>JADMLL010000007.1:3403123-3422378 GCA_016920875.1 Columbicola columbae | reverse complement strand
ACTGAGGATGTTGTGTTGTGAATTAAGAAATTTGTAGGTTGAATATTTATTTGTTAACAGTTGCAGTTTGTTGGGTCTGTTGTAAAAATGAGGACCGTTACCGAATATTTCTATATATGGTGAACAAACGGGTTTCAAACAACGTGCAGCTGTTAGTTTGTTTCAAAAACTGAACTTGACTGAAAACGCAACTGAATTGGTTTTACTGGCCCCCAGTAAAAAATTTTATTAAATTTAACCGGGCATACGTAACAATAAGTCGAATTACAAGTGTAGTGTAACCTATATTATATGATATTGGTATATTAATATGCACTTTCAAAAACCTTAGCCTTATTGCTTTTTATACAGCCTTCTAAACGTAACATACACACCACATCCATTTCCAAAATGCTACGTAAACTTATACAACAGTATTAAACCCATAAACATGCGAACATGTCTCCAAATTTACTAAAAATAGCAAAGACTTTATTTACGCGGTTTTCTAAAGGTGAGATACTATTCCTACTAAACGGTTTCCACTTCTAAGATACTATGTGGACTTATGCAGCATTATCAAACCCATAAACTTGTGGAACATATCCCCAAATTTAATATAAATCGCATGGACTTTTTTTGTGCGGTTTTAACTTATCAAAAATTCTTTTTATACTAAATTTTGTTCTGGCATGATTCCCCCCAAAAAAATTTTTTTTGAATTCTAACCTGCAAGATCGTGAAGTCGTACATAAGACGGTGAAGACCGTCTAAGACTGGGTGTACATAGAAGCTGTGAATTAGGAATTACAAGTGTTGTGGGTGGTATCAAACCCATAAACGTGCAGAGCATATCCCCGAAATTGCTGTAAATTGTAAAGACTTTTTTTACGCGGTTTTCTAAAAATTGTTTCTATCTTCTAAGGTAGAAATTGAATGTATTTTAACTCTTATTTCGATATGGCTTGTTGTGTTGTTTTGTACGGTTTCTTATAAACCCAAAAAGCTAACTGCTTAAAGTAGATAATTATCGTAGATAATCATAAAATGATTCAAGTCGATCTGAAACATCCAAAATATATTTCACTTGAGTTAAACTCGCTTGAAAGTCTTTGACATAATTAATTGACACGCGAATGCATAAATTTTTGCAAAATCGAGAAAGTGTATATAATAAATTTATAATATATATATCAAATAATATAAATAGAGCCTAAATGCCCTTATTTGAAACAACCAAATATCGGACTGAAACCACTTTCTAAGTAGAGAGTCTGGATAATTTTTTGGTTGGGGGTTGGGATGACGTCGATTACGATGGCGGACATTTTGTTTGTTTGTTGAAATGATTTTCGTAACGGAAATTTTGTTTGTTCGATTTTTGTTTTCTTTTTTGTTATCGATTTTAATGTGATTCGGTCGTTGAGTTTCGTGGTGTAACCTTGAGTATAATCGACCTTGAAGGATTGGGAACCTGACTTTCTAGTCGATCGTTATTTTTTATTTATTTTCTAGGAGATTTTGGGGGATGAGGGGGTTTCCTGTGGGTATTAATTATTCAGATTGAAGTTTCCCTTTTGGCGCTTTAAGGTATTAACAATTCCTGTTGTAACTTCATTTAAAAGTTTACCGAGAGGGGTTGCTGTCGGTGGTGATGGTGGTGGTGTCGTCGTCTTTCTCTTTAATGACTTGTTTGGCGAGTTTAGAATTTACAGTTTCGAAACCAACATGGCGTCGGTTTGTTCGTCTTAAAGCAAATGGTTTCTTGAAAGTTTTGGATTTTTGTGAGATTAGTTTGCCCCCACTTGAAATGGTTTTTCTGGGTTTGTAAACATAAAACAGACATCTGGATGTTTGGTTCTCGAGGGTTTTTCGAATGATGTTCTTTAATGGTTAACTGTTATTCCTCTGAAATTTTATTTGTTTTAAATCTTGTGCTGTTTGTGAACGTGGCGTCGTTTTTGTGTGTTTCACCCAAAAGTCGAACTTTGGGTATGGGGTCGGGGAAGGGGGTAATTTCTGATTTTGCTCTTCTTTGGTTTTAGTTTAATGAAGTTTGTGTGTTTCATTTCCTACGTCCTACTTTGATTTCCTCATTTGTGGGAGAGAAAGTGGTTGGGGGCTCGGTGGATCGTAACAGTCTGTTGTCATATCTGTTTTGAGAGACTTAATTTTTATCTTTTGGGAGAGTTTGTCTCGTTTCGTGGTTTATCTGAGTTGAGACAAATTTTTGGATTTGGGGTCGTGGGTGATGTGGTGAAACGTTTTTGTCTGGTTTCCATGTTTAGCAGCGTCATTTTTGGGATTTTTGACCAGGAATGAAGGAATCTGGGATATGAAATCGGATACTTTGTTTTTGAGTCGAACGTGAAACGTTCTGTTAAATTTCAAATTAATTTTGACAGTTTGAAGCGAGACTGCTTTTCGTTAATAATTTCATTAAATTCGTTTTCTTGGTTTTCTAGCCGTCTTTCTCTCTTTCTTATCTCTTCTTTCCTCTCGTCTTTGAGTCTCTCACCTGGTTTCAAGGTCACATATTTAACATTCGGTCGGTTTTGAATTTTTGATGGGTTTCACTTCGCGCCGGTAATGTTACTAAACCGTTGACTGTTATTAATAAAAACTATTTTAGATAGAGAACTGAACTGATACAGTCACGTGACCTGGAGTGGTTGGGTGACTGTAGACAAAGTAGGAGAGCGGGTTTGGGTTCGAATATGTTTTTCGATCGTTTTGAAGGTCTTCAGTGCCAGGGTATTTTGTGTCCTGTCTACCTTTGTCTTCTTTCTCTCTCTCGGAAACGATTTCTTTTGGCATCTAATGGATGACAATAAAACAGTTTGAATGGAATGAAAGAGGAACACCACAAAGAAGAGTGGTGAGGGATACTATGGACTTTCGAATCCTTTAAAACCCTAAAACGAGTTAGGCCCCATATTAATTAATAAATGAAGTAATACTGAATCCCGATGAGGTATTATTGCTTCCAGTTTATAATATTAAGGATAGTGATTAGTTCGCGAATAGACTCAACGAATTAATTAAAATAATTTTGACTAATCGCGAGATTATTGACAACTGACAATATTACCGTTGAGCTTTTCTCATAGCTCTCTCTCTCTATGTCTCTCAGGCTACAGGTTTGCGTAATTAGATAGTCTCTCTTTCAAAAACTGTGACATTTTCAAAGTAAACCAATGAATATTACCATTAATGCTAGTAATGTTACTCTTTGGTTATGTTACTAACTCTCCCTAAAATTTGATTGTAGAGTTAACTCTTGCAGACGTCCCGTTCAAATTGAAAGTTGAATAATCTTTAGGAGTTGGTCTTTGATTTGGAGCCAACCATTTCTTAAATAATGCACACCTTTTTGGTCGTCTATTAATTTTATAAATATTGCACAGTTTCATGGAATACTAGTCTCATGAATATTGCACATTATTTTGGAAGATGTGTTTCATAAATAAATTCTCGCACCCAAACTGAATAGTTTAAATCTTTGTTTTGTTACAGAATATTTATTTCATAAATATTGCACACTTCGGGAAGTTTATTTCATAAGTAATGCACACGTTTAATGTCGGTTTGTTTGACAAATAAATTCTTGAAGTCAAAATTGTTTCATAAATAGAGTATCTGTGTTATGAGAAATGCATACTTCTGTGAGGTGTTTATTCATAAATACTGCACATTTCGAGGGGGATTCCTTTTAATAAGTTCTTGGAATCGTAGTAATTTCATAAATATTGCACAATGTCTTGGAGGATTTACTTTATAAATAGAACTCTCGAGTTTAATGAGAATCGTGGGAGAATTTATTCTGACCTCATTCAGACGTTTCGGTTACGTTGAAACCTGTTGGTATCATCTGCCAAAACCGAACCTAAAAATGGCTGCAGATTTCAACGTGGGTCACGTGAATTTAGAGGTACAAATAGTCAAAAGACTAACATCACTAACAGCAATCGATAACTCGTGTGAGGAGAATTTTTGTCTTAAAACTGTTTTTGACAAAATCGATCCGCCGTAAAAATATCAACGTTGCTTGGCTACATATATGGGGGTGAGGAGTTAGAGGGATGAAAGGGTTGACATTTTCAGGTCCTTCAGGCATGTTTCTACTTCATTCTAATATTCAAAAGTATTTTCTTCAAAATTATACCGATTTCGTTTTATACAAATATGAGTTGAAAAATACCTTTGAGAGAGAGAGGAAGAAGGGAGGCAGAAAAAAAAGGAAAAACGATCACTAAGTCTTTGTCAAATATTTTATTTCCTTTTTAAGGGGTAGGGGGATGTGGGGAGTTGGGGGTTGGTATGAGAGAAAGAGGTTTTGTCGTCTTCGATTTCAACCAGAAAAGAAATTTTTCTCGTTCTTGGAAATTATTCAAGCTTAAAGAAAAAAAGTAAATTTCTTCTTTCTTCGTCCAGGGGGTTGCTGAGGGTGGCGTATGTGGGGGTGCCATTTTCAAACCGTTTTTTCCTTTCTTCATGTGCTAGAGTGAAGAAATAAGAGAAATAGATAAAGATTGTCGTATTGGAAATAAAAATGAATTTCGTAACAAAGGCCCAAGGAGGAGAGTTCGGAATTTTTTGTTGTTGTCTGAAAGTCCCGGTTCTTTGTTATACAGTTAATCCCCACCTTTTCACTGTATACGATTCATAATGTGAGCTGAATAAACACCCCTTATTTTGAGGGTTTCGAGATTTTTTTTTGTGTTAAGTTAAGGTTCAACCCCGTATTTTTGATAAATCAACCCTGACTGAAAAGTTACCCCCGGAGATTAAAGAGACGGAGGTTTTGTATTAATGGAATCCGTCCGTCTGCACCCGATTTTATTTTTATTTATTTAAATATGGCGGCTTAGTCACAAATTGGAAATTTCCTGGGGATTAAAAAGCCCTTCCTTGACAGTTTTCGGAAATTTTTTTTTGTTTTATGTACGGTCGGCTGTGGGGGTCTTTAAAAGTTTTAAATTTTTTTTCGAAGGTCGTAAAATATTTTTGCATATGGGTGTGTGTGTGTGCGGATCATCCCCCGCCCCACTACCGCCTGAGAGAAGAAGATAAGATGCTGCCTTGATGGTGAAGGGTTCGAAGGATCACGTTTGCTTTTTATCGATGGGTTTGCTGCTGATGGGGCCGGGGGTGGGAGTGGTTTTGGTTGGCTGGATGGTTGGGTTTTGACCTCTCTCGGTGTTTGTGTACTTTGTATCTTCTTTCTCTCGGGAATGATTTCTTGTTGTTATCTGATGGATTAAGAGTGATTCGATTTCCATATTAGTTGGTGTTAGATGTGGTCTGTCTGCCATTTTTAGATGTGAGAGTTTGGTGCTTGTACTTAAGAGGTTTTGGTTTTGCCCTTGTCCTAGTGATCTTAGTTCGGTTGTTGAGGGTTTCGGATTTTCTTTTTTGGACTGTTCGTTTTTTGGTTTTTTCTACCGAATCTGTACGTTTTTGTTATTTTCTACATTCTTTTATCTCTTTCCTCGGCTTGCTTTACCAACCTCCGTGATGACTTTTTCAAGGTTTTAAGATGAGGATTTGGATGGATTGGGAGTTTCAATGGCCTCCTTTTTGATTGAGGTTTGTGTCTGTTCTCTCTCTTGTCTATTGTGCTGTTCTTTTTTTTGATCTACTTGTTGCCAGGATTAATTTTTGACAAAGACTGAGCGTTTGCCTTCCTTTGTACAGATCTCTTTCTCTGGAGGAAGGTATCTTATGATGACGACAGTTCTCCATTTAGAATTATCTGCGTTTTATATATGTTACCAGTACTGTATGAAAAATTAGTCTTTTATCTAAGTATTATACAGTATTAAATTCATTAATATAATGTCTAGTCCCTTGAATAGTTTATAAAATATCCTATGGTGTACTCATTTTGGAAGTTAGAATGTTCGTTTGAATAAACACTACTTCTTCAGATTCTTTGGAACAGAATCAAAAGAACAAAATAAGATCTGAAGTCATACATAAATAGATAGCATAAGTCTAATAAATATAATAGACATATAAGCAAAATAAGTGTCTATACAAGTAGTTATATACATGAAATATGTACAACAATATCGCGACACTGAATACAATCCAAATTGAGGTTCTCGGCGAGACTTATTACAAACTTTTCCTAGGTATTCAATGTATACAATAAATAATATATAATACCTAGGTATTCTATATTAGATTACCAACTTTACCGGTGACATGCATTTTATTTCTCATGACGGAAAGATCTCTTGACTTTCTGTAGTTTTAGTATTCGGCGTCTTAGGTATACCACCCCAATTTCTTGGGAAAACCTTGTAAGTCGTGTCAGAAGATCAAAATAAACGCGTGACGAGGAGTGAGTGAAGAAAATAACCCGAGATGGAAAGTGATGCCCATGGATCTGGTTGCGGCCAGTGCATTCAGGCACGATGCCCAGAGTTTTTAGTCCGATCTGGGTGAAGGTTACATGAGAGGTTGTGCAGAGCACGCTGTCTTCTAATCGATTCATTTGTATGGGAAGGTTGAAGGTAAATTCTTACCAACGCCGACAGATACGCCCTGCAGTAAAGTGTTATTTTGTTAACAGTAAAACCGACAACGATGGACAAGATAATAATAGTAATCGTAAATAAGGTTTTAGTAAAAGAATATCAGTGTTGCCAACGTTTTGAATAATTTTCGAAAAAGGGAATAAACGAATGGAAAAGGAGAAAACAATGGAAGCTTACACACCGAAACCGGTTATTTTAACGTTTCGCTTATCAGAATTGCAAATATGTGTGTTGTGTGTGAGTATGCAAGAGAGAGAGAGAGAGAGGTAGATGGAAATTCTCTTCGTACCTTTAATTAGGTTTTTGTTTTAAGGTGTTTCGTAAATTTTCTCATTTGGGTTATCGCCGTTTGTTTGAAAGTGAGCGGGGGGCCTTTATGGGGGTAGAGGGAAGTCGGTAAGAGGCTATCAATTTTTGTTTCAGTCTCTCTCTCTCTGTCTCATTTATTTATTTTAGTTTTTCTCATCGTCGTCGCTGTACTTTTGGACGAGTTTGGCGATTTAGTGGTTTAGTTGAAACTCATGTTTGTGCGAGTATCGCCTAATTTCGTCGGAGTTTTTATTGTGAGGTCCGGTTTTATGGCCCTCATAGATTATCCCCGCAGTTGGTCGAACGAAAAGAAATATGGAGAGCGCCTGCAACCTTGTGCGAGTTGGTCTGTTTATTTCGCCTCGGTTTTGTTTAGTTTCTGGTGGTCTTGCACTTCTACTCCTCCTCCTCCTGCAACCCTTTCGGTTAGATGGATCTTTAACTCTTTAAGGAAGATCATTTTAGGACATTAAACCCGGTGGTTTTTTAGCTGATTACTTCCGGTTGTGTTGCTTTTTGTTTTCTTTTAGTTTTTCTAACTGTTTTGTTGTTCGAGGTTGTCCTTCCTAAATTCGCGGCGTAAGACCAGAAGTACATCTTCAAGAGTGATATTAATAATTTCAACTTTTCCTTCTGTGCATTACTTCTGAGATAAAAATTTAGCCTTTAACCGTTTTATCACTTCCCCACTCCCATCGTTTGACTCATTGTCTCAAAAAATTTGTTCGCGCTCTCCCACCGACGTCTGTATCTAGCTTCCCACTCCCACCCATGTAAGCATACACATCTATCTCCTCAAGTCACGTCACATATCATAATCCAAATGTCCTCCAAACGACCATTTATAAAACGTTAAAGGACAGGATCAAACCTCCCATTACTCTCGTTTTTGTCTTTCTTTTCACACCCATTTCACAATCGTTTAAACATAAAAATGGTATAAAATCAAAACCTGAAATCCGATTTGCGGATTTTACGAAATTGGCAAATTAAAGAAAAAACGGATTAAGGAGGAGATTACGTCAAAGAAAAAACCTGAATTCAGGTACGTTATATCAATTTAATAAAAGAATTATCATTCAAATTAAGGATTTTGCGGTTTCAGTAATCTAAAGAGTATCGCCTCTTACACCAACACTACCATCCTCTCCTCATCCAATCATATCCACTAAAGAACAAGAATATTTTCCGACGCCGCCATCTTGGTTTGTTAATTACAAACAAATTAATTACCAAACTCGCAACCATAATCGTTGTCAATTCCGAGAATCAGGTTCAAATGTTATATTAGCCATCGCTGTTTTCGTCTCTCGCGTTTCCAGGTAACAGATTTAAGACAAAAAAATTTTCTTTCTTCTTCGAACAAGACGATTAACTCTTTACCGAGATAATAATTAATCACAATTAGGAATTAACGAAAAGTCTAAGGGCGGCGGTGTGGGACGGGGTAAAGTTCCCGGGAGTCAAAGGTAATCGCTATCGACTTTAATAATAATAAAAACTTTTTAAAATAATTAACGAAAAGTTTTATGAGAAGAGATTCGAGGAAGATGAAAAGTGGAGGCTGTCTACCCACCACCATTTTCTGTCACCCCTTACTCATTCTCTTCTCCTGTTTTTGGAAAGAGTCATCCAAAAAGAAACCGATTTGTTGTTAAGAAGTTCTTTTCCAACTAGACTTGGGTTAGAGATGATCTCTGTCTCACTCCCATAGTTTTATTTGACTATGTCTTGATTAAGCTATACAGTAGGAGATTCCAATGATTAGACAAAGTTATGTCAACCATTTTGCATGGAATTAAGCTATATATTGATATATGGTATAATAGCTTAACTATATTCTCTTAACAATATTATGACTATAGTATTCAATTTCTTTGTACTATTACTAACACTATGACGTTCTGTGGTTTTGCGTTGATGCCATACCTAAGTAGTTGGGCAAGCTCCTGATGCAAGTCTGTTGGGCAAGCAACCTAGTGTATGTCAGTCCTACTAGACTAACGTCAGGAAAATTTAGATTAGAAGTGCGGAGGATATAGTTCTTGCGTTATGCTGTCTCTGTTGTGTGGTACCGGGCCGGAAACTGTCGAGCAAGTCCCTGTGGCTCTTCGTTAGTACTTAGCACAAATTGGTTGCTAAATTGTGGTATTCAAAAATTTTAACGTATCTACGTGTTTATACCCCCAACGTTTCGAGAAAACAGACCAGGAACTGACGATAAAATTGTAAGGAAGAACCTCAAAACACCGGCGGCGGTAAGCAGTATTATTTAAGTCAGCTTCCACAAGAAAATCTAGATTAGACGTGCGGTTGCATGTAATGTATAGTCCATTCGGTTGCATATTAGGTTAGTGGTAGAGTGCTAAAGTGCTTAGTGCTTAAGATAAAAAGGCTTTTCTTTTTTTCCCAGAACGACGATTGGGGTTATCACCCAGACAGTGTCTCATTTTATGGTATTAAGCTAAAACTAGAAAACCTAACGTCCCGAACGATGAAGGTCGCTAATCTTACAAAGGTATAGTTATCCATTTACAATCTCGTAATCTTCTAATTGACCTAATTGCTTGGAAACAACAATCGCTAACACCAAGCCATTCACCTTAAACCTTTGAGCACACGGAACGTGTTATCACTTGTTTAACAATCTGGTTGTAGCGACCTGAGCCCAATCTCGAATCCATTTTAGAGTGACAATTTTCCCGCGACACAAACTCAACACACGCATTCGAAATAAATAAATAAATAAAAATCAATAGCGTCCTCTCTCAATCCACAAAATAAAAACCTTTCAAGTAAATTGCTTTCACAAGTCCAAAACCCAAATCAAAATTTTTCTTACCCGCTGACGTTCGATTCATCGCGAACGGACCTTTTTATTTTGTGTCCCGACCAATTATCGACCAATAAAACCGGAATCGAATTTCATTCGCATTACAGAAGTTTTTTTATTTCCGTCTGAGGCTTTAAGGGTGAGGAGGAGAGGGGGTGTGTGTGAGTTTATTGTTAAAACAAAATGCCACTGTTATTAGTCATTCCACAGAATCTTGACACAAAAACCGGTGGAGTTGAGTGCTTGAAGAGAAAGTTTTCTGGAGTTCTCATCCCCCATCCGAAGCAAAACCATATACAGAACACGAGGGGCTGACAAAACCATTTTCAGAGATTGTCTTTCAACGGCGCAAATTCTCCAACACGACAGCAACTCTACCCCCGTCCCTCCTCCATTCATGAACATAATAATTCACGACGATAAATATAAAACAATGAAATCACATGTCATGTGCAAAAAAAAGACAAACAGACAAACCGTTCGGTTCGCCTAATTTTTTTGTCTGCAGATGTGTTTGAATAAGAGATGGATTTAAACAGTCCTCGGGTTCGAAAACGATTTTCCCGGCCATTGTTCTCCTACTCTACCCACCGCTTTCTTTCCATTTTTCTCCGGGGATGAGAAAGAGGAGGAGGTAGATTCTCTGTAAAAGAAAGATGAAAATGACTGGGAAATTAGCCGAAGCAGTTCGCTGTGCGCCTTGGACTCGTAAATCTTTTCCTAGCATTCTCTCCACGGTCGATGTTAACTGATGCAAAAGATGTATTTGTTTGATTCAGCAAGTTTCAAAAATCTGGGGTGGTAGGGGTTGTTCTTCCGCCTTGCTTATTAAAAATTCTTTCCTATTTACTCCCGAGCGAAACAATTTCTTTTTCTTCTATCATTGTCGAGTGTTATTTCGAAAGAGAATAACTGAACATAACAGCAACGAATATTTTCGTGATTTTGACGAAAAACAACCAAAACCGTTTGCGCAAGGGCGGCAAATGAACGACGACGAGGCACGATTATTCGCTCTCTACCCTTACCTTTTGCGACATGTGTTTGGTGTGGAATAAAATATTTATAACATTGTTATTTGATCGCTTGGCTCGTTACATAAAAAGTTTTGGTTGAGCAACATTCCGCGCTACCTCAGGTTTGATAATGCCTGTTCAAAAGAATCACGTTTCCCTTCTAAACTATCACATTTGCCGCGACGGAGTGAATTGTTAAACGGACCACGTCTTACCTACATTCCGATAGTGAAGGAATCAACTTTTACCCCCAAAAATCATTTTATTTAAAAACTGAAGCGGTTATTTATATTATTATGTGTAATATTGTCGGATTTTGGTGGATTGGTCAGACAAAACACACAAAGAGATGTAAAATGTATTGAAATAGTTTTTAGTTTAGTTTTAGTCCTTGCATACAGGAGGAGGGTTTGAACTAACGACCATAACTCTTTAGTTGAGCACTTCAACTGCTACACCAGGCCTCTTGCTATGTTATTGGAAATCTTAGAAAGAACACCTAACACAGATTCCAAACACCAAATCCGTATACTTCTCTTTATTTCAAAAATAATGCACAATAATATATATAATTTTATTTGAAAATATAATATTGAAATATGCAATATCCACGAGATTAACTATAAAAATTGCGTGGTAGTTCAGAAAACCGTTTGAGTTACTTCACCGTGTGTGGTGCTATACTGACTAATGGCCGGTCTATCTTAAATAATTCCTGCAGACTGTCTTTCTACTGTGTCATCGCCCTCTCATGCAAGTCTTCTCAAATTCTGTCAAATACAAGCCTAGGCCTAGTTGAGAGCATATTGGACGAGAGGTTGGTTAGTGTTAGGTATAAAATTAGGTTTGGAACAAAAGTCAGGACTAAGTGGTACAAATCCCAAGGATGATCGCTATCGACTGCTAGTTTTGATAGAAAAGACCTTCAAACCTTCCCTGACAGTCTCGATCAGAAATCTCAAACAACCAGTCATCAAAATCGTTGTGTATCTTCTCAATCAATCATCTCATTCGCTTTTCTTCAATATCAACAGCAGCTCACTAAATCTGGGACAAAAAATAAACCTCGAATCCTAAAATCCCGACAGTCATCAAATCAAATTGCCAGCAGACGAAATGACAGCAGCGATGACAAAAAAAATTCCTCTAAACAAATTCCTTTTCTTTATGACTCCGAAATCAATCCCCGAGATCTCATTACAGACAATGCTACTACCACCCAACAGAATAAATAACTCGAGACATGATTTTCAATCCATATTTAAAACCGAAAACGAAGTTTGCACAAGAGAGGAGGAGAAGAAGAAGAAAAAAGAAAACTCGAAGTGAATCGAAAATCATTTCCCTTCGACGTCGTTCCCTTTCCCAATAAATTCGTTTCTTTCTTTAAACACAATATCCGCATAAGAAATCGGAGGAAAAGAATAATAAATAAAATAAAATAAAGCGGAACGAATATCAACATTCCACCCCCACAACCTTCCCCGGCGGACGACATTGAACGAAACTAAACGCCACCTGAGCACCAGTCAGTAGAAAATGGCCTTCCCGCCTTCCTTTTTTGGGGTTGTTGCTGACAGTGATGACTTCGTCCCCGAGTAATAACCGTAAATGGATGGAAACCCCAAAACAATTGAGGACAATAAAATTCAGGGCCTGACTCTTCCCCTTGACGGCAGCCGTCAAACAGACGGAACCGCTGACGTGTCGTAACAAATTATTACTTACGATGGAAAAATTAGATCCGCATCAGCAAAAAAATGTATTGTTTTGTTTAAGGTATGCGGGTCGGCATATTTCATTGTTCGATTTAGGTTTCTTTTGCTGATTTGCGACTTCCGCTTTTGGACAGGTGCTAAATGACGGCGAGACTTAAATGAACTCGGGAGAGGTGACCGTTTGTTGACATTGTGTAGGCTTATCGATTGACTTGGACAGGTAGGCATTCTTCCTGCTCCCGCCTCACTTACAGTTGAAGTGAAATTGCCGTGAGAATTGTGATAAATTCATTTCAAAAATAACGCACACTTGGAAGGAGGGGTAGATTAATAAATGTCAACCGCGAAAATGGGTTAACTAAAGAGGATGAAGTAGTAGTAAAAGAACAATTAAAGGCGCTAACATTTTTTAGAAAGTGATATTAGTGCGACATCCCTTTATTTTTCAAAAATAATGCACAAGTTTATGAACTACTCATTTCAAAAGTAATGCACACTAAGAGGAAGAATAGGTTTCAAAAATATTGCACACTGAGAAGATGAATAGGTTTCAAAAGCAATGCACACATGAGGGTAGGATTAGATTGACAAATATTACTCGGGAGACTATGCCTCTGGTGTTATCCTCAGCTTCTCAATTCCCAGGGCGTAAGTCTGACTCGGGAGGGCTTTTTGAGTGGGGCTGCCTCTGATTCGAGGAAAGGGCCCTTGTACTACCCATCAGTAAGAGTTGAAAGTTGCTTGCATTTGAGCTTTATTATTCCAATGAAAGGAAAAAGACTCACTAATGCAGGATGCAGTCTTAGACAAAAGAAACAGTTTCATAAATAATGCACAAATTTTAATGAGAAAGATATTGCGAGAACATAAACGAGATAATTTCATGGCAAAGCGACCCCGAGTATCGGAGAGTACTAATTGGAGCAAATTTTATGTTGCGGTGACGGGATTGTGATGTAATTTTTATCGAGCAGCACGTGTGAAACAACACATGATTACCGAGAGAGAGAGGGAATCAGTGAGTCGCCTAAAAACCAAAAAATAAGACGAAAGACAATAAAACAACCCAGATAATAGACATGTATCGAATAAAGCTTGAGGGAGACATTTATCTAGACAGAAAAGAAGCGAAAGTCGGATTAGAATGAGCCGTCGATCAATCCAAAGCCTCCAAGTGGTCCTTCTGAAGGCCCTCGAAGGAGGGGGAGGGGGGTTAAAGATCAGGTTTCCGAGTAGTCAGACTGACCAAATTAGGTAGCTTCTTCCTCCTTCTCTTGATTTTGAAAATCTTGAAGATGACAATTAAAAAGCTTTAAAGCTTCTACACTCCAAGCGTTTTAAAAGGATCGTTAATTGGTCGATGAGCAGACGAATTATGTTTTAGGTATTTTGTTTGACTCGAGGCGTTTTGGTGTGGCACCGTTCCTGACCAAAATGAATTTGTCTCATGACAGCTAATTGCGCAATAAAATGGCTTCGTCATTAAATGAATCTCTCGGCTGGAAGTGGGAAGGTGTCTTAAATAGTCTGTTAGGCCTGGCTCTGGGCTCTGAGTAGGCTTTTGTGTGTCCTCTGGGTTTGAATTAGTGCGTTTTTGACCTTGATCTTTACCCCCTCGAAATTGAAAGGATTTTTTTTACGCGTTCTGAAATCAGATCGAGATTAGCGAATTCACTAATCGCGTTTCTCCTTCCTGATCGAGATAATCCGTAACGATCACTTTCAAATTTGATTTTTGCGGGTTTTCTAGGTCTAGCGGGGGTGTAAGGAGTTACGAATGAGCCCTCAACAATCTTCCTTCGATTCACATGAGGTAACCATCGTTAACATCTCTTTTGCAATTCGAGGTTTTTGGTACAAAATGGTTTTGTGCAATTACAACCTTGAAGTCGCTATTCGTGTCGATTGGCTTAGTACGCTCGACCGTTGTACAAAGGTAAAGTCGAGGGAGAGAGAGAGAGAAGAGATAATAGACTGGTAGAGAGACGAGGAGGCGGAGAGGGGAAGTATGACATTGAAATCTCATTGATTCCGATCTGCATAATGCAGCTGGATGTGAGCATGTGCAAGGTTTCCTTTCATAATTGTTCGTTGAAACGCATTGCTACAATGTTTATTTTAAAAGTGATCTAACTTCATGATTCCGTTTTCATTCGGCCTGGTATTCTTGATAGTATACCAAGAAACGAGTTTTTCATCTCCAAAAAATTCAGTATAAGATAAAAAAATGGCGGAAAATCAAGAGTTTTCTTTTCAGAAACACTAAATAGTATAATAAGGTCCATCTTAAAACCCAGAAACCTAACCAGACATAACTCATACACAAAAACGCTTTAAAATATATCTTTTCGTTAAGTGTCCGTCATCATTATTATAAGATATGACCAGAGGCGTTGCTATCATATAGCAAGCGTAATGGAACCACTTGATTGGGGGCCCTCAAAAACCAAAAAGCCAAGAAAACACCATTTTATAAGGAATATATTTTATATTCCAATTAACTGCTTTTCCTATAAACACTTATTTCTGTTTGTATATTATATTTTTTTCACATATTTGTAAATTATATAGTATAAATATTTTTTTACAATGTTATTTGTGTTAATTAAACGTGTAGGCTACATTTCCGGCTGTTTTCTTATTATATTATTACATATTAAAGACGAAAATTTAATTTGTAATATTATTATATATGATATAAATAGTAAAAAATAGCCTCTGATAATGTTTGCTCACTGGCCTCAAAATTCTAGCTTCTAGGTCACTGGACATCAAACTCAAAAATCTGTTTCGATTAATGGAACATGAGGTCAAGGAAGGATGATTCATGTTCGGACCTTTTTCTGTCAACAGGAGGGCCCTAAACAGCCCTTATTTAACAATTTAATATTTACCAGGCTTTGGTTATAAATTAGACTTATACAAAATTTTTGAAAACGACTTTTGAACTCAAATACTCCAGTCTGGGTCTTATCTTGTGTCTCTAAAAATGGATTTGAGCCACTTTCAAATTACACGACCATCTCCTTGGAAGGGAATTTATTTATCTGTTTAGTTTGTTTTGAGGAAAAATATATTTTGAATGCCCATGTCACGGACGGTGGTTCTTCTTCTTTTCGTGTATGTCTGTCTCGAAGCTCGCGTCGGGGTTTCTCCTGACCCAGGCCTTGATTTTGGACAAAACCGGAGTTTCGAGTTGCGTGATTGTGTTTCGAAGGAGGATGTGAAGGTTGAAGTTTTCATTTTATAAGTATAATTTCACTCGGTGCCTTTGTTCTGTCTGGTTTCTCTTGTAGATAATTATCTTCTTTGTTTTTATTTTTGTAGTTGTTGTTAAGCGAGGATGTTTTTCAACATCTTTCCTGAGACTCCGGAAATTGCAATAAAGAAACAAAAATTTTTAATTTGACTTGGCCTTATTTAGTGCGTTTTCCTTCTTCTTTCTTTCATTTCCTCTCGAGAAGAAACCGGGGAGGAGAGAGGAGCGGGGGCTTAGCCTCCGGGTCGTTTAGATTTTAAATAAGTGATTCACTGTTCTATTCATATAGGAGGTTGAGATCTGTTGTGTTTTCAGTCATGATATCACTCCTGTCAATTCCGAGAACAATTAATCAATCAATATTTGTTTTTTCCTCGCTCTGAGGCTGGATTTCTCTTTTTTATTTAAACAAAAATTTGACCCTCTGCGTGTTCTCTCTTAGATCGACATGATTTGTACTTTTTTTTCTTTATTTTTTCATTCTTCTACTTGTTCTTCGGACTTGGGTACCAGAGATAATGAGATAACTTGAGCTCGAAGGATGTTAGAGAGGGAAGGTTATGAAAGAACGATGATCGGCCGCCACTCCTTTATCTTCTGGCCTTCCTTTGACTATGGATCGTTTTTATTGTCTATTTATTTAATGTCTCATAGCTAACTGCCATCTGTCTACAAGACGATTAGTCATTTGTAGGTCTTGCTTTAAGGAGTTTTGTCTAGGAAAATAGACCAGTGTGTTAGCCTCAGGAGCTGATAAAGGGTGAAAGTTTTAAGAATTTAGTCGAAGAGACCAAACTCATGTATGTTGCGATAAAAGTGATAAATCGGACCAATATATATAATTTCCGGCGATTATTCATAATCACCAACTAGGATTAATAAATGTGATAAAGTACCGAGTATTAATCACATTCACCGGCTATTTTATAGATTTTTCAACTCCCCATTGGGAAGTTAATAAAAGTTTGCTCAGATGCCAGGTTCTTGTCACTTCTCTGACAAGAGGCAAGCAATCCAAGTGGCGGGTCTTCGCCAGCAAGACTGAACGAACTTTACAACAAGAAGTAGCGAATACAAGAGACGAGAAAAGTGGCAGAAGCCAAGGATTCGAGTAAACTTTTTATCACATTCTTCATGACGAGTTGGGAATTGTATGAACTAGCCGGTGAATGTGATAAATACTCAGTAATTTATCAGATTTACCAATCTTAGTTGGTAATTATGGACAATTGCCGAAATTGACATGTATTCCTCTGATTTATCACTTTTACCGTGACAGATATTGTACATTAGGTGTGACGCACAGTACCGACATTATCTTTTGCTCCACCTAATAGAATATTATACAAATAATAATAATATAATACGGTACACCATTTTTGCCCTAGGGCCTTAAAGAAGGATCCAATGTACAGAAATGACATCTCAAACAGTCATGTTTAGAACAAACTAGAAAAACACAGAAGAAAGAAAAGGAAACAAAGTATAGCGCAGAACTTATCTCAGTCTAATAGAAAGATTTTTGATTTTAAACTGTTTAGATTATTGAGATTATTACAAAAATAAAAGAGGAAGATGAGAAAGTAATGCAAGACGCTGTAGGAATCCAACAGAATTAAGTTTAATAGAAGTAGAAGAGCGAGGCTAGAAGAATCGTGATCAGGAGGTTTTTCATTTCTAATTGCAAAACAAATCTCTACATCAGCAGCAAAAAAAGATGGATAGCGATTTCTGATCTTGGTTGAAAATCACTTCAGCAAACAAGATTTCACAGAGCCAATCATTAATCAAATCAAAATAGTTATATTGACAGGTATCGAGCTTAACAAATAAGTCATTTCACTGATGTTTATCTTAGATATTGTATGAATTATTCTATCGATCATTATACTGTATGAAAATTTTCCCGGAGATTATTTCAATCGTAGCGGGAAAACTATGACAACAGCAACTCTGACCGTAAAGCTTGAAGGATCCGGGTGACAATCAAAGTGTTTGATCTTTTCGTTTGGGCCAATTCCTTGACCACGTCGTTAATACTTCTTCTCCAATACTCCTTCATCTGTCTGGAAGTTCTTATTTGTTAGTTTTCCTGGATCAATTGAATTCCAGAAGTCCTCTCCATTTTGACGAGAGGTGTTCGGATGCATAGAAAACCTCAGACGGATTGTAGGGCAGTAGTGGCTCAGTGTGGCTCTTGTTGATTATAAAAAATATAAAACTGATATAATGAGAAGAATCGAACCATAAATTGATACCTAGAGTTATAGAGTGACTACAGCGGTAAACGAAAAGCATGTGTTGCATTATCTAGTAGTTTCTATGTTTTATAAACTTCAATCCAACAGCGTCTAGTTTCTAACAATATTAGACTTTATCTGGAGGGTTTAGCTTATAAAAACTTAATAGCCATTGTTGAAGTTGACTTAAAGGTTTAAATTGGGTACTAGATAGTGTTAAAATAGGAAACTCCTGTCGGTGGTATTTGAAAACTCAAACAAAACCCCTGAGTAAAGGTATTCCATTACCAACATTCCAGAAAAAAAATTTTTTATACAAATCGCTTGTAACCGTTCGCGCCCCGTTTAGTTATATTAACAAAAGCAATTATTAGATTAATTTGGCACAACAAATACACAAATTTAACTGTCAACTTGTAAACTACAGAAGAAGAAAGAAGGAGAAGGAAGGAAGGAAGAAAGATAAATGGCTGGTAGGAAAGGGAAGGGATGAAGGAAGTCGGTGTAAGCAATGTGTGATTCAGTTTGGTTAATTTAAGACATAATTTGGGTGTTCTGTTGCAGCCAGACGGTTAAAATATCGGATTTTCGAGTTATTTGTAGCTTCTCCTCCTCTTCCTCCTCACCCCGCAGAATTCTTTTTGAATGAGTTACCGCCGCGGCTAATTACCTAAAAAAATTTTCTAACATAAGTTATTGCGAACGGAAATTTGAGGAAGGCGGTGTGAGAGGGAATGGAATTGATAGAAACGAAATAAATTGTCCTTTCCAGAAGCTTTTCAGATAGTTTAATTAATTAATTAATTAAAAACAGAAAGTTTTTATACAAAATGGCGGAGTGTGTGTTTGTGTTGGGTTTGTGTAAATATTTATGTGGGATTTTTGCGGTTGAGTGTTAGAAAAATTTTCCATTCGGAACATCGAGATTCTTTTTTTATGTAATTGATTCATGTTTGTCAGCAGTTCATGAAAATTCTTTTTTCGAGTGGTGAGCTTTCTCTCAGGTAGTTTCACTCTTAATACCTTCGGAAAAATTAATTTTATTGATAAATTAGAGGCGGAGAGCAATTAATTATGAAGACCACGCGGTCACCTTTATCCTCCTCCACTCCTCCATCCGCCCGCCATCTCTTCTCTTTCGTTCCGGCCTGCTCCCGAATTAAGCTTTTAAGTTTTTCCGACGGATTAAAGCTCACTCTCGAGTCATAATTTTAATTTAATTTGGTTATTAATTAAAGAGTCGTTTAACGGACGAGAGGTCTGCATATGGCCGGAAGCTTCCGGTTAAGGAGATAAATGGTGAAATGTCTGGGGGATTTTCCGAACTGGTGTTTTGCGAAATCGCTGTTGAAGATG
>JADMLL010000007.1:2978270-3403023 GCA_016920875.1 Columbicola columbae | reverse complement strand
AAAATTTGAATTTCCGAAATTATCCAATTTTTATCATGTCGTTTTCAGCGGGGAATCGAACGTTTCAAAACATCTCCATTCATTTTTTCTCAACAAAAAATTTTTTTGTTTCGTTTTTGGCGGGAAAATGGGTTTGGGGTTTCGGGGGGTGTTAAATGAAATCCTGAATCATTGACATCAAAATTTATGTCGGAACTCCCGCCCCGAAGAAAAAAAAACAAAACGAAAATACACGCACGCACATACACTTAAAAAATTTTTCGTTTTCCGCTTATTTCTGTCGAGATCTCACAGCTTGTTATTATTCCATTGAGAGAACGGTCTCTCTGTTCACGTCATGTTTTTCGAAAAAAACGGTTAATGAAGATTGATTTGTATTTTTGATTTTTGATTCTTTCAAAATAAACGCACAGACACACACAAATTCCCCGGAGAAGAACCACAAAAAGCTTGGAGGTTATCCTCTGTGAGATTATTTAATCCAATAATATTAATCCAAGATTGATCTCGAAGATAATCATCCAGAATAAGAAAAATTAAAAACCGGAAACACTTTTACTACGACAAGACAAAAAAAATTTTTCTTTTCGAAATCACACACAAAACACTTTTTCACATTTCCAAAAAATAAAAATTAAAAATAAAATTGAAAAACGCACGCGTTTTATTTTTTATTTTATTACTTCAACTTATATTCCGTGAGAGAAAATTATAAAAATTAAAAACCGTTAGTTTCAGTACGCGGCGATTGGCAGCAACGCATACAGCAAACGCGTTAGCACACAGTATGGCGTCGACTGACTCGCTCTACAACGGCCGAGCGCCTACGTCACAGCCACGGTTGTTCCCGAACTCCTGGAAACTCGCTTCGGATGTTTTCGGCTGTCTTCGAGTGTTCTCGCCTCTTGTCAATGTACTTCGTTTCTACGTTTAACTTATGGATGATAACAAAATCGATTTGAGTGTTGAGTACCAGCCAAACCTGTTGATGTGTACCTGAGTTCGTTTATTATTTTATTTGAAATTTTTGGGAGGTTGTCTCTGAAGAAAAAAATTTTTTTTTGATGTTTGTCCTGTTGTTCGTCTGGAATTCTGTTGTCAGTGTTTGTATCTTGATTCTCAGCAGTTTTTGGTGTCAGATTGTTAAATACCAACTTTCTCCTTCTTCTCCTGGATTCCCAAACAGACTACATCTTCTATTATCACACTCGCATTAATCACAAATTTTTGCTGTCGTTTTCTGTTTTCTTATAATTCTTCCTCTCACTCAGCTCTATACCTTCGAGCTGTTGTTCCTGATATGCACATATAGCGCTAGCCTTCAGATTCTAATCTTATTCTGTTGCTAATATAGTTTGAGTGCTTTTAGTTGTTTACTCTTCCACTTTGGGTTTCGGACACTTCTGGTCCCACCTGTTATAGACAAATGTGTGTAAATGGGACGCACTCAAATTATATTGAGCGCTGTGACGTCACAGGAATACAGACTTTTAAAAGTGTGATTGTGATGATTAGGGCGGGTAGTCCTGTGCAATAGTTTTGGATTATACATCGGAGTTTTATTCGAGAAATCCGTTACTGTTTCCTTAGACCACCTCTAGCACACCATCCTCAAGGATCTAGGTTGTCACAACAGCGATTTGAAGAATAATGCCTTCAGACGTTCTGACCAGAGAGTATCTTATTACTTGAGATGCCAACAGGTAATCATTTCATCCAGATGGTTTCACTGTTCCCTGTGTAAAATCTCAGACTTTTTTTACGCGGTGGGTGTATGGCGCAGTGGTTAAGCTCCAGACTAGGAAGTTAGTCGCGAGTTCAAATCGTCCTCCCGTATCCTGTTATACCCAAAAAAGGGCAGAAAACGGGATTGAATTTAACCTACAACTATACTGTAACATAGCCATAAAACTGTGTCTTTATTACCTTTTATGCTGTCAGAACCAGAAAGGGCTCCCTTTAGCCAAATTTCGGTCCCTCACCCAAACCCAAAATTCCCTTACTCAAAAACTTTGTACAAAACTTATTTAAGAAGTAGGCAAACATAATTAAAACCAGACTAAGGGGGTGAGAGGTTATACTTGTTATAAAAATAAAAGTCAAAAAATCTCATTAGTATAACAAACGTCAAGTAGCAGCAGACGCAACAACAGCACAAAGTCTCTCTATTGTGTGCTTACTTCAGCTTTTGAAAACACGACCAATTCTTTCGTCTTTATTTTTAGAACGGTCCGTGAGAATTTTCTAAAAATATTTAGGTCAAGTTTTCAGGTTGAAAAGGAATGTAAATGCAGTTGGTAAATAATGTCGAAACAATTTGTTTGCTTAGGATAATCAACGGCAAGCGAATGCAACGTCGAGGAGGAAAATGAAAGCGAACAAACTGTTAGAACCTTGGTACTCAAGCTTTTTCCTTCCCGGGCCAAATTTCCATTACGACTGGGCCACACAACTTACCAAAAAAAAACTTTTACAAGTCCGGTTTTCGACGCATACAGTTTACACTCAAAGCATCATCTGTATGTCCATCTGTCAATATGTTTCTGTATATCCTCTCACAAAGATATGTTGAGGTAAACAATGTTAGCAGTTTCTGAGCACAGGCCCGAACATTTTCGTACTCGTCAGGCACTATAGTTCAGACTTTTTTTCACTCAATCGTTTTCCGCTGGGCCACTAGGCGACTCAGTAGAGCTTAGTGGGCCGCAGTTTGAGTACCAAAGTGTTAGGAAGAGAGATGTTAAAGAAGAGATCAAAGCTGAAGGAGTTGTGAACCTAAATTTGAGCCTAAATGGTACACGTTACTTCGGCAACTTGTAGTAGGTATCTTAAGCTTATGTGAACTTTCTGAGCTCCTTGGCTATGGTTCTTTTCATTGATTTGTGATATCTGTTGTGTGCTGTAGTGATGTTGCTGATTCCGTTTGTTTTGGCCATTTCTTATCTTCTTTTATCTCCAGTATGCACTTGCTCAGAATTTTTTGATGTCGAGTACGCTTCCTGCTTCCTGAGGGTGACTGGAAGCTAAATCGGTAGTTCTTTTACATTCAGAGCTGATTCTATGATACTGACTACGAAATTTCCGGTTCTGGTTGTGATGAACCTGAAAACCTTAAAAATGGGTTAGTTTGTAAGTTCTTTACTCATTTTTTCTCCTTTCTCTGTTCTACTTTTTCATCCGTTCCTGGGGTTAAGACGATGGTCTGTATCTCAGATCAAAACCTATATTGACCTAACAGCAACTCGGTGTCTCAAGTCGGAGACAGGTTGTAGGTAGCAGACTACAAATTTTGAACGCTTAAAAATGTGAGAACTTATTACATCCAAGAGGATTCCAGCAAACAAACCCAACGAACAGAAAAAACAAGTATGAAAGGTGTTAGGAGAGAAGAGGAAGACGGGGGAAGAAAGGAGCTACAAAAAACAATTTCATACAATAAAGTGGACAAGAAATCGGGGAAAGAGAGCCACGCACAAGGAACTGGTAGAAGTTGAAGACGCGTCTGGAGCCGGTAACAACCTCACGATACCTGGCTTTTGTAAGTCACCCTCAGGGCTAGACACCTGGTGTTTTCACCCTCTTCCTTTGTCTAAGAATCCTTCACTTTGGCTACGCTCGAACGAACTATAAAGAAACCAAACTGTGAGTTGTCTTGCCTGACGCAACACTCATCCGACTACCCCCGGGTGTGTGAGTTAACACGGTCTTCCTGCCTCCCCTCTAGCACGTGGAACTG
Source organism: Columbicola columbae (assembly GCA_016920875.1). Classification (NCBI taxonomy): domain Eukaryota; kingdom Metazoa; phylum Arthropoda; class Insecta; order Psocodea; family Philopteridae; genus Columbicola; species Columbicola columbae. Next base: position 3,399,287 of record JADMLL010000007.1, on the reverse strand, counting down.
GAACGAAAGTCGATCTCACATAAGTTGGAGCTTTCGGAGCTTGGGACTAACACCGGAAAAGGATTCTCGTTAAAGAGGAAGGAACGAGGGAGGTGTCACTGTCTCATTATCATCAGAGCTCCCCGCCTTTTGTTGGTCACTTCTCTTAGTGGTTCCAACCTGAAACGTGTTCTTCTCCAGCCTTCTCAGATTTATACATTCTGGATTCGAACGGCGTTTCCTATTTTCATTTTTGGCGGGGAGGGGGAGGGAGGAAGAAAACCATCCTCCCGTCTGTCCTTCCTCTTTCACTCCACACGCGTTAAACGACAAATTCGTGACAAAACGTCGAAAATGTGAGCTTTCACGGCAAAATTCATTAACCGTCGAGTGTAACATACTTTGGGGTAACAAAATTGTAGAGGAAATCAAATCAGAGTCTGAACGTAAAGGGGTTGAACACAATCAAACAACCCCTAACCAAAGTTTGAAATCTCGACGATGGTTGACCTGGCATGACGGCACACAGCATACACACAACCCCTTTGAAAAGGCGAATTTCGGGATGAAAATTTGAACACCTGCGTCCGAAAGAAGGGTATAGCAAAGCAACCCCTTTTACAGGGGGTGAGAGGAATAAGGCGATGACCGAACCGCATTTCTGGGCCCTTTTCTTAAGTTCTGTTCCGGTTTCTTTTTTGAATTTTTTGTTTCTCCCCGCGATAACACACATCCTTCTTTCGTTGCCTTTTTCCTTGCCCTTCTTTCTTCCTACCACTTTCCAACCCTCCAGCTCCTTTTCCTTCCTTCTGAATATTTTATAATAATCGTGCACGAACGTAATTTTGACATTATCGAAACGCGTACGAAATAATTGGAAGTTTTTATAAAAGTTTCTTTTTTAATGTTTGGACATGGGTCTCCCTCCACTTCCCTGACCTCCCGCCTCCATCTTCCTTCTCCGAAGTAATTTCCTTTCTTCGTTCTTCGAGGGGGTAGTTGTTAAATTTTGTTAATTATTTCTACGTCACTTTGAATCGACTCCACCTCCCACCATCAAAGATTTTTCCTGTCGATAACTCCTCAACAGCAGATCCAAGTTTTCTTCCTCGGCGTCTAGTTGATTATTTTATTCAAACGGTTTTGAATTAAGGTTCCTCTCCTTCTCCCTCCCCCCCATCAACTCAATTACCACCACCACCACCTCCTTCAGAAGTGAATCGGTGGTGGAAGAACGGGAGGAGGCGAACGAGCAGGCGGGCGGAGACCGTTAATACATCAATTAAACCTCTCCCACGTTCAACTTAATTTCGGCGGTAATTTTACATATAAACGAGGCCACTTGTATGAATTTATAACCTCAAACTTTTGCCGCTCGTATAAATTTATAACCTCAAAGTTCGCCGCGCTATTTTCAAGTGGGTTCTTCAACCCGGAGAGAACGGAGAACGGTGAACAGTGAACGGTGGAGGTAGAACGGGAATGAGAGGAAGAGGGAGAGAGAGGATCGGGTGGCACAAATAACGTTTGAGTCCCCACTTCTACTCCCCCCCTCTCTGCTGGAATTTGATTTTGATTGATTTACGGAGTTCTCGGTGGAAGTTTTCCCTCTCAAATGAATTTTTTTTGAGTGCCTTTGCTGTTGAAGACTGAACTTGGTGAGTGGTTTAAATTTTTTTTTGAATTGTTTGAAATTTCAAAAAAAATTGTAGGCGCGTCGGAGTTTCGTGGTCTGTTACTGTCGGTTCACTCTGTCGAAGAGAGGGAAAGGGCTGAGCTCTTAACCTTTACGAACCACTTTTACCTTTTACTCTCTCTCTCTTTTATATATTTTGTATAACCTCACTCAAAAATTGTTTGTTGTAAATAATTCTGTTTACTTCTCTGTTGTCCCTTCCTCCCATCGCTTTTCTTTTCTTTTTCAAATTGGTCAAATTCTATCCTTCAGCAACAACTCCAATCCACACATGGAACTTACTACCTCCGACAATTACAAGCTCGATCTCATTTTAACACGTAGTAGTATTAGCGCCTAAAAGTTCAAGCGTTTTGAAATGTAACAGAGTGCTATACTGAGGTGTATTACGAGAGGAGAGGGATAACAGCAGTAGATTTAAGTATTCACATTTTAAGTTTGAATTAACTATCAGTGAAAAAAATTTTATCCATTTATCAAACAACGTGTAGTGCCCTACAGCAGCTTTCGACTGTGTGTGCAAATACTCTCTCATTTTTCGATGCACTCTAGCATTCTCTCTTCTGTCAATTCCGACCCTACTTTCCTAGTTTCTCCTGGAAACTCGTGCTTTCGACTTATATCTTCAGAATGTCCCGCCTTTGTACGTCTTCTTTGCAATCCCCGTTTCTCTTAGGTCCTTTCAGATTCAACGAACCACGCAGGATTGGTTTTTCTGTTGAGGAAGTGTTTGAAGATCTGGTTGGTCAGCCTTCTTCAATCCATTCTGGCCAGGTGTCCATAGAGGGCGATTCTTCTCTTTCGAATCTTTGGTATATGTTCATGATTGTGACCTCTCCGATATTCGTTGTTGTCTTTGACAACAGCAGTTTATTTATGCAGCGGACACATTTCTTGGGGGCAAGTAGTTGATTGGGAAATCAGGAAATATTGACACATCACTGCAGGAAAACAGAAAAGTATTTTAAACCAAATTTTCGACCTAGAGAACACCAGATGTCATGCTGTAGAAGAATAAGTAAACAAACGACAGGAAAAATTACTCCAAAGATTTCTGAGAAAAGTTCTTTGTCGTGTCCTTTCCTACCTTACGGTGTCGAGGAGTTGCAAAAGGCGGCTCCAAATTTTCCACTCTATGGTTTCGTTCAGGATGACTGCCAGACAAGTGGTTGTGGACATTATCATCCCGTTTCTGAGAAAAGTTACGAAGCCTAATTCTTGCTTTAACAGGATTAACTCCACTAAATTGAGAATAACAGAATATTAGTCACCAAAAATTAGCTCAAACCTCTCCCATCAGGTTTCAATATCCATTAATGTGGGCAAACTAACAGTAATAAACTCAAATATTTAAGTACAAAAGCGACAGTCGGTAACATAATTTCAGAAATTCAAAGGCAGTACGCAGCTACACTCCCACATAAAAATCCTAATTACCAGGCGCCTTATCAACAATTTAAAACCCAGTAAACCTGTCCACCAGGACACAGCGTCTAAATCGTCGATCAAAGGGAAAAAATGATATTATAGCGCACAAGTTCGAGCTACAAATATAGTAAACAAAGACCGCGAAAGCGTAATCACAAAACCGACCTTCGAAAAACCTCATCAAAAACCATAAACACCGAGCAATAAATTACCGAGTCCTTTGTCGGGTCACCAAAGAATCAATAATAATTTAAGGATTAGTCTCCAAAGCGGACACTTAATAGTCGTGACATGATCAAGAAGGAGATGAAGAAGAGGAGGAATAATAGATAAGATCGAAGAAAGCGAGAGAACAGGAGGAGGAATCGTTGAAAAGAAGGAATGAACGAGACGGTCATCAATAAATCACCAGGTCACCGGATGAAAAGACTCTTCGAGGACCCGATTTAATGGAACCCAAAGAAGGAATTCAACATCCTCGACGACATAATATCGAAGACACGTGGGAGAGGAGGTTGCGGCGGCGGCGGGAAAAGGGGATACAAAAATGAAAGAGTTTATAAAAATTTCGTTGAAAGGATTTGTCGCCGGCAGGAAACCTTTTTGATTGATCGCACAATCATCCATCACAGTCATTTCTATTCATGTGTTTGGTGGAAATTACTACCGTGCCTGGAATTTGTAGATACGCGACCGTTTGACTGGATGAGAGATGCGAGATTTCAAAATGGCGGACGAAATACAAAAAAAGGGGAAAAATCGTCACTTGAGCTTTCGACAGCATTTAAAACGACCACAAACGGACATCTTTTACGCTTTTTCAAATTTTTCTTGATTTTGAGCTTTTAAAAGTGTTTTTGTCCTCTCGGGTTTTGCAACCCCTAAAGTCAAAGCAGTGACTGTAGCTGTAAACAAATCAACAGGAAAATTCTCTTCTAAATAAATCCAACACCATAATCCGAGTCAGAGACTAAGGTACACCCCTCATCCCCTCAACCATCATCAACCGATGGAAAATGTACTCGAAATTTGTGATCGTGCTTTCGAGCTGAGACAGAGAAAGAGGGAAGGGGCAAAGGGAAACCAAAGCAGTTGGGAAATTGTCCCGAAGGGTGGAAAGCGCCGTTAATGAACCACAATCGAGTGCAGAAGAGTAAAAACGAAGCAGGAGATAATTATTTAGCGAACGGGGAATCACAAGTCTTCTCGAACGCTCTTTCCCCTTTCCCATCGCTGTCGGGAGTCTTCTCTCTACCCCCTCCCCCACTTCATCGTAGAAATATTTATGACGACGAAATGGTGAGTGTCCTCGACGAAGTGTCACGTTCGAGCTTTTCCGGTAAAAGTTTCCATTTTTTTTATGAGAACCTCGAACGTCTTTTAAATATTCTGGGGAACGTTCTGTGAGGAATTTTCAAAATTTCAAATTTTGTCGGAAAGTCATTTGAGGGTCGAAAAAGGGGGTTTATTGAAAATGCCCAACGAGTTTCGAACATTCAGAATTCTAGAAATGTTTCGGAAAGGCCGTTCTCCGCTCCCTCCTCCTCTACCTCTTCGTACACGAAAGGTTTATGAATTATTAGGAAAACCAAAAACCGAAGGAGATTTCAAAAAACCCAACAGCCAACACCTGCCCGCAGGTTTTTGATCCACTTGAAAGCGAATAATCCCTCAAATTTCGACAGAAACGAAACACCTTGTACCTGAAAATGAGGAAGTTCTGCAGAGAATCACAATTTACTTTGAATTAAGCAGAAATACTGGGCCCTTTGCAATAATTTTGTTAATTTGCGACAATTATAGACGTTAGGAGTCAGGTTCAACCGACCGACGCCAGGTACAAACCAAATTATGATAAACATAGGGTAGGAAATTAAGGTTTTTGAAATTATAAACAAGATCATGTTTCACTTTCCCTCAACACGTAATTTTTTCGTTTTTTCTATTTTATTAGGTTCATTAGAAGACGAAGCAAAAATGGGAAGAAAATGGCGGTAAGTAGAAAGGAACCAAAGCCTGATGCTGAGAATAAAACCAAAAGCAGAACGACGGCGATAGAAAAACCTAGAAGCACAGCACATCAAGACTTCAAAACCGAACTAAAAACTGTGACACTTCTCTGAGTAGTTTCTAACTAAATTCGAAACATCCTAAAGCAGTGGCGGACTAAGGCTAAAGCCTAGCAACATTGTGATTTCAGACCAATTTTTTAGTCATGATAAACTCAAAAAATTAAAAACCTAATATTTGGGCCCCATAAAATTACAGGCACGTGGATGGGTTGCCTAGGCCTCAGTCCGCCCATAACCTAAAGACAAACCTGAACAAATCCCAACAGCAGAGAGACACTGTCACTGGAGAGTTTGGTGAAGCGGTGGCAACGTTGCATCGAACCAGGAGAAGAACATTTCGAAAATTCCTGAAAATACAGTAGTCTATAATGATTTATACAACTCTCTTCAGGAACTTTTTAAACTAACTATACATCCGGTTTGCCAGTTTGTATGAGAGTGTGCAATATTTGTGAAATAAATCACGTCCAAAAGTGTGCAGTATTTATGAAATGGATTCCTTAAAGAGTGTTCAACATTTATGAAAATCCAGTTCTCTTCTATGGATATAACCAGTGTATACAACCTTTTCGACATCTTGTTCCGTTCCTTCCAGAACCCGGCTTCAGAAAACAACATTCAAACAATCATACACAAATCCCTTTCAAATCAGGTTCATTTCTACCATTCCAAAATGAAAGAAAGGCAGAAGAGACAGTCAGCCGACAGCGGAAGATGAACCTTATTTATATCTTTCATTATTTTTTTTTGTCGAAGGCTATTAAAAGAGAGAAACGGATCCGAAATTTTTAAAAATTAAAACCGAAACCCTGTTATCAACGGGGACAAAAAAATTTATGGTCATTGACTCCCCGTACCCCCGATTCTCTTTCTCCTAAAACAAAAACAAAATCCTCGACGAAAATAAAAATTTTTCGGAGCTTAACAGCTTCCAAATCCCCGAAAGTTTGCCTTTTAATCCTTCGAGTCTCCTGGAAAACTCTCAACTGATTCCGAGATCAGGGTCGAAAATCCGTTTCCGTTGCTTAAACAACCCCCATCAATGGTGCTGTTGTCCCTCTTACTGTCTCTCCACCTCCCTTATTGCTCGAAGGCAGTATTACTCAACAGCATAAATTTTTTCGAGACGTGTTGCCTTTGCCAGACAATTTCCATCCCTCTCTTATCACAACTGTTTTTTTTACCAGAAACTGTCCCAAAAGTTACCGGAATGATTGGTGTGGCTAAAAGGGAATCTAAGCTACTATTACTAAAAATACCTTTGAGAAGTGAGATTAGTGTAAACTAGCGTACTAAACAATTTAAAAGAAAATCACTCCGGGAACTTTTGGAACAGATCCTATATACCTCTAACGAGGGGTGTGCTGTTGTTGATCCTACACCTCACATAGAGCTGGAGATTACAACAGCAAAAATTATAGCTGTTTTCTGGATTGCCTTTTGATAGACAGTTTAGTTATTGAGCATTAAGTTCGACAGAGGCGACTAGGGCTTTGGGTGAGTGAATGATTTGTCTGAAGCTTTGAATACTGATTGTTGTTTGCTCTCTCTTCTACCCATTTTATCTCAACTGTTGGGCTAAAACCAGAAGGTTGATTTTAACCTTTTATACTAAAGCCTCAAATTATAAGGTTTTCACTAATCCAACCCGAGGAAAATTTGGGTCAGACTCTATCAGTTTTGAGTTGTTGGTTCCTCCTCCACTTTATTCTGGGGTAGAGTTGGTCTTGAAAATGTCTTCAGTCCGAAACCAATTTCTAACCCCTCAGGAGGTAAGACTACCGGAAGTATCCACAACTGGTCACCAGTTACTATATACTACAAGGGTACATCCCTCTATCTTCCTGTACCCAGACTCTGTGTTTTGTGGGTTTTGACTGTCAAGCTTTAAAGGTTGTAGATCACTCAAACCAAGATGTCAGGAGGTAGTAAAGCCGCCAAAAGCTTCGACAAAGGTAAGGTAAGCATAGATATCACTCCATACCTCTGAGTTTATAGTACGGCTATATAGTAGGAGAAGGAAAGAAAAACTTTTCCCTCAAACTTTTAATTAAGAAAATTCTCGATTTCCGGATTCTGAGCCTAAACTTTCCACCTGTGACACCGAGAACTCTAACTTCGCAAAATGAAATAATTAATAAAAATCGTTTTGTCGTCTGCTTGTCGGCCTGTCATCCAAACCTAAAGTTTGAACATAATCTATGTTCCAAACCTCCCCATCGACATCAGGAATTGCGCAACATCCCAGAAATCAGGGTTGCCAACGATTCGAGTCCTATCGCGCCGACTGAAAACTGACTCAGCCATCTTTTATGTAAACTCAAATGTTCATTTCCATAAACAAATTCACTCACCAAAAAAAAGTCAAAATTTCGAGAAAGTTCTCGCCCACGAGGTATCACACCTTTCAACGGTTTAAATTTCAATAAGCTTATCGCACGTCATTCAGTAGAAGAAGAAGAAGAAGAAAAGCCACCAAGGAATTCCTCCATCTCATGCGGTTATCAGCTACTGGTATCACCTTCAACAAACAACTGAAGAACCTCATTATTTTATGTAAATTTTTTTTAAGGTACGCTATAACCCCGAAGTCTCTTCGCATTATGTTTCAAAACTTCCATCTAAACGTCTCCCCCTCTTTCCTCATCTTCTTCGTTTCTTTTTTAATTCTAATCTGACGTTTGATTGTGTGTTGGGTGTGGAGGAACAAGTCACCCGCCATTGTTATAAGAGAACTTTTTCAAAAAACTAATTCTTCCTTATCTCGTTCTCAAAATCTTTCTTCCCAAGATTATTTTGAGAAAAGTGAGAGAGGAAACCGGATTATCCGGACGAGGAAAGTGTAATTTTACAAAGCCCCAGGAAGCGGACATCAAGAAGCTGTCTTGTTTCGTTTGATGATGAACTTGACTAGTCAGTGTGTAAGCAATTGTTTGGGACCTGTGGAGCGCTTGGTATCTTAGTGACAGCTTGAAACCAATTAAGTGTGGTTAGAGTATATCGACCCGAGAATAGAGGGAGCGAAACAAATCAAAAATCCGAAATGAAATTGTGGCTAAAAAGACAATACAGTCAGACTAGCAACAAAGATGTCCCAGAGACACATAGAAAGTGTAGTAAGATGCACTCAGATTTATAGGAGAGAGTTTACACGGAGTAAATGAATAGAAGACGTGACCACCTGGAATTTTGGACGGTGCAGTAACTCGAACGGCTATCTGAACCACCGCGGTACTTCGTAGATATTCTTCTTCGTGTGCTTTGTCTTATCAGTACACCTAATTTTAACAGAAATATTCCAAGACAACCCAAATAGACAGAAAAGTGGGTTAAAAACCACACAAGTCACAGTGATTGGTGGAAAATATGACGACAACGCCAAGAAACAGAGAACAAGACGTACAACAAAACAAACAAAAAAACCAACAGGCAACACCCCCGCCCCAAACAAAAAGGAAAGAATCGAAATACAAAAAAGGTAAACCCATGTATCAGCCCAATTCTACCAACCACAACACATAAAAAAAGTTTTCCAGCCTCCAGACTACCATCCTCAAAAATCCACGCACCGCTAACCCTGTAAGACATTGATGTGAGGTGCGGCTCGCGACCCACCCCCCACACCCATCCTTCCCCAGGTTTCCATCAACTACCCGACAACCATAATTATATTTTAAGGTATCGAAGGCGGATTGTTCAACGCCCAGTGTCGTCTGCCACCCATCATCCTTCACTCCCGAGACACTACGTCCCCGAACGAGAGGGCCTTTCCAATTTGAATTTCAACTAACATCTCTGTCTGAAATCTTCTCCCTCTCTTTCTCTTTTCAGGTACGGGGGGCCAAAAATGGCGGAAAAAATTAAAAACAATCTCGGTTTTACGCTTTGACAATTTTGTTTCAAAATAACACTCACGGATTTTAATGGTTTTTTTGTGCGTTCCAAAAAAATTTTTTATTTAAAGAAAAAATATTGAAAATAGGTTATGTTACATAAAAACACGAGTAATAATGGGTTTTTCTTATTTTTTTAGGCGCGGTTTTGAAAGTTGTTTCATTTATTTCAACTTTTTTTTCTTCGTCGGCATTTGAATCCATTTTGAGCTGGTAGCAGTAGTTGTTGGCTTAATTATAGCTATTAATCAAAGATAGCTTATATTCAGCGTTCACCGAGTTTTGCGATTCTTTCCGTCTTTGGGAACTGAAATAATAGTCTAAAAATTAGGACTAAGACCAAAAGAAATGAGAACTGAAATAAGCCGTAGGGTTCTAAACTCAAGAATCGAAAACTGCCGGAGTTACAGCGCGGCGTATACAGCAGAAGCCGGGACACGAAGATGGAATGACAGGACTAGTGCCATCATAAACTCAGTAAGATTAGAAGAAATGTTACCTTGGTTACCACACACGGATTAAGATAGTGTAAAGGTTGTAACTAGACTAGAATCAGAGAAAGATTAGCACAAGACTGAATCAAAACCTTTTCGGGTTGCTAACAAACACAAAAAAAACAGAAACCGACGTCACTAAACAACCGCTAGAAAGACACACCTACCATTACTCGCAGATGGAACATCCCAAAAAACGAATCCGTCATGGACTAGCCAAACGAGGAGACGTACAATACGCTACATTCCTTCCGAAAGCGTTTCCGGTCTTGACCTCTACCAAAACGAGAAGAAACACAACCGCGAAGTAAGAAGGGAAGAGAAGGACGTTCCGCTACCATCTACAGAAGACACGGGCCGGTCAATCCCCAACCATTTTCGGGTGTATCACACCGCTTCATCTATTCCCGGTTAAGGCGATCTCCAAAAATTATCCACCAAAACCGTTGAGGAACCAGTCCATCCCGCTTCTATCTCCCTCCCTCCCTCCTCTCTCGGGGGCACTTGATTAATTCTTTCGAAACTTCATTTTTAGGTTTCTCCTCCTTCTCACCAAAGACATATTAATCCTGACCTTTGGGTAGGTACTCATTAAAAAGAAGCCATTTTTTTCTTTTTCTCGGGTTTCTTTTCCTCCCGATTTGTTGATTCCTCTCAGGTACAGAATGATGGATTTCGAGGGAGCCAAAAGCGTTAGCGTTCTGAATTAATTACAAACCTGATATATTACACCCGACCTGTCTCATTAGTTGGTGATGTTCAAGTTCATTTGAAAAATCTTCTTCCTGCCTTCTGATGTGTTTTTCCTTACCCTCCTCCTCCCTTCCTTCCACTAGCCTCCTCTTCCTTCGCCCAGTTAACTTAGCGTTCGAGCTCTCGAGATTTATGAACCTGAGAAGATGGACTCAAAAGGTAAACGAAGATCGATAATACAAATGATTAGGTGTGGATGGTAGGAGATTCGCCCATCTCGTAGTAGTGAAAGATGATTGAAGGGAGAGAGGAGAAGAGCAAAGATAAAAAAGGACATCAAACCCAAAACAAGCAAAAAGGTCTTTGGTCAGTGGGAATCTAACTTATTTTCCTTGACTACCCTTGTATAAGCTTGAATTAATACTTATACTGAGTATATTGTGTGAGTATAATTTTCATTCGGTTCTACTCATTCATTCATTATTGGTTTTAGTATTATTTTAAATGTATTTATCTATTTTATTTGCGTACCTTTTCTTATACTTGTTTATACATCTATTTATATATCTACATATATATTATTATATAACTTCTATTTTGTGTTCACTTATTTTTGATGTATATTTATTGGCTAGAAGCAGATTGTTGGTGCTCTAATCCTTTATTGATCGATTTATACATTTTTCATATTTACTCTAATCGATGTGTCAATTATTTATGAGGCATATACATACTGTATAATGTCTAGTCGCTCATTTATGATAAAGAAATCGCTTATTTAAGCAGTTCTACGTAACCGGGTATTTATTTGGGGCCTGTAGAGTATATATTAATAGCTTTACTTAGGTATGTTCGATCCTCGAATTTTATATAAGTTTTGTTATTATTAATATAAAGGCAAAAGTAATATATACCAGATGAGTATTGTAACACCCGAGAAGGGTATATAATAAATATTATTGTTGTTTATACTTGATTATAACGGAATGTTGGAAGGAGGGACCATCAAATTGTCAGTATATATTATATGATACAATATGATATTATATATCATATAATATATACATTATCAGGAAAAACACTTAAAAAGACAAAATATAAAACTATAACGCGAGAGAGATGAAGAAGCAAAGTAAAAGATAGATGACCGAACCCAAATGCAATACTAGTAGCTCCTACAGGTTGTCAATTTCTGTTTTTAGAGGAAAAGAGATCTCACTTCCGGTGCTTCTATTTATCCCAACATCTGTCTCAAACATAATCTGGTGAAGAGAAACCCAAGAGACCAAATAGAGAGAAGGAGGAGGAGGAAAGGACAATTGCACTTCAGCGAGCTCCCATTTCGAAAGAATGAAGCTGACAGGGATGTAAACAAAGAAGAAAAAGAAAATGGAGGACGCAACACTCTCGAGTCTGTTGGGGAGAAGACAATTATTAACATGTCTGAAGAGGGAAGAAAAGGACGAATTTTAATGTCACCAAAATAATATGAGAAGGACGGCGAGTCCCGATCGGGAGAGGGATCGGAAAGAAATCATTCGGGGCTGAGCTTAATAGACTATCTTATAACAAAGCACTTAAGAAGATGATTCTAAATGTCGCTTCATTCTTCAAAACGTCAGAGAGAGAGAGAGAGAGAAGGTGGGAGGTGGAGGAAAGATGGAAAAGAAGTAAGCAGGAAGGCGAAAAGAGTCCTTGAACAAACGCGGAGACAAAGATGGTTGAAAATTGAAGAGGCGAGCGAGCACGGAGGGGGGCACGACGTTGTATTCCCCAACGCGAGGTCTGGATCTCTGGTGACTTACCCTGAAAGTCCACCCCCGCCATCACCTTCATCCCCCGCTCCTCTTGTTTTTAAATAAAATTTAAATTTTTTTCATTTCTCCCGGCGAAGACATCCCCCAGCGTCAAGCATTCATTTAGACGAAAGATTATTCAAAGAAGAAGGGAATCGTCAAGCGATTCTTCTTTCTTAAGATGTCGACAACTTTTTTATTCCTCCTCTCCTCCCAATCTCCATCTGCCTGTCATCCCTTCTCGCCTATCTTTCCTTCGAGCATTTCATCCCCTATCCACCCATCTTTACGTGCCAATTTTAACTCCGAGATTTTCCTCCATTTCTAGCATTCATTCCTTCTGTCACAAGGATCAAAAATTCCAGGTCATCCTCCTCATTTAAGTGTTTTTTGTACTTTTATACAGCAGACAGGAAGGCAGTTTAGTTGATTAGTCATACAACCGGATGATAAACTAATTAATTCAAACTAAATTAACCGATTTGAGCGAATAATAGGGATGAGAGAAGTGAAAACAGGTTGAACAACCATCGACTTCCTCTGACACATGTGTTGTAGTCGTTTGCAACATCTGCCACGACAGTTGTCCTAATTTTTCAGACATTGCAATGCTTTTGAGTGAGTCAATTAGCATAACAGTTTCTTGGATTCTTCTTGTAGCTTGTTGAGGGTTCTAGAGTACCGCTGTTGAGGATGAGCTTACTGGGTTGTCGGTTATGTGTCACTTAACTTCTCTGACTCCTATACGTTGAAAGTTCCAAGTATGTCTGTCGTGTTGCAGTTGAACTATAAGCTGGTGTTCGGGAATTTCAACACTTTTTGAGGGAAGCCGACTACGATGTCCTCAAGATCCAGTTGCTATATAGTTATAGTTGAGTTTTTTATCCCGTTTTGACCCTTTTTGGGTTCAACAGAATACGGGAGGAGGATTTGAGCTCGCGACTATAACTTCTTAGTTTGACACTTAACCACTACACCATACACCTCTCCTCAAGATCCAGTTGTGACCGACAAGAAGAAACCTAAGAAACAAATTTGGTTTTGTTGTAATTAAGATTCTTATAACTGTTAGTAGTTCACTTGTGTAGGCTGTAACACTACCCAGTGAATTTATAAATATGAATAGTTAGTCATAACCATGCCTAACAACTTGCCACCTCTAAATCAGGAAGATTGGATTAGAACTCACTTGGAACTAAATAAGAAACGCTTTTTCCCTTCCTCTACAGCACTACAAACATAACACAGCGAAGCAGAAGCTTTGTTTCAATCCTTAAAATCAAAACTAAAAACATGGCAGCAGCACAACAACCGTGAAACTCATGCGCAAGTATAATCAACACCTTTCAGCTGATGATTCTAACTCTTGAACCTATATACCTTCCACCAGAACTTTTTAACTTTTTTCCAGCTACTGTTAGACTTATCCTATCGATTCAATTTCTCTAACCTAATCCAAATACTCCACCTACTTCCACCAAAAGCATCCGCCAATGAAAACAAAGATCGATTAAGGTAGTCGAAAAAAATCGTCTTGTCATCCGAAAAAATTGACGCCGGCGTAACGTGGCCAAAAGAGAAGTAACAACCACGCGAACAATACTTTCTTCAGGCACTTTTCACAATATCCGCTACTTGGAATCAAAGGATTTCGGCTTAATCACACCTTATGACCTTCTTCCCATCTTCCTCAAGTTGAAATCTTTGACTAAGCAATTTCATAGCTTAAGAAATTAGGACACTTCAACAACTTCCGGTAAAAATTAATTAATTAATTAAAGTCAAAGCTTCTTGAAAGTTGGGTAGTTTTAATCAAATTCATAACCTTGAGTCCTCTCTTTTCTTAGTTCTAGAATTACTTTTCCTGAATTACTCTTCTCCTGTTGTGACAGTCGAAGGATTCTAGAAGTCACACCTAAGTGTCCGGGTTGGAGAATCGTCCAAGCAAAAACGACAGCGCTTTCATTATTATTCAATAAACATCACAACAGCAAACATATTTTGGTTTTGTTTTTTCCTTTTCGACCGACTAGGGACTACGTTTACGAGCTTTTGCTGTCGTTTTTCGTTTTCGTGGTATCTTTACTTCTTTCTCTCGCTGTGGGATTGCTTCCTCTCCTTGATGCACCTTGGTGTTTTGAGTAACCATTTCGGCTTTTCTACGAAGTTTTATTTTCAAGGTCATTCTCTCACTCAGCTATCCTTCTTCAAGGTCCTTCTGTTTTTAGGTCAGCTTTACTTCTGTGATCTTTTTTAAGCTTCCAATCCCTTGCCTCCTGACATGATTGTAGAACGTTAGTCTCGATTTCTAATCTCTGGGATCTTCTTCTTTGGTAGGTACAGCTCTGACAATGTTCAAACTTTTCGAGTTGGTTTCCTTTGTAATGCTACACACTCAGATGGCTGTACGGCTTGAGGGCGAACAACAGCCGAGTAGTGACGCAACTTTGGGTTCTTTACGATGAAAATTGTGTGCCGTTTCTAATTCCCGCTGTCGAGCCTCCATTCCTTTCCACATCATTTTGAATATTATAGTCGATTTCCAAATGTATAGGCCTGTTCCAAAAGTTCCCGGAATGATTTTTTAGGTTTTCAACAGTGCATGGCAGCAAGAAAGAAGGCAAAATGACTTCTCAAACAACAGCATCAAACCTTTTCCCAGATTTCCAGGGTTCTCAACTTGTTCTGGCACTTAGGGATGCATTCCACAGTCTGCTCCAAAAGCATCACCGACAGAGCGGAGCTTTGGGTAGAGAAATTCCTAGAGAATCCAAGCTACTTGTTAATATTTATATTTTTATACTCTAAAAAGTTCCGAGAAGATAGAGCACTGATACTGAATAAATTAGTTGAAAAAAAATTCCAGGGACTTTGGGAACAGACATTGTAGCTCTTTATATCGATTAATAACACATACTCCTTCCCCGCCTTTCTCGCCCTCTTCCTTCACTTCCCGTCATATTTCCTGATATATCAAACTTTTTATACGAACCTGATGCAAAAAAGGAAAAAGCAAATCAAAAACCTAAGTTTATTTCTTCCCTTTCTCATACCCACTTCCCTCGTTAACAAAACATTATCAGCACCGTCAATCTCTTTCCTTATAAAACTTCCACCTCAGGAAATCCCACATCATCAAAAGGTAACCATGAAACGATATTTTCAGGTACGATACTCAAACCCAACAACAAACAAAAAAATAAACCTCGATAAGGAGAGGAAGTGTTCGAACCGTTACACGCATGAGCTCACGACTATAACAGCTTGAACACAAAAGAATCACCTGTTCCGTTGAGCGAACGACCGTTTTAACGGCTCACAAAACTTCCTCCTACTACTACCACCACCACCACCACCGACGGCCGAAGAAACATCCTGTCTGGATAGATGATAAAGGAAAAGGAGAGAAGAAGAAGCAGAAGAAACTTCCAACGTTTATGGTTCTCATTATTTTAACGAGCTTTAAGAAATTATTTATTGGATGTCATTTTAAAAAAAATTTTTACCGAAACTTTGCTAATTCGTCATTTTCTGAATATTTTTAAAACTCTACCCCTTCCTCCCTTCCGTTCACCCCCGAACGCCCTGTTCGCTCTTTTTTCCTCCTTTCAAACTTTCATATTCTTTCAACTTCCGGTTCTTTCTTTCTTTCTTTTTTATTCTTCTTCTTGTTGTTCTCTACCAAACTTCCAACCGCCCCTTCCTCTCGTCATTCTTTCTGTCTTCTTTTGACTTTCTTATGAAAGAAACAAACCGAATTCATCATCGTGAGTTCATCTCTTTCATCCCCCCAAAAAAGTCGAGGATTCCAAACGAATCGAACGCTCGAACGGGAGAGAGACGAAAATTCATGAAGGAAATTCCTGAAGGGCGTTTCCCCAAAAGTCCCCGAATTTGAATTTGCTCTCAGCCCGGGGGTATGAACTGCGGGGGAGTTGTTCCCTTTCTGGGTCACAACACCTGGCTGGTTAGTTGGTTAAACGGAGAACGAGGAGAGGGTTTGTCCGATTGAAATTCGGTTCCCGGTTCCGGTTAGTTTAATAGGTTATAAATTCGGTGACGTAGAATGTCTTCGCTAACAAATTGATGAAAGAGAAATTTGCATTTAGGATTTTAAGAAGGACGGGATCGGGAGGCAGGGGCGGATAAAGAAAGGAGAGGGGTAAACTACGACTTTCTCTTTCTCTTGGAAACTGTTTCCATCGCTCGGAGGTAATTTATTTATACAACGTAAGTAAAGAGAAGGATGGAAGGTTGAAGGGGAACTGGTGCATGGGACCGATCTAATGTTTGCGTTTAGGTGTTTCAGAATGAATTCAAACTTCAACTTCCGGTTTGATGTTCGTCTAAAAATGAAAATCCATCTCCGCCTGAAATAATAAACTCGAGCTGACACAACAGTAATCCTAGCGGTTACGTCTTTATGTATTTTTCTGATACAAATTCATGAGACTTAGCTTTGACTCAAATAGACCCACAGAAGCGAACGAATACCAACAAGATGATGCCTGATTCCCAAACCAATCAAAGGTACAGTGAACCCCAAAAAATTGAGAAGAAAAAAATCCACAAACAAGTATTGACTTGTAAAACTCTCCCTCCTCATCTCCAAACCCTTTGGAAGTCCTCAGATGCAAGCTCTGACGTCAACAACAACAGCAGAATAACACTTCGAAGAGTTAAATATTCATAAAATTGAATTTTCCAGTAACCGCCTTTTGGACACTTTCTCCCAAATTTTTCC
Source organism: Columbicola columbae (assembly GCA_016920875.1). Classification (NCBI taxonomy): domain Eukaryota; kingdom Metazoa; phylum Arthropoda; class Insecta; order Psocodea; family Philopteridae; genus Columbicola; species Columbicola columbae. The sequence continues at coordinate 3,382,492 of JADMLL010000007.1, read as the reverse complement.
TTTGGATTCTAAAACCACGTCATCGCCTTACTCTCTTCTCCGCCTCCCCCAAGCAAAATCCTTCTTCTTCACCTTAACGCGAGGACAGGATCTCCAAAAAATTGGCTATAACCTCCCGGCGACATTATCTCTCCTCTTCCACTGTCCTCTCTAAAAATGGCGGCTCTTTTACTTCCTTCGCTTATGTAACATTTTCCAGGTTTTTTCTTTTCGACAAAAAATTAAAAATAATGAAAACGAGTTTCAGAATTATGATTCCATCCAGCATGTCTGCTTGGATAACCGCCGTGGGGGCCACGCCCATGCCGTAACCTGGTCATTTCCTTAACTGTGGCGCCTTTTTAATAACACCGACTTTGTATGTCGCGCACAAAATCATTTCCCTTTTTATTTATTTATTTTACTTGAAATTTCCTTTTTCTTTTTCGTTTCGTATGTTGGTCTCCTTGGACATTCAAGGCCTTTTGGAAACACTTGCAGATGTCTGCCAATTGGGAGCTTCAAGCTTGAACCTGATAGTATCCTTGAATATAGTTTCCGGTGTTTTGTGGTTTGTTTATGGGTTCCAACCCGATCCAAAACTAAGATTTCACGACTACACCGCTATCGCTTTCAAGATACCTGACAGGTATCCATGGTTATAACAGAGCTGTCCCAAAAGTTCCCGGAATGATTTTTAAACTCATCCATTCAGTATTAGTTTACAATCTTTCCAAAGTATCCTGACACAGGTCTCGTTTCGAGGCTTATTTCCTCTACTAACATCGCCACTGCATCCAGATAATTTTTTTTCAAACCCCTGCTGACTACCACCTGTCTCCAAGTAGTTGGTCAGTGTAGTTGTAAGGAAGATTTTGACTGGGAACAGACCAGTGTCTTAACCCCAAGAGCGGGTTCGGAAGCGAGAAGTCATAATTGAGTTTGGCTCGTTAGTGGGAAGTAGGGAGAGGTAGATGAAGGAATGAAAAGGTAGACAAAAAAGATTTCCGGAGAGTTTTGAGACAGATTTTATATCAAAAATCTGTCGGTCTGCCTGATTTTCGTCATCTTCTAATAAGATTCACAGATAAGAAAATAAGATTCATCTTCGAATTGAAAATAAGCTGTAGCCCACTCCTGAAAAAGCACAGATAAATAGGTGCAAGTGTAAGAAATCCTTCTTCCACGTCTAAAACCACTCATTCAAACAAAAGTTGAAATCTTAAGCAACAACTGCAAAGAACAAACCGAAGGACAAGATCAAAAAATCTGCTTTCACCCCGACACTCTCACCCCTTTCAAACTAGATTCCAACATCTTCGGAGTCATAGTTATAACTGATCCGCCTAATTTTCGTTGCCTTCTGATTGATTAGATTAAAAATAAGCCGACACCTCAAACAACAACCAAAAGTTTAACATTACTAACACCAACAGTAACATCCGTAAAAATTAAAAATCTCACCGGACAACTGAAGGACAGAAGACAAAACTGCTTTCAGGGCACAAGCCAAAGTCAAAGAGTGTTATCTCTGTGTAACAGTCCGCAGTTCTAACTCACCCCCGCACAACAACAACAAAAAATATCTATTTCAAAGAAACGACCTGACCAGACAATAGACAATTTCATTTTATTTTCATTTCGATTGATGGAAATTAACTTTTTGTTTCCACCGCCCACGATTTAATAAAACGAAATCATTTTCGGAGAGACAGGAAGGCCCTCTCGGCCCCCGGCCCCCAGCCATCAGCTCTTCACGACGCTTCCTTGCCACGCTTTCCGGCACTCCTTTTACAGGAAAGAGAAAAAGAGTCCCAATGATAGCAATTATGGTAAAAACGAAGCTGGGCAATGATTAAAAGCGCCAGAGAAAGATCCCACTTGACTTTGTCAATAAAGACCATTAAAAATGAATGGTTTCCCGAGGAGGGCGCAAAAACCTCGAAAAAGCCGACGCAAAAAAAGAATCCGAGAAATTAAAAAGATGAGATTTTAACACACCTCTGTAAATAAAGTGTGCTTCACGGAGTACCTTAACCATTCACGAAGGTATTTGTGCGTACCTGCTAAGTGAAACCTAGAAAGAAACCTCAACTAACGATCACCATCAAGAGAATACCGTCACTCAGTCTAAGAAGACGGACGCGGGCCGTGTGAAAGGACTACAAAGACCAGTCTTTCGAATTCGTTATTTATAAGAGACAGCTGCGTCTTAAACAGCAGCTGCTTCACTTGCCTGGTTTTGGTCCATCAACATATGGTAGATAACTTTTTCATCATCTCCTGGATAAGATATTTTTTTCTGTTACAGATTCTTATGTTTAGCTTATCGGGGGAAATGAAATCAACTTCGAGAATCGAATTAATAATTAATGAACTTTGAAACTTGATCGAGATTCTTAAGATACGACCTCGAGGTTTTCGGTTCGATTTCTTTGTTTTTCGGCAAAAAATTTTTTTCTTCTCAATTCTGCTGTCGGAGAAATTGAAAGTTTTCTCCCGCTCCTCCCCCCAAATTCTATAACTGGTACGCTTATCAACTGCCGAGAGTTTGGTGATTTGTGATTTTGATGTGGTGACAAACACATCAACCCGTTTCGTTCTATTATACTGTTTTGAGGACAACAGCAGCTTTTTGCGCTTGTTTTCGCTCTTGAAAAAATTCATCGGGTTATTGGCTTTGTGTCTATAGCCTTCTGTAGTTATTTGACTACAATTTGAGACGAAAAACAACCGGGTAGCTTGTTGTATCTGGTAGCTGCATTGGATTTTTTTAGTTAAGATCCAAGTTTCAGTATGCTTTAGGTTTGACTCAAAGTTTAGACCTTTTAGGGTGGTTCAGAGCCACCGAGAGCCTTAGGTCAAGTAAACCATCCATCCAACAGTCTGTACGCTGAATCTCATCTCGTTCGCATTCTTAGATACAGTTTAGTGATTTTTTCCCGGATATACTCAAAATAGGACACTGGGGTATGTGCGGTACCCCATGAGACCTCCAATAGCACGACTTAACAAGAGAAATCAAAATTTCTCACGTAAAAAAGAATTTTGGACGAAACGAGTTAAATAAGAAACTCGTTTCGTAATTACTGCGCACTTTTGGAGAACTCATTTCATAAATAATGCACAATCTTGGGGCAACACGGGTGAATAGCGTTGACTGAGTCTGTGGTGTCTTCGTGCTACTGGTCACCGAATAAACTTCAAAACGCCGACTTCTTCTCAGATAAATGGGGGAGATGTCTAGAGGTAGGAAACATTATCTGTAGATAAACGACCAGAAAAATCAGAGATGATGAGAACAGGTGAAACTCATGAACCAGATTCGAAATTTCTTTTCACAAAGAAACTCTCCGAGTCTGGTTCATTAGGAGAGCTCATCTTCTGTAATTGATCTACTAATTTATCTACTTCCTTTCTACGTTTGTCTATAATTTGCAATTAATCCGCCTCGTTTTGTTACCATTTTGACGTACTCAGTCATCTGACGTTCTCCACTTCTCTATCTACATCCTTTCTCTTTATTCCATTCACGACTGGGTGCTTGATGACCATGCTGACAACACCCATTTTCCCATCGAATCTTTGTCTGTAGATCTATATACCTTGACCCTCTTCACCGATTATCCGCTTCCTGTCATCAGCCATCCTTGAAACCGAGGCTCATTGTCACTATCGGTCACCTACGATGACATCGACAGTCAAAGATCCGGATTTTTTTGTTGACATTCCGTCTCCTTTTCCTTCCCCTCATCCCAGGGGGTGCACTCCCGAAATCGCCACTTTTCTTGGTGTTCTGCCAACAAACCATCAATTCAAATTTTGAAAAACGCCACCAAGATAGTGAGGGACAGGGCGAGGGGAGAGGAAAGATCGCTGATTTACAGTGTTTGTTGATCTTTTTTCTTTTCTTTCCCTTCAAATCCACCGCCTTCTCGTGATTTCTTTTAGGCGGCTTCGAAAACTGAAAATTTTATTCTGGGACATGAATTTGACTGCCGACGCCGATTCCGCCGCCATTTTTTCCCTTTTTTGTGTGAGCCTAAAAAAATTTATGAACGGTATTAAATTTTACGAGTTTTACTTAACCGAAGACCTCTAGGCTTTCTTAGACTTCTTTCTACTTCCTCTCCTCTTTCTCCTCCTCCTTCCTTTCCTCATATTTCCCCGGAAGAAATGAAATATCCATCGGTTATCTACGACGTTGATTGCTCGGGCAGGAAGAGAGGAGAGGCAGAAGAGGAGGAGGAGGAAGAGAAAGAAAAATTGCTAATTGGGCTTCGAGGCATTTAGAAGCTTTTTCTAAAACGATTGGAAAAAGGATTTTTATCGGTCCCTCAAGCTTTCTACTGCTCTTCGTTTTTGCTAACAGGAAACAGCTACCGGAAACTGTTATGATCCCAATTTTAGGGGGGTAAGAGTTTTGGGAATAGCGGAGATTTCTTCTGATTTTAAAGAAGTTTTGAGAAGATTTCTACGCGGCGGGTTTTGTGTAGCTGCTAACAATTCCCGGCACTGTAGAAGGAGCCACTGGTTGTCCTTAGATGAAGAAGTGGCGACAGTATTCTCTTCGGCTTTAACACATCAATGTCATCCGGCTGAAGCCACTGTCCATTTAGGCGAAAATGTCCTTTTTGGTAGCTATGGACTTTCAGTTTCCTTCTCCCTTTTTAACAGCTATTCAGGATTTGTCCCAGAAGTTCCAAGAATGATCTTTTGAAACTGACAACATAATAAGAGCTTGAAGAAGCGCTGGCAACGTTGAATCGAACCAGGGAAGAGTACTTCGAAAAAAGCTCTGAAAATATTGTGAAATGATTAAGAAAACTTTCTTCAAGAATTTTTTAAACTGACTCTATATACATGCGGTTTACCAGTTTTTATTTTTGAAATGAATTGGGTATGAGAGTGTGCAATATTTATGAAATGAACTTCATGTCAAAGAATGTGCAAAACCAGTCACAAAAGTGGGCAGTATTTATGAATTGGATTTCTAGCTAGAGTGTGCATCATTTATGAAAATCAAGTAGTTCTATGTTTATAATATTAATTTCTACACATGTATCTATCTGTTAGATATATCTATATATCTTTAATGTACCTCTGTGTTGTACATTAATTGTATACTATAAATAAATCTATGTATATAATACTTATAAACTAGATTCCTTTTAGGAGTGTGCAATATTTATGAAAATAGAGCAGTTCTTCTTCGATTTTGACCACCTAAGGGTCGCGGAAAGTTACTCTGCGCATTCATTTTGGTTTTGCTTTTTTTGATTTCATCCTTTCACTTTGCTGATTCTTCCTTGATCCATTTTCTTGATTCTGTGTCCAGATTTTATTTCTTTTCTTCTTCTCCCGAAAGCCCTTAAAATTTTGCAACAGTAGTTCAAACAGTTCTATTCCAATAGCTACCGTGTTTGAAATATTGGCAAAAATGCTGTGGTTGCGAGCTTATTTCAGAAAGAAAATAAAACCTCATCTCTATTTGAAGACATATACCCATACTTTAGGCAGTATAATTATAAAATTATAGACTACAAAAAATAAATTAGTAACCCGCTTCAAAGAAATGAAACAGAAAAAATCATTGCAGACCATCAAACCCAATGCTGAGTGAAGTCACCTCTCGAGTGCAAAACTACAAGGTCTTGTTCAATCCCAGTTCTTCTGTCAGAAAGACAAAGGACGGTGTTACGCTTACTCGATCTTCAGATCTGTTTGTGAGGAAGAAATTCTTCTTTTATGCTTCCAACAGCATTTTTGTTTAGGTTTTCCTTGCACACAAAGGAGACAAATGGGCTGTGGTTGCACTTTCATCCGACTCAAGAGTTCCCAATTTCTTATAAAGCTTTCTCCTTCAGAACACTTTCTCTCTTCTGCCATCTTGAATGTCTTCAACTTTTTCTTTGATCTAAAGTGATGTAAACACACTCGACTGACACTTTTCACTGAGCTTTTGACTTTTCTTCTTGATTTTAGAGATTTTTTGTTATCCCTCTCGACCTCAAATTTTTCTAAGTGCACAGTTTTGGAGAAATGTCACTGCCATCATTATTGATTTCCATTTTGTGACTTTTCTTCTGTAATCCTTAGTTTCTTGTGTTCGTAAGTTGATCTACCATCTTTCCTTCCATTTGGAGTTTTCAACTTCTTGCCTGCTGTTTGGAGTTCTCTCTCTTTTCCTTTCCTGATCCCTTGTAATCTCTGTTCTCTTAGCGTCCACCCTCATTTAATTAGTTTTAATTTAGTCTCACGACTATCTATGTTCTTTATCGACTCTAATCTCTAGTAATCCACTTAAAGCGAGATCTCCACTGTGATTTTGATCTTAGCGGACTCCTTTCCTTCTCGTTAAACTGACCTCTTGCCTTTTCCACCAAATCCTGGAACCCTTTCTTCAGATTACACCCAAACTTTTTTGTTCTTTACGTCACCCCCCATAAATCGAAACGTTTAATCCGATTGCTTACACCTGCGGGAGTCATCATCCCGTTTATGTAAGTCCTCTCCCATTACATCCTCCTCCACACCTAGTCCCATCTATAAGCGCACACGTAACAAAAGCCACCTGCTTCGTGTTTCTTTAACCCACCCACCCACCCAGCCCAACTCAGAAATAAAACTGTCTACCGAACAAACACCTTTTTAACCTTCCGTTTTCACTCCCAACAGCCAACAGCCCTCCTCCTCCTCCACCACCTCCAAACGGAAGGAAATTTTTTTCACGAAAACCTTTTCCAAAATGACTTTTAAGAGGATTTCGACATTTGACCTGAAAGTTCATTTCATTTTCCTTTTTCAGTTTAAACCTTTCAAATTGACAGTTTTCCACGGGGAAAAAGTAATCACACGCAACTAAGCTGCCGTCTTTTGAAGGGAGTAGGTGATGTGTGCTGTATGGGCTCCTAGTAACGGAAGGGAAGGAACCGTTTTGAGGAAAACTTTTTCCTGGAGACCCGGAAAACAATTTTCTTCAGAAAATAACAGTTGACTTTCCCGTCGGTTCTTTTCCTTCCATTTTATATATACATTTCAAGGAAGAAAAAGGAAACGGAAAGGAAAGGTTTAGGTTATTGACAATTTAATCCCCGGTCCAGGGAAAAAGTTTTCATCGTCCGACGAAATAAGAAAAGGAGAAGATGAAATTTAGAAAAAGGTTTAAAACCGAGACGGGCGAAAGAAAAGGATTCTGCGGAATGGCTGAGGTATTATTTTATTTTATTTATTTCTTCGTTTTCTTCTTTTCGACTGACAACGGCCAGCTGATGGAAGTTATTCTTCTTCCGTCTTTAAACCCACTTTGTACAGACATCTTCGAATCGGCGTGACCTATCATATCTTTAGGCATATTCGATCCTGAACCTAAGTGGTTTAAACAAATCACTTGGCAAAGATGATGTTTCCATTCTCGATCTTAAAATAAACAAGATTTGAACTCGCGAATATAGCTTCTTAGCCTGGAACTTAACCACAACACCACTCTACTAAGCGTCTCCAACGTACCCTATTTTAAGCGAGGGCTTTCAGCTGTCTTCAAGACTGTCCGTTTGCCTCCTGTTCCACAGACCTTCTCCACGATGCCTTAGGTCTGTCCCTCTTCCTTTTTCCAAGGGTGTTCCATGTGAGCGCTTGTTTTTCTAACGCTGATTGTTCCTTTCTCAGCGTGTGGTCGATCCACTTTCGCTTCCAAATGTGATTGTCTATTCTTTTTTCTTTTGTCGTCTTCCAAAGGTTTTTGTCGGATATTACTTTCTACCAAAAAATTTTTTCACTATTCGTCTAAGGCAACAATTTAAAAAGGTCTGTAGGCTTTTCGTGATGTAGAAATACATTTAACAGAAATTGATATCACACTTATATAAAAATAATATTCTGGGCCTCCACTAAAAATTTTATGAAAGAGCCACAGACAGGAGTAAAAGAGCCGCTTTTTGCGTACTTCTTACTTGAAATTCGTCCCGATCAACTTTCTATCACCTGACGAAAGAAAGAAAGAATGATAAAATCAGAAGCTAGTTATAAATTACCACACTATCCAGGTTTAGATGTGAACATATTATCTACAAAGATAAGAGACACAAACAGGTAGCTCGAATGCCATCAAAACAGTAGGAACGATGGCAGGATCAGTAGGAACTTAATAAAAAACAGACCGATCATCCTTGACTAACTTATGGCTGCTCTCCCTGTCAAGAATGTCATATCTAATATTTATATTCTCTACTTGTAATTTTATACTATAATCTAAATTTCCCCACACTCAAATCTTGTAGCCGATCAACGATCGGATAAGATATTGAAAATTTTCTTTAAGGCTCCTTTCACGGATTTCAAAATGATGTTGTTAACCTTTGGAAAACAAAACAGGACTGCAACGTTTCGGACAAAGACCTCGAGTAGTTCAAAACAAGATCACAAAATGCACCGCGAAATGCATAACGATGACATTTTATAAAATTTTATCATGTTCCAAAGCAAATAATTTAAAACATGAGTGGAAAGGTGTCACTAACTGCCACCGAAACCCGTGCCTGGACACTGAGCACTAATTCATCCGAGTCCTTCTTCGAGTTCGAAGACTGTCGCGTCACCTGTTTTCCATTTAATCGAGTCGCAATCTTTTGAAAACAGTTTAACGAGAAGATGTGTCTTAGCCCGCGTCCTTAAATATTTAATTACGATTTTATGTCTTTTCCTCCTCCTCCTCCTCTGGTTCTTCTTCCTCCTTCTCCTCGCGAGTTTTAGTTCCCGACATTTACATAAATTTCCAAGAGTTTAGTTTCTTGTTTTGCATTTTTCCAAACAACTTTTCACTCTTTATCACTCCTTTGTCTCTCTCTTGAATTCGAGTGTTTCGACGATTATGGTGCTCAGATGTTCGAACACTTCACTCTTGATTGAATAGTTTTCATCTCAGCTTTCAAGATTAAAAGTTTTTGTTTGTAGCTTTTCTCAATTCTTCTGTGATTCTGTATATCATATAGAAGGTGGATTTCATTTTTGTTAAAGGAACAACAGCATACAACAGAAAATATTTAAGGGTGTAAACCTCAAAACCCTAACTGGACGTCACGAAACCATTTTAAAATTGGATTCTGAGGGAGTGTCGATAAGCTTTAGTATCACATGACCACTGAGTTCGACTTCAGGTTGTTTTCGGACCCTTGAGGCAAAACCCACTCTCAGAAAAAGTACGAGTGGAGGGAAGATTTCGAGAAAATTCTCCTCTTGAATAATAAGAACCCTTCGTTCGTCTCATGTTGTTGCGTGTTCAGCAGCTTACTCCCCTGTTTGGTCCGCCCACGGGACTTGGGAACTCTTCCTCGAATTCCCTTCCCACTGTTGGATGGTAGCTTCCCTCCACCGATCCTTTCTTATTTTTACTTTTCTTTTCTTTCTGTTTCCGGATGAGTCTTGAAAACTGTTGAAAAAAATTCTTTTTTATTTTTGAAAGAGTTATAACTTACTTTGCTCTGAAGCTCTAAAAGTCTTTAAGTTAGAGTGCATCAAGACAACCTGTTGGGCTCGCCGATTTTAGAATCCGGTGGTGATGCTAGATTTTCTAGTGCCAACAGCCTAAAATTAAAAAACCAGAAATCTAGTTTATAAAAAAGAAACTTAACCCAAATATGACTAATATTGTTCGTACTACCAACGCGTGGATCATTGAAACACCATCAAAGAGCAAGAATATGGTAAACAGAGTACAGAAACAGAAAATCGTAACAAATTATCTTCTTCTGGCTAGAGGGGTGAGGGGGTTAAAGTTTTGTTTTAAAACTTTTCAGCACTGAATGAATCTAAAAAGTTTGACAAAGTGATCACTTAAGAGTCCACATGAGGACACGCAGGTTGCCACCACTGCCCTAAACAGAATATACCGATTATTGTTTTGTTGCCACAACCGTTTTTTGTTCCGCTTTTAGGAAGACAAACTCACCCATTAAAATCGAGGTCCATGTTTAGAGGAACGCTGATACGACCTATGGCAATTCGCTAGCATGATTAGCCCAAATATTTGGAAGAGAAGGGCCAAGAAACGAATCCGATAAAATTATTCTGACTCCAGATTTGGGTTGTTGTTCAATTTCATACAAGATGCTCCCACCAAAGCGCGACAGTTAATTCACAATTGTGATGCCTTAAATACAGTTCTAGATCTTAGATGAAGTACTAATGAATTAGATCAAAAGCTATCAGCAGTGAGAACCAGAACTCAATCACTACTAGCCACCAATTTGAATTAAAAATCCGCTTAGTCCACGATCTGAAACAATGCTTAACTGACCTTTCAAAAGGTTCACACTTCTCTTCCAGGCTCTCAAAGGTTTCCGAACTACAGATAAAACATATAAGTCTACAATTGGAATATCGCTGGAGGTCTGTGTTGTATTGGTAGAGTGCCAGACTAAGAAGTTATAGTCGCGAGTTTAAATTTTTCCTATATTCTGTTATACCCAAAAAGGGTGAAAACGGGATTAAAACTCAATTTTAGAATTAGAGTTAGGTATGTCTGTATAAAAGACATATATATATAAACAAAAGAATGACTTCCGACCCTTTAATCTTATACAGAAGGCTGTAAAACCCAAAAACGAGACTCGGAGCTAACTTGTTTAACCGTTGAAAACACTTCACAAAATCCCAATTCACATCAAAAATAGAAAAATATTTTTCCCATCAACAATAAATAATGTAGAAGAGCAGAAAAGTCTGAGGAAAACACCCTCATAAAAGCGTAAAAGCGCGTGAAAATACATTTTATAATCAACAATCGTCATAATAGTCCGAAAAGGATGGAAATCAAATATATTGAACTGTTGACGTGCGGAAAACGCAAAACTTTTTTTCGGTTCAAATCACCCAGCCGACAACTAGTACATCCGTGCTTAGATTATGGTCGAAGTTGGTCTATAAAACTGGGTGGAAGAAAAAAAACGGATGAATCACCGCCTGCTAGCCCTCTTCCTACTCCTCGTACTCACCCCCGCCCTCGTATTTCTAATTTCCCTGCCCGATAAAAGCTTCGGGAATATGTTTTCTCCTGGTGCCCCAACCCATTAATTTGTTTACGGCATTTACAATTACATTTCCCTGCTTTTTCGAAAATTGTCGGGTCTTAAGCTTCCAAGTTTTCTTCAGAGGAGGCGACGGGGTGGTGGCGGAGAGGTTGGAAAAGCTCGCGCGTGGTCCGTTCCCGCCCAACGCCCTCACGTTATTTCCTTTGGAAATAATTAAAACCTGTGTGTTTTGGGTGGTGAGGAAACAAAGTTCGAAAATGGATTTCTTACTGATATTGGGTTTAGGGTGAGAAGTAGATTGCTGTCGGATGTAAAAGGTTTTTTCGGGGGCGAGGGAGCGAGATAGATCGCTCGAAAATGTGTTAAGTAACCGTTTGAAGGCGGAGGTAAGCTTGAAAGCATAACGCCAACCCTTTCACACGAGAGCCTATCATTGATAGACCCCTACAGGAAAGTCAAATTACACAAAAGGTCTTTCAAAACCTTTTCCACCACACACACGACAAAACGACAAAAATCTCGAAGCGAAAAAATGCTACCCTTCTGCGCATGCTCATTAGACGAAACCTAAACCTTAGAACAGGGTAAGAGACCAACGTTGGGACTGCCTCTCCTTCGGCATCTTTGGGGAGGTGTCTCTTCAAGATAGTTAGGCCCGATTCGTGTCGAAGCTATAAATCAATGAAATAGATCAAAGCGATAATTACGCGTTTTTATATTTCGTTAATTATATGCAGGTACGTTCCATTGTTTGAAAATGACGTAAGACCCCAACTCACCTCGAGCTTTTCAGGTATTGTTTGTAGACGCTGATAAGAGGTGTTGTACGAGACTTCTTTTTGTTTTCGTTTCATTTTTATTTAAAACCTTGAAGTGATGACTCCTTCAGTCTGGCGTGACATTCATTGTTGCTGTCTTACGCTTCTAAGCCACTGTTTAAGTCCTCCACCTCGGATTTGGATTCACTAACTGTCAACATGTCAGAGGGAGCAAAAGCTCTTTGATTCGGTTTTCGATTTCTTGGATTAGTCAAAACTACGAAGGAGGATTAAATAAGGATCTAAATTCTAGATCTCAGGAAGTGTCGCTGCAATTGGTTAAGGGGAACGGGGGTGTCGACGTCGTCCAGTTTCTACCAAAAGTTCCCGGAATCATCCTGTAAAATCATTAATTCAATATCGGTTTCCAATCTTCTTGGAACTTCTTTTTAGGAAACTGACATTTGATCTCGTTTTAGAGTCTAGATCCACAACCAATTCTTCCGCCCGAGGCTCTGATATACTAGCTGATGTTGGCAACCACAAGAATGTCATTCCGGAAACTCTGATCCGTCGATAGAAAATGAAGATTACGAAGGCACTAAGACAGGAAACTTTTAGCGACAATCTGTTGGTGTTACGATAGCAATAAAACTTCATGTCCGGTCAGAACTAACAAAACCTACAATCTCTTAGTGACCGTAAGCGAGGAAGTCAAATGTCCTAAGCGACCAAGAAATAAGGTTTCTATGATGTCCGACGCAAGATTATAAATGACTCCAACAGGACCAAACACAAACACATTCTTAAAACGATTTAAAGGAAACCACAACAACCACAAAAGTAAGCGACTTGTAACAGACAACCCACAAAACCCATCAACAAGACGACAATAAAATCAGAAAGAAAACAACAAGAAAAGTAAAACAACGAATAAGAATACTAAAAGAGCGGAGAGGAAACCTCAGACAAACAGACCAACAGACAAATTTATTGAATGCATTCAAAACGAGGGGGAAAATCTGGAAAAAGGAAATTTTTTTGCTTGAATCCAAAACTTCTCCAAAACAGAGAAAAACGGGAAAAAACTTCTGCAAGATTAACGTTATTAAGAATCAGACAGACAGAAAGACAGGAACAAAAACGGAAAAGAGATGGGAGGAGGGAGGGAGGGGGCAACGAGAAGAAGAAAAAAAAATATCACTAAGCCTATTATAACTGGGATGCAAATTACGGAAAAACGAAAATCGGAGGGAGACAAGAAAGCGGTGGAGGTGGGAGAGGACGAAAGCTCTCCATGTTTCACTTATGAAAACTTTTAACTTTTAATTTTTTTCCCGGAGAATAGACAGAGAGAGAGAGAGGGAAAAAGTTATTAAAATGCTTTGGAGAGAAAGGAGAAAGAGACAGAAGGAGGGAAGTAGAGGGTAAGAAAGGAGTAAAGAGAGAGAGAGGAGGTATGAGGAAACAAAAGAACCCAGAGTTAAGAAAGAGGAAATGACGAGAATCGCGACTTGAGTCAAACTTCCTGTTCATAGACGGGGTTTCCTTTAAAATTTCCTCGCGTTTTCCCGACCTTTTTTTCGCAAGAGGGACGAAGGATTTTCCTTTTAGTTTTGTCCCTTAGGTAGTGTACGAGAAACTACAACCTTTATCCACGCACACATGCCAAAACTAAAGTTTAACCAGATTTTACAAATTCGATGGACTATCTTTCCACTACAATTCGATCTTTACTACCACCATGACTACCTCCAAACATGAGACATCATGTAGTTCTTTAGACTAGTTTTGAGGGGTTGTGATTTGGATGAAGCCCAATGATGGCTGGAGCTATATGAAAAGAGACACGAAAGACAAAATGAAGGGGAATAAGGAACTTGACGGTTAACACTGAAATTAAAAACCTCCAGAATGACTTCAAGCAGAGAACTTTAAATTTGGCTCTAACTGTACAAGAATCTATAAGATATGTTACTGTACATTTTACGTAAACGCAATTTTTACGTAAACGCAATTTTTCACCAAAAAGCCCAGAGCTTTCACCAAATTCAGATTCACACAAACAAATCGAAATCAAACAGAAAAGTCTCGTTTGACTAAGGTCCTGAATAGCCGGACATTTTGATTTCTTGAGTTTCGCACTAAATTGTTTCGAATACTGTGGTACTCCCGATGTCTTTCAGACTTTTTAAGCGATTAGACAATTACGAAAGTTGAAATAAAAACAAAGTCCGACAACATAACACTAGTCCACTTAACGTGAGGTCTTGTTTTTCCTAAGAACAGCCAATAAGAGACAAAGCCTGGGAACAAAGAAGAAAAAAATTGTTTTCTCTCTGGAAGAATCGATTGTAACACCGAATACCAAAAATGCAACTCTCGCCTTTGACAAAGAACTTGTACTTGTGACACTTGCTCAGAAACAGGAAAGAAAAAAAGGAAGAAAGATTTAAAAGAGAAAATATAAACACGCGTATAAAACAGGAGGACATACAGAGCCAGAGACAGAGACAGAGAGAGAGAGAAGGAAAATCAGAATTTCGATTTTCGTCAAGAATTGTTTAAAACGAGGACTTATGGAAGTTGAGTCGCAAATTAAAACCGAATTTGCTCTTCCTTTCCTTGCTTTTTGGGATAATGGCCTCTAAATTTCAAGTGTCTAGTTTTAACTATTAATGAAGTCAACTCTTTTCTCCTGCCACGTCGAGATCAAATTAAACAGAACCATTTTTAGTTTCCAAGTATGCAAATTTTTCAAACAAGAAGGAAAAAAATTTCTTCGCTATGAGTGCCATCGAGAGTGAATGTTAGATTTCACACTTTTCGCGGCAACTACTACTACTACTATTAGTTACGTTAGACAACCGAGAGTATAACTACAATCTTCCCTTAACACTCCTCCTACCTCCCAACTTTTCCTGAACTTCTTTTAAATTGAAACCATCATCGATTCACATCATAGAATATGTTCAATAAATAAACAGAATCAGAAATAAATTATACGCGCACAAAATACATTAATCGAGAAACTGGAATATATACAATTTATATATTATTATTAAATTTACAGATAATAATAATAAAAATTATTAATTTTAATAGTTTTATATTATTTACTTACACATTATTTTTCTTTATATTCAATTTTATTGCAGTTAATAATTTTATAATAACATAATACTTTGTTTGCGTAATAAATTATGTTTAATAAAATTCGACTTATATAAAGTATATAGTATTTAATAGTAGTACTTATTTACAGTATATAAATCTTATATGCAGTATACAAATTTATAGATGAATCCAATTCATTAAAAATTATTTAATTAATATATTTTTTAGTTTATAGTGAGAATTATTTATTAACTTATATACATATATCAGGTAAATAAAAAATATTTAATAAATTGGATTTATATAAATTTAAAAATGAACAATCATTAAAAACAATAAAATTGTATATATTAAAAATAATGTCTAAATAAAAGATAATATATCATAATTAAAATGAATAATAATTTTATTATTATTTATATTTAATAATAATAGTATATAAATTCTATATATACATTTATAAATTCAAGTTAGTCAATGAATGTATTTTGGACGTGTATAATTTATTTTGTTTCTTATTATCCATATCGATTGAATATATTTATATATATAATTATTATATATTATATATAATGTGTACATAAACTACCAATATATACAAGATGTGTCCACGATATATACAAGTAATATATACACGATGTATATATACATAGCGAGAGAGAGAGACAATACTTTTCCAATTTATTTCCTTTTGGTTCCTTCAAAAGAGTTCAAACACGGAATTTCTTATTTATTATACAGTATAACCTCACTGGTTAGTTTCTCTCTTTTGAAAATGTAGGTTTGCTTAGTAAAACAAAATATTTGTGGGATAAATAATGTACGGCCAGAAAGGTTATTTTAATATTATTACCATTACTATCATCAGTATTATTAATATATTTAAAACAGGGAGAAAAATGATTTTGTGTCAAACAGGATTTTCCAACGAGGAAAAGAAGTATAGACCCGAATGAACTCTTAAACTTTGAAAAAGTCCTCCCGCCAGGACCGCCCTCTGTTTGGTTATGAAACCCGCTCTTCCCAAATCTTTGCCTCTTGTTCTCGTACTTTCAATTCCTCCCACCACCACCACCTCTCGCATTCCACCCAGATTTTGGTCATAAAACGCAACATCATTTTCCGTTAGCCTTCCATCTCTCTTCCTCTCTTCGCCGCCCCTTGAGTTTTGATTTCGAATTCGGTTTTAATTAGTTTTTGAATAATTTAAAACGAATTTGCGAGAAACCTCGAGACATGATGTGGCCGAGAATAGAAATTTCTATTTAAACAAATGAATAATTTCTTTTTAAGATTTAGAGCGAAATGAAACGTCATCAACAGCCCCCCGACAAATCCAGCCCAACCGATTCACCTTCGATCCATCTTCGAGCGTGCAACTTCGGAAGGTACACACGAATGAGTGGGTAGATGACATGTATGGACATGCTAACCACGTCGAGATAAGTTTGCCCCGGGTGAGCGACGAACTTAAAATACCTGACTGGCTTCTTATTCAAAGTGTCGTCTTCGTCGCTGCTGATGATTGGTAATCGTGATGATAATGTGCATCCTATCAAGGTGTGGTTCCCTATCCCCTAGAGGATTCTGCAAATCATGCTCCCCCGGCCCCGCCATTCGCCCTTCCCTCCTCAAATAATTTAGATACCTGATTTACGTCTTTTTGAAAAGAAAAAGATTTTCCCCCCAAGAGAGATTTAAGCAACCTTCTGAGCCTCATGTTAATGACCTCAGAACCTGCGAACCTGGTTTTGAACATCACTACCTTCTAAACAATGAAAAAACAACTTTTCGTCAGGTTCAAGCGCACACAGTTTGATATTCAATATTCCATGCGAACCGTCAGAGAAAACAGAAAAACCTGACGCTTATCAATTGTTAGTGGAGGAGAAGAGAAAGGAGGAGGAAGAGATACAAACGAGAGAGCGTTACAACTAATAGCGAGAATAACATTAATTAGAAAACATAAGAAGCTAGAGGAGGAAGACTGAGTGACTCGTACCTGAATCACGCGTCGTTATCTCGCATAGGGTTACGTGCCTCGAATTACGAATGCTTTCCATGTCGTTTTCACGTCTTTCAGCCACTCCTCCATCCAAAGCCTGGAAAGTTCCTTCATTCGGAAAACTGACACGAAACAAAAATTTATTTTTTGTCAAACATCAAAATTTCCTTTTTAGCAGTGCGGAAAGTTTTCGATTTTACGAGAACCGACCCCCCTCGAACCGCATAACCAGAAGTCCGGAGGATGAAAAAGGAAGAAATTCCAGGACGGGAAGCAATTATGTCATTTTTCTATGGGTTTTGAAATATTTTGAATAGAAAACTTCCCTTTTTGAGTTATGATGTTATCCACAATATTTTTCATTTCATCGGCTTTTCTTATTTCATTCCTTCACGTTCTTCCTTCCGTCTTCTTTTTCCTTCTTCCATTTTTTAGACAAAATTTTGGGCTATTTTTAACCTTTCTACGAATAACGTGACATGAATTTGTCTTCCACACGAGGCTCCTACAAAGTGGACATACCTAACCCAATTTTATTTCCCATTATAGACCCGTGGGTCGACTTATGGGTGTCCGTTGGGGTTTGGTAATGCCAACCTGAAAATCCTGGAACATTTTAGTCCAAAGCCTTACGGATTATAGTTAGTTCCTTACTACATTATCCTTACGAATCTGGAAAATTCTATTCTAAAGAAGGAAATAGGTAGATTTTCCCTCAAATTCTCCTCTCAAATGATGGTTTATTTGAATCCTTTCGCAGCATCCCTTTTACTCCTTCGTTTAATTCTGCACTCTTTTCTGTTCTGTTATTTTTCTTCCTTCACTATTCCTAAATATTTTTTCCTCTTGTCCTTTCTCGACACATACTTCCTTCTTCTGACGGAATGCCCAACAAGTTATCGTTCCCAACTTGGAAAGGAGTGGAAGTCAGCCGGTCCATTTTGTTGTCAGTGTGGTTTTACAATTTCAAAATTAAGTCCCTGCTCTTCGTCTTCTGTTTCTGAACAAATAATCAAGAACACAGGAGACAAGGGAATTGAAATGGGCACAATCACCAACACACGCTGTAGGTTGATGACTTAGGCCAGCAGGCTATTAATATGCTAAAAGACAAACTACAGCAGAGAACAAAAAGAAGATTAAAAGTAAAAATGTCCTCCCAAAGTTAATTAATTGCCCTCCATCCTCACCACCCTTGGGTAAGAGGAAATTTTTTTTTTCCAAAAACAAATTTCTTTGTAGCCAACCTTGAACAAAAAAAATTAATTAAATTTGCACGAAGACTTTGGCTTCGAAACAAAAAACATCGCTGACCGACTACAAAAGGAAAACCTTCACACGACCGTCTCCATTTTTCCTTTTCTTCCGCAACACCACCTTTCCCTCGAATTAGACAAAGTTAGGAAAATGAACCGGAAGTCAAAACTGCCATATTCCATTCCGAGTGTGTGTATGAAAAACGGGAAACGTGTGACAGAAGACTCCCAAGTTCATGCGTGTCGTCTCTTCGTTTTCATTTTTATCGTTCCCAAGATGCACGTGTGTGTTTCACACGGAAAACTTTTTCCTTTAAACTTTTAACAATGAGGAAGACTTTTCCACGCTTCCTTCACCCCCTCCATCAACAGCCCTCTCGATCAAAAACCAAAAAAAAATGTTGGAAAAACCTTGAACTCATTGTTTGCTTTCGGTGAATCGATTAATAAAAACGTCAGGATTGTATTAATCAATTTTAATTATTAATTAAAAAAATATGTCAATGGAAGAGAAGAGATCAAGGTTGCCATTTCTCTTTTACGCTTTTTTGAAAAATTGAAATTTTTTTTGTAAACAAAGAGGATTTTGCGAGACTCGTTTGTAATCAGTATCCTTCATTCTGAATCGTGTTTTACTTCTCCTCCCTGGTTTTCATGTTTAATCCCCATTTTCCTCTGCGCATTGTTTATCTACTAAATGGTCACCTAGTCCGTGTTATATTCATTCGACTCATGTTATAGGAAATCGGGGAATCGGGATCTTTATTCTCGCTGACAGCGTAATGACGGTATACTAACTCTGCCAACAGTTTTTGAATAAGCTATAAAACTGCGAAGGTTAATATTAATATTAAACGCGTTTATAGTTATTAAGAATAACCTTCACCTTCATTAAGGTTTAATTATTAATAACTAAAAATTTAATATTTTTGGTTAATATTTCGCTAAGTCAACTTTACTGCGATAAAGTTTTATCTGAGATATGCGCTTATAGAGGTCAGTTTTTGCTGTTGTCAGTATTTGAGGGAAGAGTGTTAGGTAAGGTATACATTTCCTAAGATTTTTTTATTGCTTTATAGGGGTGGATGAAATGACCAAAGCGTCAAATACTTTAAAACAGAGGTGTGTCGCTTTACTAGCCCTTGACATGTTGTTTCGGGATTTTCAAAATAATTTCTTACACTTTGGGACATTTAGGAAACGAATAAATGGATTTGCCACACATTCGTATTTATAGAGTGACGAATTGAACAAGTCAGTGCAAGTTCACGAAGTTCTGAGACAAAAGTTGACACGAATTTTTACTGTGCATACGCTTGTGACAAGATGATACTGGTATATCATAATGTGCAGGTTTTACAAGTTCAAAATGTATTCTATATATACTAAATTTTTACTTCACAGGCACTTTTATAAACAATGTATATGTCTTAATATTATAAGATAGTATAATGTAAGTAAATAGGTACTATCAGTGTATGTTCAGATCCACTAACGTAGACCTCCATTTTCATTTTATAGACCCCTAAATTTTTCTTCACTGACCTAGACCACTTGCAGGTTGTCATAGACCACGGGCATGGATATAGATCACTTTGGGAATCACCGCTTTAGAATAACATGGAGTTCCTAAACAACAAACATGCGACAAGTATGAAGTTTAGTGTCTTTTCAGTTATAAAGTTCAGAGTATCATTCATTATGGGTGGTTCGCTCATTCCGTCACAGAATAAAAAAAAATTTTTTTAAATGGAAGAACCTAAACCAAAACCAGACTTTACGTTCAGCTAGCTTTCATTACCAGTCTACAAAACCCAGAGTGGTTGCTCAGCACCTATATAGTTTCTAAAACTTGTTAGAGTCGTAGGTTTTTCAAAAAGCTTTTCGTGCGGATAGTATTCACAAAAACCCGACGGGAGGTGTAGTGACTCGAGAGAGAGAGAAATCGAAATAAAATAAGTTGAAGAAGGAAAGGAATCGGGAGCGCAATTAAGGTTCTAAAAACCAGTGATTAAAAGCAATAAAAATCACTCAAACTTGACCTGGATCAAAAACTACTCTAATAAACTATCGCCAACCAAAGCGAACCAACAAAAAAAACCTGAAAATGGTTGATGTCCTGTAGGTAGTCTTAAAAATTCTTGCACGAAACGTAAAAGAAGAAGAAGAGGTAGGGAAAGAAAGGGCAGAAGTGTCATCAAAGTTGTTTGGACAGGTTCGTTAAATCGTTATTAAGGCGGAGAACCTGATTGCATAGGCGCAGGGAAAATGCATTTTTTTCCTTTTAAGAAAAGAGAGGAATAAAAAAGGCGAAGCGGAAAATAAATCTAACCAAGAACAACAACACAGAGAGAGAGGAGTTAAGTAACTTTATGAATATGTAATTAGATTTTTACATAGGCGCACGTACGAGTTGGAACTTTAATGACAAATTCATAATTAAAATTCTATAACATCCTCAAAACATGGGGAGCAAGGATGTAAATTAGGTATCGATAGATGCAGACGACAAGATAAAGAAAAAAGATCGGGATTCGATTCCATAGTCAGGGGCGGATCTTATGACTGTGGCGGAAAGGGTTGTGGATTGTTTTTTAGGTTTCGGTGCACGGGTTTTGAATTTTATTTAAATTTCGCTTTCGAGGGAGGAAGGAGGAGGAGGAGGATTGTTTGCTATGTTTTCAGACTTTGTTGTTGTTAAATTATTAGTTGTTCCAACTTCCGGACGGTTTTTGTTGATGATTCTGGACCATACCGAATCCTTAATTATGTTCCTTGTTATGCGTTTAGCATTTTTAGTGTTGGAATTAAGAGATACTGTTTTGCGATACTAATTATTAGTTTAGATGAATGTAGTAATTTGTGTAACGCATGCCTCTGAGCTTAAAGTCGCTTAAATTCCTTCATCAGTCACTGAGACATGGGTGAGCGGTGTAGCAACTTTGGATTTTTTGTGTTTCAGGTGTTTATCTTTGAGTTGACTGAACTGTCTTGTATTATTGGAAAATCGTGATTACTTCTGGGTATTGCTGAGTTCAAATGTAGTTTTGTTTTTTGTGCAATGCGCTGACTCCTGTCGTGTTTAGGTTCTATTTGAAACGATTCACTCTATGCGTCGGTAAATTCGTATTGTATTTATTACCCAAAAGCTTCCAATATTAAGGTCTAGAGAAGTCCTTGTACTCGGTTGGACACAGATTTCAAAACCACTGGCATCCAGAACAGAGATTCGTTCAAATCAAATTTTTAGTTCGGTAAGAGAATTTACTCTTGCCTCGTCCAGAATTTGAGTTTACTTTCAAAGTTGCTGGTCCCTCCGCAGGTTGAGTGTTTGGTATTGCTTTTAAGAATTTAGAAACAAGGAAACCCCGCCAAGGACCAGGATAAATGGGGACGAATAACTGTGAAGACTTTCACTCATCAATGATGACGATGCAAACCCAAATTTGCTGTCATTAACTACAGCAAAATTTCAAAACGTTAAAGCCATCTATTGCCATCTCCATTTCACTCTACTCAATAACTCATCTCTACCAGAACTCCACCGCATTCCCTCATCCAATCTCCCCAACAAACACTTCATATCAATAACAGACGAACGACCGAACCTTGTCATCATTTTTAGGAAAACTCAAAAACTCCTGACAGGAAAAAAAGGCTGAAGAAGAAAGAAAAACAAAATTAAAGGAAAAAAAATTTCCCAACCCCACCCGACAACCCAAAAGGAAAAAGAGAAAAATCTCAAAAATGTTCAAAGTACCTCATCAACCTTTCCAAGACCCATCTCCAACTCCAACGAGAAGCATGATTTCTACCAGAAGAATAACTAAAAAGCTAGAAAGTCGAACCGAGGAAAAAAATGACCCTTATTCTAGAAAAAAAAAGGAGAAAAAGAGCTTTCCACCTCCTTCCGCCATCTTCCCGCAAAAACACGATAAAGTAACAAGGTTGTTAAACTCCAGTCAAGTAGGAAAGTCAAACAAATTACACACATCAACCGGAAGAAATGGTTCATTCGAGGAAAAGTTAAAAAAAAAGTAAAAAGTAAAAAAGATTTAATCGGTGCGAGGGAAGTTCCGCTTTCCCAACCGGAAAGGAAGGAAAGAAGGATGAAAGAGGAGAAATTTGAAACCATTAAAGTGACAGACAAGGATTCCTCGTTGTAACATCCGAGCAGAACTAGATTTACTAAGATTAGTTCTAAAGCTTTTTACTTCTCTCCCTCTGACAAATGTCCGAAAAATCCTTTTTGCGCCCCCTCCCCGCTTTTGTTCTTTTTTATTTTAGGCTTCGTTTTGAGGTTGTCTTCACCAAATAATTCTTCAATTGTTGCCTTTGAGGTTGTTTTCCGCTGTTGCATCAAACACCACCCCATCCCTCACCCTTTTCCTTTTCTGACTCAGGTCTTGACCTACATCCAAAAGGGAAATTCTTCTGAATAATCTAGAAAATTCCTCTGGATTTCTCATTAGACTGCTACGTCAAATAGTATTAAACCTATTACCACTACCAATCAAAGTGACAGAAGACAGAATCTGAGCACACTTTGATTGAATGGCGTTCAAAAAATCAAAATAAAAATCGGTTCTCTGCATATTTTACGGTAAAAGTGATAAATCAGGGAAATGTATCTATATAATTCCCGGCGATTATTTGTAATCAACAGCTAAGCTTTAATACTGAGACAGATTACTGAATATTTATCACATTACCGTCCAGTTTATAAAATCTCCAGCTAGTAATCGGGAATTTGATAAGATTTGTTTTCTCAGCTGCTTGGCTTCGGGCGAAAAGGCAAACATTCCGCCGGCAACAGCGAATGAAGCTTCCAACAAGAAGCCATGAAGAAGTGATGGAAACCAAGAATCTGAGCACACTTTGATAAAGTCCATTACAAGTTGGATATTTTATAAACTAGCCGGTGAATGTAATACACACTTAGTCACTTGTCACCTTAGTTTAGCTGGTGATTATAAAATTATTTAAGATCACCTGATTTATCACTTTTACCGCAACATATACACTAGGTGTAAAGAACAGAACCGACATCCTCTTCTGGTCCACATAATAAAATACTCGAAAACTGAAGCAAATATTATGCCACATTTTGCCAGCCGCTGGAAGGAGGTACATTAAAGAGGATCATGGCGTTCAGTGTATGATATACCCTCTAAAATGGTTAGAGTGCTCAACGGCGGTTACCAAATGAAGGAAACCCAAAAGACATTCTAAACCAACCAACAACATACAACTTACTGGAAGCTCCTATCGAACGTGTATGTGTATATAAATATACTTTGAAAGGAAGAGTCTATAATTAAATAAAACAGCTACCATTCCTCCTATCGCAACTGCAACAAAACCACCTTCCAAAACCAGAAATTTATTAATAACACAACCTCCTAAGAAAGTGAACATAAAAATAAATTCACTTTATTTATTCGCGACAACAATAAAAACAAAATTTTCAAATCATTTAATAATAAATTAATTTATCGTAAGAAAACACGATTCGCCGTGGCTGGAAAATCTCACAAGGCGATCATTTCACATGTCGATTCTCTCCATTTAACTTCTTTTAGGACAATAGACGAAGATAGCGTGGGCAGAAAACAGGGCACAAAACTCAGAGGGGGCAAACCAAAAAAAAATTATGAATTTGCGGGGGCACCACCCAACCACGCCTTCTCACCGACGTGCTTCTCTTTCTCCATCTATCTATCTACCATCAGACAATTCATCCCGGATAAAACGGCGGCAATTTCTTTTCAACAACATCCGAATGAGAACTCTTTTTGAAAAGTTTGACAGCAATCACGACACACAAGGAAATTTTTTTCTTTTCAACATCCGAGTCGAGTTGGTGCTGGCACAACTAAAATCGAATTGAGATTCGATTCCGGGACCCGACGGGGGTGATTTCTTATGGGAATAAACCCCACCGTCTGAGTCGGATGGGAGAGACACTGGCTAAATCTAATTTAGTTTCCTTCAAGTGTTTAGATTTTAGTCGATAATTAGATCAACGCACATAATGAAAGAGAGAATGGAGAAAGACCGTAAAACACCGGAAGTGAGACGTTTTCATAGAACCATATCATCGGCGGAGGTGGTATTGCTACAGATTCATCGTTGACTAGATAGATCTTCTGTACACAGCATCTCTTCCTCTTCTCGCAAACTCCCATTCTAGAAAATCAATAACTGACTTAAAATCGGTTTGTCTTCCGACCGCAAAACAAAACCGCAAAACTCCTCCACCTCATCGTTCCTTATTCCTTCTAGTTATTCCTCTCCTTCTCTTTCCGTATTGATCGTCTGGTCTACCTTCTAGATAGATAATACTCATTCATATCTCTCGCGACATTTTCAGTTTGCTTATCGCACAAGATTTCCATTTTCCTTGGATATGAATACACCCCTTTCTCCAAGTCCTGTATGAAGTCTTCAGACGTAAGAGGATTCTCATTTCCCTTTTGACGGAGGTTAAAAGCGATGACACGGCGGAACCAGCTCGACAAAGAGATCGGAGAAAAGATAAAAATCCTCCTTCCAAGGTTAGCGATTTTAAAACCTGAATGATTTTGATCGAACCTAATCACGTGGAAGTCGATGCATTCAATTCCGTCGGAAAGTTCATTCAATTGTGTAAACTAGATAACGACAGTCGTTTCGCGTACTTCCGTTCTGCGACTTCCAAGTCTTGACAAAGAAAAAATTCGACGCCGCCTCGCCTCCTCCGAATAAAACGCCGCAACCAATTTATTTTCATTAAATAATCTTGACGTCATTACATAAATTACAATTACCCCATTACAACAAAAAAGACGGAAGGAAAAATCGATACAGGTCTGACTGTAGCCAACAAAACGGTTCTACGCCCCTGAATTATAATTTTTGGAAGCAGAGGAGAATTTGGCGTCACCCTCATCCATGCGTTTAGGTGCTTTAAAAACTTGAAGGCATCTTCAGCGGTAACGTGTTTAGTCTCCACGTGAAGCAGAAACCGTTTCATAAATATTGCACACCTTGGAGAATTCATTTCATGAAGTTTTCATTATAAAATCTTTAAGCCGAAACCGTTTGTTTGATCAATACTTTCTCGTCGAAATTATTTCATAAATACTGCACACTTTCATAAATTTTTCGTTTCATGAGCAATGCACATTTTGGAATGGTAATTTCATAAATACTGCACATTCTCAAGGAGTAGCAACAGCAACAACAAAATAAAACTTTCTTCAAAGAATCATTTTAAAATTACTGCACACATTCTTCAAGCATTCAATTCACAAATATTGCACACTTTCATTTTATAAATAATTTTTGGAGTCAACGCCGCTATATAAATATTTCAAATTTCCTCCAAGACTTCATTTCATAATTATTACACACCTATTTTAAGGATTTATTTCATAAATATTGCACGCTTTCATAAATTTTTCGTTTCATGAGCAATGCACATCTTGGAATGGTAATTTCATAAATACTGCACATCTCAAGGAGTAGCAACAGTAACAACAAAACGAAAATTTTGAATATTTAAAAACGATCAGAGTTCGTCAACCTGTCTCCAACCCTTCTCCTCAAGCTGTTTCCATTCCCTAAAACTTTCCGTCAAGGTAAAAAAAAAGAAATTTAAATATTAAAAAAGAAAGAGAGAGAGAGAGAGAGCAAAGCGAGAGAGGAAAAGATCAAATTTCAAATTAAACAAAAAAATAAATTGTTTCAATAAATGTTCATCTCGAGAATTATTAACAAATATTGAATTAGGCTCCGATTACTATCGAGCCCTTAACTTGTGTTTGCACATCCCAAAAAAAAATGACTTAACCTTTCCAACCTTTCCATCAATTTTAATGAGATCCCCCCGCTCCCCTTTTACAACACGAAAACGTTAAAATATTAAAAAAACAAAAAACACGCGCTCACACATACTGTATACATAACGTCGAGTAGTTTCCTCTCACATCCTTTCCACAGCAACCACACCGATACAACAAAAACCTTAAATTCAGATCAGACCCCCTACCCACCCCTCCCCAAAAATTCACTGATTCCTTTAGAAGAGGCTTTTCTTGACAAATCCTCAACCTTCTCAAAACCTTTCGACTAAATAACTAAAATTAATTTCTATGTGAATTTTGAACACAGATCTCCCTGAGTGGGTGAGAGCTCTTTTGGGATGAAATTTTGGAGAAAAAAATTCAAACTCTTCTTCATGATCTATTTGTTCGAAAAACTTTTCCTCCACCCCCAACGAAAATAAGTTGGGATAGGAGGAGGAGAAGACATATCCAAGCAATGACAAAGGAGAAGATTGATTTCATCCTCTCCCACTTTACTCCCAATTCTACCCCTGCCCGCCTTTTAGCCTCTTTCGACTTTTACGCCCCAAAAATTCCAAAAATGATTTCTGATCGAAAGACCTTTTATAAGGCGTCCACGTTGAACATCATCATCGCTTAAGTACTTTTGAAAAGCATCTAAGAAGAGGAAGGACAAAATGGAAAATTGACAATCTTGGAAACCTGGAATCAAAACTTTTTGGGTGGATGGGGCTGAGGTTTTAAAAATAGCAATTTGGGAAAAATTCATTGAAACTATTCCAAAACATACGCCATGTACGATCATTTTGTCTACTCCTGAATGATTTTAATTCTTTGATGACATCAATAATAAGTTAACAAATAAATCACATCAAAAAGGAAACTGGCAAGTTCAGTTTCTGTGTAGATATCCTGATTCTCTCAGAACGCCGGGTCACAAACGACTCGTTAGTGAGGAAGTTGTCTCTGTCACATAAAACCCTCTACTAACCTATCATGGAGACGATGATATGAAGAGAACAGAATCTGACCCAAACTGAAACGATGTTATATCTCGTAACACTAATATTCATAGAAACTCGAAGTAATAATGTGTTTCTAGTAAGGGGAAGGTTAAACTTTACCGGTAAGGGCGCTAAAAACTTAAGATGTCCATACGAAGCCACAAGGACATAAAAGCAAAAACACAAACTCAAAACAAACCCCGCCACTCCTCTCTCCTCCCTTAATTACACTTAAATCCATTCTTAATAAATAATTCCATCTTGGATTCGAAACTTTTAGTAAGGAAAGAGATCATCCAGTACTAAAGACTTCCTACGAAATTTCAAAAACAAAATCCTGCCATCTTAATCTTCTTCTCCACCCCTCTCTTCTATCCCAAATCCTCTTCCGTGGTTCTCCATAAATGATTCCTCAACCTCTTCACGTCTCTCAAGGTCAAGTCAAGCCATTTGACCAGGGGTACCATCTCCGAAAGACCTCGACACTCCTCCGACACCAAAGAGAACACACCCAAATCTGCAAAAATCACAATTGCAAAAAGACTACAATTACAACCACAAAACCATGCCAACCCCCTTGCGCCCACACTTCCTACTCATCCTAATGTTTTCATTAAGACTGAAACGCGTCCGTGACGCACCGAAGCAAAAGAATTTCAGGGTCTCTCTTCCTCTGAATTGCGTGATTACGCCAGACACCCATATCATTAGAATTGAGTTTGTGTTGTAAATGTAAATAAAAAAATTGGTTCACGGAAGGTTCGAGAAGACGAGGAGAGGTCGGGGGGGGGATATAAAAGGGAAGGGAAATAAGTAGAAACAATGTAAATTACACGTTTCCAAGTTGAAAACGAGTCCCAGGTACGAGGAGAAACGCAGGAACTGACAAAAAAGGCGGAGACCGAAAAGAAACCCTTACCAAAAAAGGGCGTCGGAACCTTCTCACTTTCAGCCCCCCTGTGGGGGTAGGGAAATATTTTTGAGTAATTTTCAACACTCGACAGATCGCTCGTATCCAATTTATTTGCTTTATGATAATTATGAGGTTGTCGCTGGTTGTTGTTGTCGATTATGTTAGTACTCTATCACTAAATTCAATATTTCTCCTACGACTTTGTCTGGACCATGTTTTGTACAAGTATCACATGTGACTCAGATACATCGGCTCACGATACACTCACTTCAGTATAGTAAAACTGCCAACTTTTGAAGAGCTACGTCCCACCATTTTTTCCAAGACTATCTCGACTATGTTCCTTCAACCTAGCGCACACTGATTCCCATTCTTTCTCCTTTCCCAAAAGTTTCATCTACCACAAAAAGCACGATTTAAAAAAGACTGTAAACTGTACGACTTCCGGTTGGAAACAGCAAATCCATCATGTCAGAATGAAGATATTTCAACTTGCACACCCTCCGGCCTGGATATTTCCATCAAGTAACATAATTGAACAAAAGGGGGATTACTACTGGTCGACAGGGGAAAAAGGATGAAGGAACTCTTCAATTTTCTTAAAGACAAGTTGAAACCTTTTTGGGAAAACCTCTAAGGCGACAAAAAGGTCTCGGCAGAACTCAGAAAAGGTGAAAAATCCCGTTAACAGTTCACCAAACTAAATCACCAAAACTCTTCCAACTCAAAAGAGGACCCTTCTCTCCTGCTCTCTCTCGTCCCAAAGCACCGCCACCAAAAAGGAAAATCCCAAAATTTACATCCGCCTTCAGGGCTGCCACCCTAAGGAAGCCAAACTTTTCACAAGAAAACCGACCTTCTAATTGTTCTTCACCCTCGGGGGACTTTCTATTTCCGTTCCTACAAACTCCTTCCCCCCGGAACCATTTCGTTTTGTCATTTTCTCACCCGAAACTCGCCATCAACTTCGAACTCGAATTAATTACGTCTTAATGACCTTCTTGAACACCTCCTTCCACCCTTCTAGTCCGCAGTTTCCTTCTTCTCACACCTTTCCCGGAATCGTGCTCTTTTTCTTCGGATATGATTTTCAAAAAAACCGTTGACAGATCCGAAAAATCGAGAAATAGGAAGCAGCCAAAGTTGGGAAAAGAGGTAGTTTAGGGTGGGAACGAGAGTGAGGTAGACGTAAAAAACACGACAGACGCTTTGGGGCTGAACACGCGAGATTTTTGATAACACCGATAAAAATCGTTTTGACTGCTGGGAGATTTCCTTTTTTTCTGTAATGCCTCTCACCCC
Source organism: Columbicola columbae (assembly GCA_016920875.1). Taxonomy (NCBI): domain Eukaryota; kingdom Metazoa; phylum Arthropoda; class Insecta; order Psocodea; family Philopteridae; genus Columbicola; species Columbicola columbae. Next base: position 3,353,302 of record JADMLL010000007.1, on the reverse strand, counting down.
CGTCGGCTTCTCACCCTCTCGCCTCTCTTCTTCATCCCTCGTGTAATCTGGTTGCCTCGAAAGTAATTATTTATTTACAACTAAAGCTATAATCAAAGAAGGGATGTGCTTTGATTCTATTCTAATTCGGTGATTTCACGGTAGGTCCATCGGTTTCGTCGGTTGTTGTTACCGAACTCGGGTCGAGGAGCGAGTTCAATTTGCCCCACCTCAGGCGAATGAATTTTGAAAACGTGAAGCTACATGATAGAAGGAAAGAGAGAAACACACACAGAGCGGGAGGGAGGGAGTATAGTTTTCAATCAGCTACCAACTGTTAAAAAAATTCCTTAAAAATTTTTTTTCACTTTTGGAAATGAAATTAATACCTGTCTCCAGTCCATGATTTTGATATTTTAATTAAACCTGGAATTTCATATCAAAACGATTTACTAAACAACCTCCCCTCAAACCCACCTTCCTCTCATCCTTCATCCACTCCGACCAGAAGCGCGAAACATTCTACCGAACCCGAAAATGAATACAACACCTTATTCAGACTCACAATTAAAAAACCTCACCGAGTCATTCCTTTAGGAGTCCCTTCGCCCTCCAGCCCTCTTCCCAAAATCCCCAAAATTCAACTCCGACCCATCCCTCTTCTCTAAAATTCTAAAAGAGCTTTTAATTCATGCGGTTTCCGTTATTTTAAGGTCACGTGTTAACATGTGTGACTGACAATAAATATCCGCGGCATGAGAAACGGCAGAAAGTAAGAGGAGATGGGGTGGTGGGAAGAGAGAGAGAGAAGAGAGCTTTCACAACAGCCTTCCGACATTTAAAACATCATGAATTACTAAAAGAAAAGGTTTGTTGAAACGCAGAGATAGAGAAGGGTTCGTGAATGGGTGAAGAGGGAAGGGGCTGAAACAGTTATGAAGCACTCTTAATCTAGTTTGAGAAGTGTTTGCTCTGCCTTCGAAGGAGACGCCATATTGCCAGATTGTGAACTATGATGAATCGTTTAATAAAAAACTGACTTGATAACAGTGTCAGAAGCGTTCGGAGGAAGAGAGGGAGAGAGCTGCTGAACTTTTCTGCTGACGATTTAAAAAAAATTTTTTTTTGCTCTCACTTTCGGCCATAGAATCACATCAGTCAAAATCCATTAAATTATAAGATACGGGGTGTGTGACACACAGTTATCACCTCCACGGTCATAAATTAATGTACAAAGCCTGTCCCAAAAGTTCCCGGAATGATTTTATGCAATTGGTAACGTCTACCGCAGGAGTGGAGCTTTGGCCTGAAAATTCGGTGGAAGAGCCAAACTCCGAAACGAGCTACTTCTTCCTTGAGGTGGTTGAGTGTAAGCACTACCTCAGAGGATTTAAAAAATTATTCTGGAAACTTTTGGAACAGACTCTGTATATAACACTTCGTATACAGTTGGATTTCTACTTGATAATGAAAAGTCAATGCATCAGATAAGGCATTCAAGTCACAGTTAGCCAATTCTAGCCGTGTAAACCTTTCAAGGTAACCTCCAATACCACCAGAGGATATCCTTGAGCGGTTTTAAAATGCGAATCAGACAAGAAGTTTTGTTCAGGCGGAACAAAAAAACAACAAAAAGGAAATCAAAACCCAAAACTATAACAAGTTACTAAAAAACTAACGTTAATAAATACATAACATAGACGATTAAATAAAACAACTCAACAATCAGTCATCGAAACGAAAGCAAACTTCTCTACCTAGGGATTAACTTAGCTAAAAACCAAGCCCGTCAACCTCTTCCTAATCTATCAAACGTAGAACCGCGGCGGCATCCTAAACACCACCGGGGGGTCGCGGGAAGAACGCCCATCACGTGATCTTTTATTTTTAATGGTCAACAACAACAACAACCATAACCACAAAAACTCTGCGACGTTTTAATTAAACAACTTCAAAACCCAGACTACTATCTCTCTATCATTCTGAGTCCCCCCGGCCCCGCCTCCTACCAAAGGAAAACCGCTCATTCTTATTTAGATTGGGTATAACAAAGGTGTCAAAGACCTACAGCCTCCTCCCACATCCTTCCGTTTCCTTTTTTCTTTATGGATTTCCAAAAAACCCATTAGCGTAAATCAAAAAAGAAAAGAAAGCTGCAGCGAACAACGACCCAAAACGTCGAGTTGTGTGTTCCAAGGTCTCATAAATCAGAGGCACCAACAAAACAAAACAAAAAACGCGACTTCACGCTACTCAACAAGATTCTCTTCTTTCTTCTTCCGTTCGCACAAAAAAAAATTCCACGAATTGATTTGTTGACCCTTAAAACGATCCTAGATAAGACAAAAAACCGGAAAATTGGTGGAAAACTGTTGAAAAGTCTGGCGAATGCTCGAAACCGGGAGAACGATGACCTCGCAAAAATCCGCCATTTACGGACGACAGAGAAGAAAAAAAGTTTTTTTTCCTAAGAAATTTCATTTTCGTCATAAATTCAACTATGGTTCTTGGTGAAAGTGATTTATATCATTCTTTTCTCCTCCGAAAAAAAGACGAAGACGAGGGGCTAGAAGGGGAGGGTGGAAAAACAAAATTCGCTTTTCGTTTTTCTTTGTAGAAAAATTCGAAAGCGAAGAAGCACCGGCAATGATGGCTGCGGCCAAGAAATGAAGACAAAAAAAGAAAGAAAAGGCGTTCGGGATCACGAGCCAAAAACTACCCCACGATTGATGGAAGACAAAGAATTAAATTGGAAAGTGCCCAAATAAGAGTTTGGAAGGTGAAGAAAAGATGGATAGGCCAGGACAAAAAAGGGCAAAATGGCTGTTCGTGAAGGAGGAAGGGAATAGGACAAACAAAAGGAAGACGAAAGAAAAGGAAGTTGGCCTAATTTCGGTTTTGATTCTAACGCGAAAACGGAAACCAGCGTCTGCGGGAAATCAACATTTGACTTCGACACCTGAAGAACCGGAACTGTTTTTCTGCCCCTGGTAAAAACTAAAACAAAAATTTTCTGACTGTCTGTTGAAATGCTTTTGGTCACCTGTTAGCTATTTCACCGAATCAATCGTAGCAGTTTTCCCAAATTTTAGATAGTCAGCTTCCGTTCTATGAGTCCATCTCCGGTTATGTCACAAAGCTTGGCAACACTGGAGACCGAATATTAGTCAAAGAGCTATTCTGCATCAACACTTTCCACTCGAGAGGTGATTCTTACTCACCACCTTGTTTAATGATTCATTTTGTTTTGTTTATATAAAGCAGATTGTGAGTTTCATTATGGATTTATGATCATAATATAATGGTATAATATACTTTTAAAACAATTCAAATGGAGCAAAAGATTCTTTTTATCTGAAATTATTCGCAAAACCACGGACCGAGAGCTACACCATCATCATCACATGCCGCCTCCGCGTCCAAGGTTGGCAATCAACAGGGCTATGGTTACCGAAAACTGCATTTCAAACAACAAAGTCGTGGCACAAGAACTACTTAATTTTCATAATTATTGCACACTTTTATATGACGTTTGTTTTAAAAGTATTACACGCTCCTACAAGGAATCCAATTTATATCAAATGGCACAATTTTGTGAATGATTTGTTTCATAATTATTGCAAATATGACCAGACACGTTCGCGTAAATAAAGACCTCGAGTGCAAGAGGTTAACTTGACAGTATGAATAACTGTAAAGCTTTCTACCGTACTACCTTCTGATCAGAAGAACAAACAACAAACCTGCGATAAAAGCTTTTTAGAGAGAGCGTTAAAGACTCCAGGCGTTCAGTCATTACATCATAAAAACCACTTCAAAAAAATGTGCATAATTTCTGAAATGACATCTCTTATCCGGACTCATCAGATTGTCGATCACGTGATTCAAACCAATAAAATTTTATTCTCCAAACCATAAAAACAGAAAAAGTACAAAAACCCCGACAACAACTACAAAAAAAAAATGTTTCCCCATAACAGGTGAACACACCAAATCGAATTCGGTTCTTATCTCGGAACAACAGCAAAAATAAAAACAAAAAAAAAATTCCCGGAACAATAACAACAACAGCAGTAACATCACAAAACCGTTTCAATCTGATATTCCACGTAAATTATGTTATAGGTGGAATGCAAACCGTGATTAATTAGAGAAACAACATCAATTGTCGTTAATATCCTTGTCACAAACAAATTGCACCCGCGAGCGGAAAGAGACGGATGGGAACCCGGAAGGTTTGGGGAGTTGAGGGGTGCAGGGGAGGATAATGAAAAGACCAAATGACAATTTGACTTATGCAACCTCCCCCGTCGCCGCCCTACTCCCAAATTGTCGAGGAATTTAAGCTCCGCGCCGGGCTTTTGTGTGGTGTGTGTGTTTCTGTAACACAACGTCGTCGGATAGTGAGACGGTTTTCAACCCCCTAACCCCCACAACCCTCACAAAGGTCACAACGGAAAAGAATAGAGAAGAGAAAGTCGTGGAAGCAGAAAAATTTGAATTTCAAATGAAGAAGAACAAGAAGCATTTAGAGGGATAATGAAAAACACATCTGTTTATCAAATTGTCATTCCGGGGGCCGGGGTGTAAAGATGACGACCACTCACCCCCAAATACTCATACATGTATGTCAAGGATTTCGAGGAGATCCGACTTTTGAGCATAATCCGCGACAAAATGTTTCTCATTCATTTTTTTTTACGCCCACCTCGGTTCCAAACCTTTCCCAACCCATCCATTTCCAACCTTCCATCTCTCATTTCACCCTTAAGCGAAAACTTTTTTGGAAATTTCCGGAAAAATCCGAGGAAACAAAAACAAAATCCGTTGTTTACAGTAATTTGTGTGCTCGAAACATTTCAAACAAAAACGGAAAATAATTTTCCACGACATCTAAACAGAAAAAACAATAAAAATCTTACAATAGGGTATAAGAGGGAAGAGAGGGTGGAACGGGGCACGAAGGGTAAAGTGAGCAAACATTCTTATTAATACGCCCTCGTAAATAACGTGAAAATTTTTGCTCCAAATGTTTTGACGCCTACAAAGAAAAATTTCCGTGAAAAATATCACCACGTGAGTTTCTATCAATCAGGATTTTGTTTCTGTTGTCTTTCTTCCCCCCTCCCATCCCTTAAAACTTCTTTTTTTCTTTAAACTACCCTCGTTTCGATTTGAATGTCTATTTGACGTATTTGCGCATAAACAGCAGCGAAATTTGTCCTTTCCAATTAAACCTCCTGAAGCCGCATAATTAAACTGGAGGAAGGTAAGACTGCTGACGGCTCTCCTTCAACCCTTTTATCTTTCCTCTCAGCAGATTTTAACGAATTTATTACTTCGAATAAGTTGTCCCGCGACCAAACAAATCCATCTTCGACATTTGGAATCGAACAAATTGGCCTCCAGGTTCGCGGGAGATGAGGGAAAGAAACCGAGCCAAAGAACCTGATTTACATAAATCAAAACCCGATCACTCTTCACCCAGACTCCTCCATCACCTCACTCCCACCTCCATTCCATGCAATTCCATTGCACGACCCTCGAACACTAAATCAGCAAACACGGGCACACAAAAAAAACCTTTTTCCCATTGCTCAGCAATAATATTTTCAAGATGGAGGAGAACCCTTGGAGGGTTTCATCTTCCTCCACATCTTTCAACTCAGCTTCTTTGGGTTTTATTTCCTTCATCGTTTTCTAAGATCTATCAGCTATTATTCTTCTACTGTTCTGTTTTAACTTCTGATTGTGTTTCTACTTACATCAGCTTGGGGTTCTTTTAGATCCTCCTTCAAGATCCGTGACGTCACTTGACACAAATTGACGATTACATTCGCTCTCAATGTTCAGAGTCTTTTCTGTATTCAGTGAGCTGTTAATAATTCTTACAACCTGAAAAAGTAAGACAACTATAATCAATCAACTAGCTAATTGAGTCGATAGCTTTGATAGACTTGAGAGTCCAGGCTTATGTCCACATTGAAGTATGGAAGAGAGGATAAAAAAAAATTAGTGAAGCGAGTTTTCTCATGTCAGCAGAAATTAATAAATTCCCGTTCATCAATCACGAATCGGGTCATACAGAAAAGAGGGAGAGAAAAATTTCAGGTTCGCGTGATTTTTCCCTTTTCGATATCCTCAATTTTGTATTAAAAAATTCCAAGAAAAAAATTTTTTTTCGGAGGTGATTTACGCTTACGAGAAATCTTTTTTTGTGATCTTGGCGTGAAACCAGGCAATTTAAATTGAGTAACAAATATTTTCCTTTTCGTCCCCCCCCACCCTCCTCCTCACACCCGCCAAGATTATGGAGTTTAATTTTGTACTGAATGACGAGACAAATTTCTTCTACCTGAAAACACAAATTCATGTAAAATTAAAATTGCAAATTGTGACCGTGACGGTGGTAGTGATGGTGGCGAGGGACAATGTCGGGAGAGAAAGGGGGTGAGTGGGTGTCGATTTTTCTCAAAATCCTTTTTCTTCGACTACGTTCCGATTTAGGGATCTCAAAGAATGAAAAACCAAACCGCGAACAGAGACATGACGTAAGCATTTTCAAAGTGTACAAATAAATTTAGAAGAAACAAAGGCATCGGGTCGTAGAAACCAGTCATCGAATCCGACCTATTGCCATAATCATGATGACTTGAGGCTTTCGATTCGGGTACCCGAACGTAGACCCACGAGTTTGGCTTAGGTAGGGATGATTATCTTAGCTTCATACTCTGAAGATGGTAGTACCCATTTCCTTCCGGATGGAGTTATCTTTAAACTATACAAGCGGTTGTCCAGTTCGATATGATAGGTTCGTGTTGTGACCTACTCACTCATCCTCTTCAAAATCAGATAAAAATCAGCAACGACAGCACAGTCTCATTGTAATATGACGTCATAACATTAAAATATACCACAGTGACAGTCATTCCCACTTAAACTCTAATTTTATTGCTCAATATTTTAAAAATCCTTCATGGAAGTGATGTCTACACACCCAACATTATTATTATCTACTCATCTACCATGTGAAAAACCAAGTTCAGGATATCCACAAACCGGAAGTTTAGATTCCAACCCTCCACTTCCAAAATTTCGCGTCATCGTCTTGGATCACCAAACTTCCAAATAGAATTAAACAAATTATAAAATCTATTAGCTTTAGGAGTTTGGTGGTATAAGATGACACAAAATTTTAGAAGTGGAGGATTGGAGTGTAAACTTCCGGTTTGCGCCCAGCGTTTCGTTTTTAAAATGATAGATAACTGAACAATAATAACCTTTAGATGTGTATACAACGTATAACTGGCTTCCATTAAACCCAAATGTACGGTCCTGTATGAAAACTGGGTATTATGTAGAATGCCTAGGCACTGTTGAAATGTTTTTCAAACTGTTAAGTAAATAGGACGAAGACGGGGGGAGCTCTAAAGAAGGCACAATCTATACAAGACCATATACAATGCCAGTTTATAACACATATAACAAAAAACTTCTCACTAGTATTTATCCAGCGCGATAAACATCCCGTATAGCGCGTTAAATAAATTTATAATTTTCATATAGTGTGTGTGGTTTGTACGAGCTACCATAACTCAAAGATATCTCAATCCGGAAGGAAGTGAAACCTACAACAGCAATAAAATTAAACAAATTATTAAATTTGCCATTCAACAAAACATCCTCAACACGTATTGCTTAATTCACTCTTTAAAAAAAAAACCTCCAACCCCCATCCTACCCCTTCAAACACTTATTCCCTCCCCACCATCAACAACAGCAACAGCAAAAAAAAGGATGAATACTGAAAACACTGATAAAAATGAGGAAGTAATAACTTTGTTTATGTTATTTTTATGCTAAAATAAAGTCGTTAAAACGCATAAAAATTTTACTTTTAGAGTGAAATCTCATACCACCCCCGTACTCTCCTCCACTACCGACCTTCATCCCTTCAATTCCTTCTTCTCCTTCCCTCGAAACGTGTTTAAGGCCTTTCGCTTACACGAAAACCAAACTGTTTTTTAATTGAAGGTTTCGCCTTCATGTTTAATGCATATAAAATATTAGACCCTTGATTAAGTATTTATTATTATTAATTATTTATAACGCGGTGATACGATTTTATAATTTAGAAATGACTCTACTACAGAGTGAAGGGGGGGGTGGATTTCGAAACAACACGCGCTTTCGAAAGGAGAGAGAACTTGGGTTTCGGTCAAAGGAATCGGCGGTCATTACAGTCTTTGGTAGCTCAAAGCTCGATCCTAAGCCTGACGCTTCATTATTATTTATACGTCATATTTACGAATGTGACTGGAGATATTAAAGACCTCAAAGTTATACTGAAAGCCGTAGGTGACCCCCCCGATGAGTTATTCCCGATAAAGGAAAAGCAGGACACACACAACCAAACGTTTTCTTTCGATAAGACACCAGCAAAGAGTCAATACTGTCACGGTGATAATCTCGAGATTGTTATGCGAGGGCCTAAAGGACAGTAAAAGAGGAAAGAAAGAGAGATTAAAGGTTGTGGGTTGAGATGTAGCTTAAGTGGGTACATGTGAACTAACTATACAATGTCTCATCGTTGGTTTCCTATGAAACCAAAACAAAGTTACAAACGAAAACGAAGAAACGAACAACGGAAAACGTTACAAAAACGAAGAAACATTGGAAAGTTGGCAGAGCTTACTGGTAAGATGAATCACTGAACTTGATGTAGGGAAAAGCGAAGATCTTTACAAAACTAACTGAAGACACCCGAGACTAATCAAAACTGGCAGGAACAACAAAGGACGAGACTTTCAAAACCGGAAACAAGAGCTGAAATGAAACTTCCGGTTACATCGACAAAGAAAACCCAGAGAAGGAGGGGGCAGTGAAAACGATCGGATCTAGAAAAGTGGTCAGAAAACCGAAAAACCTCTCCCCTCGAAACGAATTCGGTAATTGGACACTAAATCAGGACGTGACAGTCCTCATCAAACCCCCTGAAAAGAGGAAGGATCTTTCATTTCCTCGAACGAAAGAAAACCCGGAAAGGAGACATTGGAACACCATTTCCAATCTTTCCGGTTTGACTCACGCATCCCGACGCGACCCCAACAACAGAGAGATGAAAACCACGCCTACGGATGAAGATGAACATTCAAGGTGCTGAGACTGAAACCGATTAGAAGACAATGTTGACCAAATCTCGAGACAGTCACACTTCCCCCCATATCTTTAGGAGGGAAAAATTTAAAGCAGACGAAAACCCAAACTCGATTTCGAAACCAAATCATTTTCTTTTTTCGAAGTCGGCTAACACCCCACAGCCACCACCACCACCACTCCGTCTTCCAAAAAGGGCGAGAAGGAGGAAGAGGAGGAAGAAAGCTCCGAGAAACTGCAATTAAATTTGTCACTTAAACCTTAATTAAAATAATTAATTCCAGAGAAAATTCTCCGTCTTTTGGTTTGTTTCAAAGCTTAGAATTCTAATTATAAAAGTGTCTATTAGATTAAAAGATTGAGAATTTTCCGGAAAAGACATTTTCCGCATTAATTGTGGGCTGTTGTTCGGAGAAACGACGAGCTTTCGAAATGCCTTTTTTGCGCCTGACTCACTTTCCCTTTCTCTTAAAGAGGGCGCCAAATTAACCTCACGCCATACACACACTTGGAACCTGATATCCCTTGTTTCACTTCAAAAGATGTTTCTTCCTCTCCTCTCTCCCAAAACCAATTAAAACTTCAAAGAAGACAACGATGGGTAAGAAACGAAGACCTAATCACAAACGACATCCGCAGCTTTTTGAGACGGGAAGTTGCTTGAATGGAAATTCCTGACCTGTCTCTAGATTATTTGCTCTGCTTCAATTATAACTCAACCTTACTGCTATTCAAGTGATCTACTGTATGTAAACTACCAGAAATTATAATACTTTTAATATAAGTCAGAGCTACCTCGTTAGTTCTGTTTGGGTCTCACTAACACCTGACCTTTCCACACTGGTTCTCTGCCTGCCTGAATGCATTCCTAGAAGTTGCAATGCAAATCGGCCTTAGAAATTTCCAACCCTCTCTTTTTCAGGTACTTCACCTTTTTCCTTCTCTTCTCCCCCCGTCCTTGGAAACCTATTGTGGAACCTTTCTTCCTCTTTTTGTTCTCAAATAGTTCCCTTGCCAGTCTCGTATTAAACTATTACCCCAAAATTGGAGATTTAGCTCTTCGGTGACCAGTTGACACCCTGACATACAAAACCAAATGCTACACAGGTTGCAACAAGTCCACCGGGAGCAACCTCGAGGCTTCGGAAGTTACGACAGCCTTCTCTCATAATGAACTTATGAAGAAAAGATTCGAGTGGTTCCTAGATGCTTCGAGATCATTTTTAGCTTGAGTTAGAATCTATAAAACCCAAGATTCTGATCCTCAGAATTAGTAACCGTTGAGCTTTATTAAGAGAATGCGATGTGATTGTAAATTCGTGACTGTCTATAATAAAACTGTAACTACTGTTCTCAGTATTTTATTTTAAACATTAAGGATTTCCTATTCAACCTAACTACCCTCAATGCTACCTAAGATGGGTAACAATGTCATCAACTCCCAAACTTGACGAAACAATCAAAACCAATATAAATAACGCAGTGCTGCAGCCCAGTTTATCTAATAACTACCCAAAAACGTGATTTAGAATAATATAGACGTATAGATAGTATGATGGAAAATAATTTCCAAACCGGAAATGAATCGACTGTCTCACAAAACCAACACCAATCCAATGAATACAATCCCTCTTCATCTACTAAAATCATTTCAAAGGAATTGAACCACACTAACTACAAATGAAAACTACAACACACACACACATCTACAAATCGCTGATTTCGTTTTATTTTTCACGAGGGGGAGGTTTAGGGGAAACAGAAACCTTAGCACCCGCTCGATATTTATTTGTTTCCTTTCTCTCCTTTTCTTTCTTTCTTTGTTTACATAAAATTTTGTTCCAAACACGAAATCCGGAAGAAAAATTGTTTGTTATTCCGCTCGTATCCATTGTTCTTGGAGCCTTCAAGAGTATTTCTCCAAAAAAGAGAAAGAAAAAAAAAGGAAAACAACAGAAAACAAAAAAACCTCCGGTCCAGGTCAGCAATTTCTCTTCTTCTTTTTGATTACTTTAATTTTATTTGAGGCAATTTATTTTTTACCTAGTTTTTGTCTTAAATTCAATTTCATCCTAAAAACCAAGCCACAAACATCTATATATACAAACACATTGCCCTCTCCTCCCACCCTCTCTTTCAAAATCCTTTATTTCTCTTCCTTTTTTTTTGATCAAACAATTCATTAGTCTTCAGTGAAATTTTTGATTTTTCTCTTTCTTCTTGATGTGGTTTTCTTCCTCTTCATTTAAAAAAATATCTACAATCTATAAAAACTACAACAGGCATATTCACACCACACATACTATACTGACATGTTGAGGAATCAATTCCTGATCATCATTCCCACATTTAAAATTGATTTCATTTCTTAAACAAGACTCAAAAAGTTTTCCATACCTGACTGTGACAAAAGCTTCAAAACATTCCATTTGTAGTGAGTGTAGTTTTGCAAAAAGAAACAACACCCGGTCATGGGTGAATTCCAAAATAATTTCTTCATATTGATATTGACAGAGAGAAACAACCCTAAAACCATGTTAAAGAACTAATTAACAATTTACAAATACAATTAAACATTTATGTCACTACTAATTAGAACTGTGCCAATTAAAAACATTCCGAGTTGTTATTAAAACCTTATGACACAATTTATTAGTTTGCCTAAAGCCTATTTCAGATGAGAGTGAGTGTGAGTGTGTGAAAACATTTCAAAACACATTTCACACATGTGGAAAGTTAAAATCATATTTGTCTACATCTTATTAAATAAGTAATCACCCAAAATAATAATCCAATAAATAAATTATAGGTTGTCTTACCATCTTAACAACCTTTCCCCTTTTCCTCATTCCAATTTAAACAAGTGAATGGGAATACTTATGCATCTTCTCATGACTCACAACTTTCTAATTTAACTTCAGAGTATTGCTTTTGAACTTTCTGTTTTCTTTTTTCTTCTCCCTGAAAATAAAACAATAAAATCAGACATGAGCATCAGAGTTAATTTTTGGCTTGAGTATGATTTCAAACTGAAATTAACTTTCATTGGTGAAAAAACCCAATCAAACCAAATTGGTAATTAAAAACGTTATTAATCTTAATCGCTAATCCGGTTATTAAATTTAATGGTTCTGCACTAAATCGAAGAAAAAATAAAATATGTTTGAAACAAAAGTAAAAGCAACGCACACTTGGAAATGCTTTGTGTGGGAACACTACCGTAAGCCACGGTCCGAGTTTTCTTTATTCTCATTAATTTATGATTGAAAGTCGTTAATTAATGTAGTTTTATGACTATCCATGAAATATGTGCCACTGTAATTAAGGAAAACGTTTGACACAAAAACTCTACAAACATTATTTAATAAAAATCAAAAACGCTGAAACGCACAATGGTTTTATTAACAACAGACGATTTTTGACCGTTTGAGCCAAAATGGCGTGGCAGCAGACCATGACGGTTAATGAGAGATTGCATCCAGGAGGCTGCGGATGATTTGCCACAGCGAATTTTTACCGGAGATGGGAATACTGGAATATAATATCGTTTTTTGTTATATAATAAATATTATTTTATAATATGTGTAATGTCAATTCTTATCCAGTACATTTTCTGACAGTATAATTGTGAAATAAATATTTACATTAGAAAGTTTTTGTGAATATCAAAGCAAGTTTTCGCAAGGAAAGAATTCCAAGGAGGATTGAGGATTCCTCGCAAAGTTTTGTTAGTGGTTCGCTCGCTTTTCGTATTTGTCGTTCGCTTTTGAGTTATAATTCGCTTTTTGAGTTGTGTTTCGCTTTTTGTGGTTGAACTGCCTGGCATTTTGGTCAGGTTCTTGTTTTCGCTTATTTTGGGTAAGTGGTCCTAGTCCTTAAGTCCCTTGCCTTTCTCCTAAATATTCCATGATCCTTTGAGGGTTTGTAAGTAAATTAGTGAATTCCAACTAGGATGAGATATTTTGTTTCTTTGGTTTGCTACACTTCTGGTCCTTCTAGCCGGATTAACCGGTAAGAAAAATTATTTCTCAACAATAATGATTCCACGCTTGTAAAAGTTTTAAGTTACTTCCTTACGCGGCAAGTAACTGATCATGCTGATGTCTTATCCTCGTTTTCATCAACGAGTTGTTATTCTTCGATATTTAAATTAATTAATGCCTTCATTTTATTTTCATCAGTCTCAATTGGCCTTCGAGAATATGGTGCATCATCAACACCTAACCTGTTGGCGTAGCAACTGTAAAAACAATGACTAAGTGTGTAGTTGACTGTGCGAATTTACAATTAAAACCTCATTTGGAAGACAATCGGTTTACTTTCTGAGCAATCCAGTATACTTTGTACATCTCTAAATTCGCCTAAATCAAAATTTTTCAAGTAAACAGGTGTGCACTTGGTTACAATTTCGCTCACGATAAGCATCCCACTTCATGTTGATGACGTCTCGAATACATGTTTTCTCAGAAGTCTTAACTGTTGCGATGGCTCATTTATTTAAAATTAATTAAAAACTTAATTATTTCTCATCTTTATTGAGGAAAATAATTTATTTTTGTCTGAGAACAAGTTGAGATGTGTAGAAAAATCCATCCGGAAGATTTTGTATTGATGAGTGAAATGTTAATGACACTGAAGCCTCAGAATGGTTTGAACTCTGACCCCTCGAAAGAAATTACCTTCTGAAAAAATTGTTTTAGGATTAGTCAGTCGTCTTTCATACTCACGAAATCTCTTCGGTAGTCTTCTTCTACACTTCTGTATACTTTTGAGATTCGTTTTTTAATTCTTCTTCATTTAAAAATTTCTTTTAATCGTTTCGCTTCAGTCCTAAACAGTTTTGTTTTGTATTATTTAGTGTCTTAGTACTTTTAAACATTCCCACTTTGGGTATCATCCAAAATCCTGATGGCGCGGCTGTGGTTGAGTGGTCATAACACCTCTTTACTGCTTATCCAAAATTTTCATCATCTTTTTTAACTTTCCAACAGTTTTTCCATTTTTCTGTTCCAGCTTTTTCTAGTTGTTTCAATCTTCTCAGCTATTCTTTACTCTAGAATAATGATGGCCAATCAAAGGAATGGCCCCTTTGAACATTTTCTATTCGTCACACTTCAGCACAATAATTTTATAGGCGGTCCTCGGAGTTATGACGCATTCCCAAAAACTTCGCAATCATTTGGTTTGGCCACCTCTGTTATACAACTCTCTTCTCTTAGAGGGATATCTCGCTGACGAAGATAGTTCTCAAGATCTTAGACAGCGAGGATGAATGGGGTATTTGCTTCTTTCTGCGAGAAGGAGGATAGCGATGCCCTCCATGGGTATGAATGAAGGCAGGATGAAGGCAGCTCTGGCTAGTGGATGATCAAGTCGCAAGGGACGAGACTTGTCTTGAATTCTAAAGTTGCAAGGTTGAAATATCGCGAATGATTTCTAATTCGCTCCCGGATCTTCTCTGCAAGCCCACTCAAAGGTTTTAGGCACTGCAAGTCTGATATTAAGTCTGATATAACGCCTCCTCCCTCCCAAAAGAACGGCCGGATACTACAGAAGTTTCCTTTGGATAAAAAATAAAACAAAACTCGATTTCTTTTCTTTAACATAAATACTCCTTGAAGAAAACAAAATCTATAATAAGAATTAGAAATAATTCGACTGTCGGCGAGTTTCGAAAGACACTAGTAGATAAATCAAAAGAGAAGAAGACAAAAACAAGAAAAAAATGAAGATGGGACGGAAGGAAAAAGGTAAAGAACCTTTACAACTGGTCAGAATTTGTTTTCATCAAGCATCTTCCATCACTTCCTTTCTTTTTAATTTCAAAAAGTTCGTTGTAACACACCAAACAACAACAACAAAAATTGCAGAGACCTTGTTTTCGATACCTGTTAAACCTGTTACGAAAAGAAAAAAACAAAAAAGGAAAAAGTATTTTTGTGTTGTTTTGTTTGTTAATGATGTCGGCTCAAAAAAAATCCCAACCATCTGGTACGCTGGCAACATCCTAACACGCCATTCATTACGGAAATCAGGTATTTTTGAGTACCTTTCAAGCATCTTCCTATTGTAGTTGTCGGCAAACCTCTTCAAATGCGTTTACAACGTTTCGACAATGGATACGCACCGACTGTCTGCCAGTTTTTAATTTTTTTGACTTTTTCTCTTATAAATTATTTTCGTTTGCGATCTAACGGTCTGTCAGTCATCTACCATTACCGAGGTTAAACTCCTGGGTTATGTCTCCTGCGCCCAAAAAAAACTCAAAATTTGAATGATGTTAGCGGAAGAAGTTTTAAACAGACTGATAGGACAATGTCACGATTCCATCGCACAATTCGGGGATTCAACCTATCCACGTCACTCGTTATGCGAAGCTTAGCTCGTTAAGCAAGTCACTTTTTTTGGCAATTTCTATTGCTCTTTATGCGAGGTTCCACTGTAATATGTACATTATACGCTGGGTTGTTACACAGCGCCATACTTTTACAAAAAGCAGACAATTTGTCAATAGCCAGTTGATAATGTCGTATTGCTTACCGAAGTATAATACCAAGTTTAGTATAGTAGTAATGTAGTCAATATATAATGTGAACAGTTTTAAGTCATCTACCATATATCTTGCGCCCTTCTTCTTCCTCTGATTCTCTCCGATGTAGAAGAATTACGACAAAGACAATCCAAAAATAAACGTTGGCAGTCCTCCCTAAACAAAGATAGACCTCTGAAACTCTATTGACAAGATCCTATAACAATTTTTCGAGAACTTCTAAGACCTTGGTACTCAAAGTGCGGCCCACCAAACTCTACTCAGTGGCCCAGTGGAAATCGACTGAGTGAAAATTTGTGAAAAGTTGATTGCTCATTGCTAAGTCTAAATTCTGGAACATAATACCTGACCAATACGAAAATGTTAGGGACTGTGCTCAGAAAATGCTAACATTGTTTGTCTCAACATATCTTTATGAGGCAATATACAGAAAGTACATACAGAAACAGACTGACAGATGCACATACAGATGATGCCCTGAGGGTAGACTGTATGAGTCGAAAGCCGGACTTGTAAAATCTTTTTTTTGGTAAGTCGTGTGGTCCAGTGGAAATTTGGCCCGGGAAGAAAAAAGCTTGAGTACCAAGGTTCTGAGACCTTAGAGATTCTGTTCCAAAGTTCCCGGAATGATTTTTTGCATTTGATAACCCCGGACGGAAACATTGGTGAGGGATCTAACATTCGAAATGAGACCTGAGGAAGAATACTTCGAAGAGTTCTGAATAACACCGATAAACTGATATCGAATATTGAATTTTAAATAAAAACTATTCCGGAGACTTTTAGGACAGTCCATGGATTATTCGACACATGAATATTTAGTCTCACGAACAAATAAAAGACGCAGATGCAAGAAACAGGAATTGAACTGGTGTCAACGACCGGGTTGATTAAAACACACGAAAGGAAAATGCAACTGCCTACTTTAAAGTGTTGAGACAAATTGCAGTAACCAAACCAAGTCAAACTACAAGACAGAACTATACTAGCACAAAGCCTTCACTTCTTCCCCTACCCCTCCTCCAGAAAACCAAAAAAGAAGAATTTCCATCCACAGACTGGAATGCACCCAAACTGTCGAACCGGATATAGAAGTACTGCCTGAACAAGATTAAAATTACTTATTGAGTCACCACGTCCTCTCCTACAAGTTTGAACCTATCAATGCACCTCCTACCCGGGAAAACTGGTTTTGAAAGATACGAAGGTGTGCAGAGTGCAATGGAAAACTTCTTTCGAACCGGAAGTGTATTGCCAAAAACGTCTATTATCAGCATAGGACCGCAACTATACGCCAGGCACTTTGCTTGGGACCATGCCATTCGTGGCTCTAATCTTGAGAGTTCAGCAGGTATCGTTGTCCTCCACAAACCCGTCTTCCTCTAATTGTTAGCATAATAACTGGACGAATTTGTTACCAGTCTGTGCGCTGACTATCTGAAAATCAGACAGAAGACTAAGGAGAGCGCTCACGATATACAGATGAAGTCTACTTAGAAAGGAGACCGATGATGGTCTACTCTGTTGGGGATTCTTTTCGTAGACTGACCAGAACTGAAAGCAGACAGAAAGAAGTAGGTCCCAGGTGTGTTGGAGGAGCAGCTTCCCGTCTATAGAAGTGGTCAAGGACACCATTTAGAATCAAAAATCGATTTTTTCCTTTTATTCTTCAAAATATAAACCTAAACCCATCACCAGACTTGAAACAAGATATCTAAATACATCCAAAAGCTCAAATTTGGTAAAAGATCGACTTAGTCCCATTTCTGGGTTTAACACAATACGGAAGGAGGATTTGATCTCGCGACTATAACTTCTTAGTCTGGAACTTAAACCCCTACACTATAGACCTCCCACGTATACAGTTCAAAATGACAAAACCTTATGACAGATAAAACAGACACGTGACTAGATACCGAAAAAATGAACAACAATACCCAGACAACAAAAAGACAGAAGACAAACACAACTAAGGCCAAGCTTAAGAAATTGAGAAGAAGACAAAAGAAAATAACATTTTAAACAAAACAACAAATATTAGGGGAAAAGAGTTTAACAATCAGGGTGGGCAACAACAAAAAAGTAAAAGACAATGAAACACAAAAATAAAAAGAAAATGAAAAAAAAAAAGGGAAAGAAGGGAGTCGGAAGCTGGAAGATGGCAGAGAAGAGAAATTAAAAGAAACAAAAAAAAATTTTCTTCCCCGAACATAAACTTCAATCACCGCCTTCTGCCACCCGCCGGAAATGAATTTCGTTTCGAAAATTGTTTTTCATTTTTATCTTAAAAACAAATTTTAATTAATTAAACACAGTACTAAAATAAATTTCTCTTACAAATTACAGTCATTTTCCTTGAATTCGACTTTTGTTTATCTTAATCAGTGACGATGATACTAATAATATTTGTTAGAGATATTTATATTAATATAAACCCAATCCAAACAAATCAATCAAAACGAACCTAACTTCAGTAATCTACTCTTCATTATTTAAAACCAGAAACCCAAATTTCAAGGTCATACAAAATTTTGAACTCCAAAAAAAGCTTAAATATATCAATAATATAAATCATTTATACAACTGATACATAACCCACAAATTCAGAATGTTTTGCTCATCCTTAATTTTTGAAAATTTGTTTTTCTACGTAAAAAATTTTTTCCGCTGTAGACGGAAGCTCTCCTGTTGGGCTACACCGTTAAGGTACTAACACAAAAAGATTATTGAAAAAATTTAGATATATTAAGGTTATAATATAACTAAATATTTATTAATCTTTTTGGAAGGTGAGCGAAGAATATACGACCTGATTACTGGTAGTTGTTGTGAAACACAGCCGGTAGAGTGCTCCACTCTACGGCCAGGTACGTAACCGTCATTTAGTTTGAGTGTTAAGATTGAGAGTTTGGTTTTGTACTTGAGATGGATGAATGGTACCCGGTGAATCAAGTTTAACGGCAGAACTGTTACCGTTTTTCTATACCGTCCAAAATGTCAACACCGGCAAACCAAACCTGGACAAAGTTATATTTTTATACTTAACCTAACATGCTACTTTAACCTTTCTTCGTTACACTTTCCATTTTTCTATTCTTATCTTGCGATTCATGAAAACCAATCTTTCACTCACCAAAGCTCAACAATCACACTATTAACTGTTCTCCAATCGTGTGCCCTCCATCACCCATCCACCCAAAACAGGGGAGGTTCGACTAACTCATTGTTCAATCGGAAATTACTCTATTCTCGAAGCTCTACCGTTTCATTTTCATCACTCTCCCTCTACCCTTGTTCTTCATCCCTCCACTCATTTCAAGGGGGAATGTAAAAATCAAACCAAACCCCCAACGCTTTGACAATTCCGATTTTCATCCCGCATAAGTCTTTCAAAACTAATTTTTCTTTTTTATTAAATTTCGTCCCTGAATGAAAAAAAGAAAACAAAAAAGTTGTTTGTGGAGGAACCGAACCCAACCGGTCTGATAAGCGAATGCAATCAAGAGAAAACAAAGGAACAAGTAAGAGAGAGAGAGAAAGCTCATCTCTCTACAATCCCGAAGCTAAACACCAGTGAAGATAGATGGAAGAGGGGTAGTTAAACCGCAAAAGGCAGATGGATGCCAGAGGGTAGAAGGACGTGGGGCAGCAGGAGGGAAACGCACATCAAAATGCAATAGTCTTGTATCAGTGGCCGAAGGTCTCAGGGATGAAGGGAGATGATCTCACTTAATAGCTAAAAACTAAGCACGTGACCATAATTTCGAAAGCTCCTTGTTATCGTGATTTTTTTGTGTGCATAGCCTCTCCTTTCCGGTGCACTCCTCCACCCACCCCCTCCCTTCCTCTCTTGCATGTGTATTTGTTTTTGTTTCGAAAGGAGAAACACGAATTCCCTCTTAAATACTAAAAACAATCATAAACAAAAGCTCAAAAGCTTCAACCAACGGGAAAGGGATGGCAACAGGAGGGGGCTAGGGGAGGGGAGAGCTTCGGTGAAACTTTCCAGCTCTTTCGGCTCTCTGAGTTTGATTCGATAAAATAAATTTTATTTCTTTTTTATTTATTGGAATCGTCGAAATTAATTAAAATAAATCCCTCTACTCCTCCACCTCCTCCTCTTTGCTTCTTCCTATCCCAACTTTCTCCTCTTTCTCCCCGGTCCTCCTCCTCTCATTTCCCGTTATTAAAATGAAGAGGGTAAAAGCCTCCATTTTGAATTATGATTATGAGAGTCTATCGAGAACGACGTTCAATGTTTCTCTGATGATTTGCCTCACCTGTAATAAATTGATAATTCGTGTCGTAAATTGATTGAACCAATTTCCTGTCGTTTGATTTCCGGTTTTTATGGTCCTTCCTCGGGTTCTTCATATCGTCCAATTCTTCCAGGTATCGGTTGGTTTGTGAAACGAATATACAGGGGTTTCAAATCTCTGAAAAGAAAATTTAAATAAAAAATCATTATTTTATCCTCTTTCTTCAAGATTTAACCCAAATTGGTTCTAGTGTTTCTAAATTATAACCTAAATTTGGACTCAAATATTGATTTGAATTCGATTTAATATAAAATAGGTTCTATAACAATATAAACTGCAGCCTGAGCTCTAAACAAAGGCCTACCTCAAATTCTGGTCTAAATTATGGTCTAAACCCTTGGTACTCAAACTGCCGCCACCAAACTATACTGAGTGGCCCAGTGGCCCAGAGGAGACCGACTGAGTGAAAATTTGTGAAAGGTCGATGGGTCATTGATAAGTCTGAACTATAGCGCCTGACCAGTACGAAAATGTGCTCAGAAACTGCTAACATTGTTTTGCCTCAACATATGTTTATGAGGCAATATACAGAAAATACGTACAGAAACAGATTGACAGATGTACCTACAGATGATGCCCTGAGGTAGACTGTATGCGTCGAAAGCTGCCTTTTTTTGATAAGTCGTGTGGCCCAGTCGCTGTGGTCATAATGGAAATTTGGCCCGGGAAGAAAAAGCTTGAGTACCAAGAATCTAAATCTTATTTCTAACTTTTAGTCGATACACTAACTTAAATTTTTAACTAACCTATAAAACAAATTTTACTCTAAATTATACTAATTTCAATCCGGATTCGCAGGCAAAAACAATTGTCACTAGACTAAGCTTCAAGATCTTTTGATATCCGGCCATCATACTGAATTCAAAATCCTGTCGTCGAGTAGGAAATGTCACATGACTCAGAATGTCTCAAACAGAACAAAATAAAGTTTTAGCGGATGACTAAATCTCCAGTTGAGCTAGAGATCAAGATAGACGAAAAACAAAACAAAAGACACGAAGCGATAAGAAAGAAACGGAAGACACGAAAGGAAAAGAAATTTTCATGAAAGAACCGATTGCATGCCCGAAGGCACTGAACACAGAAGCAACCCTCATCTTGTTCGCCGTCTCTAATTGACAATCAAACACAACACAAGAAAAATAAATTCGTCAGCGGAAAAGGAGAGAGAGTGGAGGGAATGGGAACCGTCTTCTTTCGAAACATCAGACGGAACATCAAAAGCCCAAAAATGAAATAAAAAAAGAGAGAAACCGATAAGAGTCAAGTGGGAAAGAGGAAGGAAGGAAGGAGAGAGAGGAGGAGAGGAGGGTATAATTTGCCACCGGTTATGTATATCCAAGTCATCAAAAAAGTATATCGTGTACGGCTAATTTTAAATTGAGCCCCCTTCCTCTCCTACCCCATCCTCTCTCCTGTTGGTTTCCCGGGGTTTTTCCCTCTCGATCAAGATAAGAAAAAGGAAATAATGGGAATGATGGAAGCCTTTTTTGTATTCCTCGTCTTCGGTTGCTATTGTAGTGCCGTTTCCAGAAAGAGGGAAATTGTGTAACGGTGAGGGCGCCGGGAGCAACAGGAGTGGAAGAAAAGGAGGAGGAGGAGGAGGAGGTCTGAAGGTAGTAGAAAGCGATCGGGAGAAAGTTTGAGAGATAGGAAAACCTTTGCTTTTCATTTTTCCTCCCGACTGACCCTCGAGGACTCCGGGGATTGTGGAAATTAATTAGACTCTCGCTTTTAGGTTTCGCCTTGTAATTACTTGTAAAAACATGTCGGAGAAAAGTTTTCCCAGTGTCGAATCAAGGGGAGAAACGATGCCTGGGAAAGGAACACATGGCCTGGAAATGATCTTCGTTTCGTACTGACTGACATTTTGTAGCTTTGTTTCCGTGACGATGTCATGTCATACAACCGTCACCATGTAGTCGACGCAGTGTTTAACGGTTGGTTCAAGTATTCTGCTGTACTCTTGTCGCTAACTAAATACAATAACGCAACAACATCAAGGATTTTGGGAGTACGTAATGCTGGCAACAGGAGAGGCAGGTCCAACAGCGACACTCTCAAACAGTACAAATATTATAAAAGCACATTGCCAATGCAAAATATAGTGGTTACCAGTGTCGAATGTCTTTTCCAATGGACGGAAACGTGCTAGTTCAGTGCCGTACTTTAGTGCATAACTTTGGGTAACACCGGAAGTACACATTCTTAGAGATATCTCCAGGCCACCAGATGTACAAGAAAACTTCCTCTTCCAATTTTTGGGTCAATAATAACTAATAAGCAATATTATTATTATAATCGAAATCATTATAATTAGAATCGCTTTCCCGATTTCAGACGACACGACAGATCAATAAGAAAATAAAAATGTTAAATATCTTTGTTAATATTTTTTATAATCATAACAATATTTTTATACAAAGTTGGATTTATCACACCTACTGGCTAATTTATAAATTAATTATATTAGCTGTCAGGATTTGATGATTTTATAAACTGCCAGGTAAATGTGATAAATATGTAGTAATTTGTCACATTTACCGAGCTTAGTTGGTGATTATAAACAATCACCGGAAATCCCACATATTTGTCTGATTTATCACTTTTACCGGATATTACTTTCCGGTTCGCATACTATTTTTGCTTTGAATCATATTTATGGGAACAACTTAGTCGTTTGAGATTAATAACCGATCAGATCAGTTTAGATACGAGGAATTTCTTCTAGTCCTGATTGGGGGTTTCAGGTTGAGTTTCGCACCCAAATTTGGAGGGGGTAAGGAAGCATGGGAAAAGCGAGCTTCCTTCGTAAATATTTCATTTCTTCAGTTTTTAATTTATTTACATTTTGATTTGTTTCCGACATCTTTGAAACATCTTTTCCTCTTTTATTTTCACATCTTTTCCTTTCACCCATCATTAGGTTTCCAGTCCTCTTTCATTTCCAATTTCAACCCTTTATTTATATTTCTCCACCACCCCCGAAACCGAATTTCCATCCCTCTTTTGTCTATTCCGTAATTTCTTCCCACACAGCAGATTCATCTCCCTTCTGTTTTCTTTCCAACCTTCCTTCCTTTTATTTCGTATCTACTTTAATCCTCTTCCTCTCTCTCTTTCTCTTCATATTTTCTTCGTTCCGTTTGCTCTTTCTCCGGTCTGCTGTGTTTGCTCGGAGCATTTTAAGTCTCGTTCAACCCCCGCACACAAAAAAGATTCTATATTTAAATGCTGCCCACGTTTCCCGGTAGAACGTGAGCTTGGATTCTTTCTATTTTCCCTTCTTTGTGCTGTCGTTCAGGTTCTTTCGCTCTTTCTTTTGATTAAAAACCGGTCCGAGGGCTTAACGGCTTTGATTTTACCTTCATTTTCACCTTCCTACACTGAAACTTTCTGTTTGAAGCTTTGCTTCTGGTAACTTTAATCCTCTGACCAACTTATCGACCTTTTCCTTTCACTTTCTGCATTTCCTTCTCGCCTATATAAATACCTGTACAACGCTTGATGGAATCCACTACTACTCTACAGATAACGAAATAAATAAGTTTAATAAATAAATAAATAGAATTCAAAAGATAATTTCCGAATAAAGATTTCACGAGGAAATTTTTCATCTCCTACACCCCGCAACCTCCCCATCTTTTGTTTTTCTTTCAACAACATTCAGTTTCCTTTCTTCTTTCTCTTTGGTAACATTCTCCTCTTCACCCTTTCTACCATCCTCTCTTCACGGAAGAAAAAAATTCGATTCGATCATTAAAATTAAATTTTATCTCGAATTACTTTTCTTTCTTTCCTTTCTTTCTGTTCTGTTCTTTTTTTTTGTTTAAACATTTTTGCTTTTTTGACCTTCTTTTACATCATTAAAATTAAAAATAAAAAAAACCAAAGCTCACAGAAAAAAGAGCTTTTCCGGAGTGATCGCCTTTTTGTCGTTTGAAATTCAATTTTGGATTTTGAAGGATTTGTTAATTTCTTTTTTCTGTCTTTTTTGTTTTATTTTGTTTTTCTTTTCGATTACTCTTCAAGTGTTCTCTCGACTGGTGGTCCATTCTAATCCTTTTTTTACAGCATCTTTCCTTAATGAGTGAAAAAGATTACGAACGTTCCACAAGGTTACGGATTCTGGAATATGCTTCTCGTACTCTAACTCCTTTACTCGTTCACTGATTTTCAGCTTTTAGAAATTCTGTTGGTTTGCTATTGTGTCGTTTTCCTTTTATCATAATTATTACTTCCACTAGTTTTATCTATTTATATTTTTCTTATCCCTTTCTATCGGGATATACTTTTCATACCTTTCCCTCTCTATCTCATTCCATCCTTTTCTGGCTCTCCTTCTTTCTCTTTCTCTCTCCGTTTTAGCTCTTTGCTGTCTTTGATTTATTTCTTTTCTTCTCCTTCTCTCTATCTCTCTTTTTACGACTATTCCTTTCTTCCTCTCGTCTTTACTTCACCTCTTTCTCCAAATGAATTCACAAGAACTTTCCTTTTATCTCTCCTGAGATTAAATCTATTTACCCCATGCTAACTGCCATCTGTCCCTAAGCGAGACATTAAGTAGTTGGCCTAGCTTTAAAGGGGCTATGCATCCAGACCAGTGTCTCAATCCCAGGAATAAGACAATGGATGTGACTGAAGGTGTATTCTAAAGAATGCGATAAGAGATAGTCATATATAAAAGTGTAATTCGAACAATAATAATATCAATAGAATAGTAACAAATAGAATGAAATAGAAGGAAAACAGAGAGAAGATAAGAGACAGCAATAATAATATTAATAGTATGACGCGAAAGAATGATGGGAATAAGATAAGAAAAATGAAAAGAAGAAGAGGAGGAAAAGGAGACAATTCTCTCAAACCTAGACCTATGAATTTGGAGATCTTCGATTCAAATTTACTGTGTTTTTAAAGAATATACTCCAAAAACAAAACAAAGTCCGAGCTTTCTAGGCACTTATCTCTCATCATTGGTATTACCTTGAATAATTCTCCCTGTACAGAGTTTTCAATCGTCCTCATCAAAAACTTTCGGTAGTTTCCATCATCCGCGACCACTAGTTCCCTTTACTAGAAGACATGAGAGAGTTAAAGTTTTTTGTCTCACTAAAGTAGGTTCCAACAAACGTGTCACACACAATTATTCCTAGATTTGTCGTAATTATCTTTCTAGCAAATAACCTTCTATTCTTAGATTTCATGGACCGACAAAGTCAAGAACAGCGAAGTTTTCCACCGCCGAATTGGTAAGGAGACGGAGGTACGATACAACATCAAACATCTCACTGTTTCAAGAAGCCGCCTGCAAAATAGCGATCGCCATAATGACCTCATATCTTCATTGCAGACATGGATGAAGAAGAATAATAATAAATAAGCCATTCGTGCAATTTTCCAGCCGTACGTCCCGCTTCCTCCTAAGCGACATGACCTCATATCCTACATTTCCAAGACTTGTTCTAAATCCCTCCATACCTCTCCTCCAGACTATCAACTTGTACTTAAAGCAATTATGCGATAACGTCACACAAAACAACACAACACACCACCCGATCAAAACCAGACAATCACTCGACCAAATCTCACAACACGATCATTTTGAACCTTTTTCGGGGCCTTACTCCAGTGCCTGACGTTTCCTCGGCCTTAACCTCATGTGACATACAACAAATCTCGTTTCTTTTGTTTATTAATGACGTCCGCTGGTTATTTTCGTTTCCGCGTGGATTTAGCCCAGAACACAACGTGGAAAATTACGTTCAGAAACCAACCGGTTGGGTTTTCTTTGAGACCAAAGACCCGGGAAAGTAATTTCTCGTGACCTACATTCAAACCAAAATAGACAGAGAGAATTTATTCGAGTTGTTTGTTAAAATTCGGGGAGCGTAATTTTCACTCTCTCTCTCTCTCAACACTGTATAATGTTTCTTTTATTTTATTTCTTTTCCCTATTTAATGTGGCTTTTTTAAAAGAATACAAAAACTTGCCAGAAGGACACAGAAAGGAAAACAAAAAAATAAAACTTTTACTTTTGTTGCTCTTATCTTTGTGAACTTTTCTTTCCTCTCTCTCACTCTCTTTCTTTCTTTCTTCCTTTTTCGCGGGCTGCGTGGCGTTTATAAAACCATTAATCTAAATTGCTTACGTTCCTTCGATTATTTATACAACTTCGTGCACAAAATAAGAGAATTACTTTTGGAAAGCGGAGCTGTTTTCGGACGTTTCCCTTACATCAAGGTGAGGTGTAACGCGGGGGATGAAGGGGTGGGAATTTATAAAAAGCTTAGTCGGAGACATAAATACTACCTGCAACCCAAATCCATACGCTAAATTTGAATATTTTTCTACTGATTATTGGTGCTGATATATTTAACCTGACTTGGTCGGAAAGGGCGGTGATTCGTAATATACAAGACCATGATATATTATATATTCGTCAAAAATATATACAACACTGTCCTTGCCCAATAATATTTCATATTAAGAACCGATATCATACCCTTGTTTATTCCCAAGAAAGCTGTTAACTATTCTTCTGTCACATCGATTCAGCTGTTACATGTTGATCGATGCAGAGACAAGCTCATGTCTTTTATATTATTTTATTATAATATAGTCATTTGTACCTGGTACAATTTCTTCAAGAGTCTAAAAAATTTGATTTTATTAAAGAGGCGACTGGCAGGCTTCGGTGTCGTTCGGTTTTTGTTCGTACCAGATAGGTATGAGCGCCGGATGAATTGGAGAATAGGTCCAGTAGATAATTATACTCGTGCAGATAAATTACTAACCGATACATGGATGAATTCAGTATAGATTACAACGGTTTCTTGTTGTGGTGGCTTAGAGTAGGCATACGACTGCAAAGGATTAAAAATTATTCCAGAAAGTGTGGGAGGAGTAGTGTAGTGGTTAAAGTTCCTGACTTGGACGCAATGGTCGTGAGTTCAAATCCTCCTCCCGCACCCTGTTGTACCCAAAAAAGAGCAAAAAACGGGATTAAAACCACCACTATTACTACTATTATTCCAGAAAGTTCGAGTTGATATGGTGTCAATCAATAAAACTAGCCCAATGAGTAATCTCTCCTTTAATATCGCGAAGAAGTTCCACCCTTCTATGGTACATTGGAGAGGAAGGTAGAAGAGCGTTTTAAACTAGTTCCAACACGAAGGTAGGTTTTATACGAAGAATAGGCGTATAGATACAGTCACCAGGTCGCCTAACACATCCGAAGAATGAATCATTGTTCGTGAATTATAATATTCGACTTGATTAATCCTTTTCATCAAAACGGTTCAGCGAATTAATTAAAATACCAATCGATTGAGGAGTTCTTTCATGGTCACTAAACGCCTCCGACTATAATCCTAACTTCTGACTCATCATCTTCCTCGCACACGATTTATCCTTCTTCCCCACGAACGTATTTCCTGTTGCCATCGGCCACAACATTTGAGATTCAATCCGACCTTCTGAATAACTTCTTCCTTTCCTCTATCCCTCTAACCGCATTGCCCTTTCGCAGGATTATTGAATATCAAGACTTTTTTATCAAAAGAACGAAGGAGAAGAGGAAGAGAGGGGGTGGGATATAAGAAAGAAAAGAGGAGAGTTTATCGAAAAACGGAGGAAATGAAAATAGAAAATTGTTTATGTTACACATTGTGGAGAGAAGAACAACCGTCTGGAAGTTTTGCCTTCTCCTCTCCCACCCTGCGGCCATTCCTCATGCTTCCCAGCAAACAATACGGAAACACTTCAATTTCCGACATCAATAAAAACCTCCCCCAACCACCCCCCGTCCGCCTCCCAAAAGAAAGATTCGGAAAATTAGATTCACTTTTTATTAACTGTCCCTTTATTTACTTTTTCTCCGTGAAGGATGATCATCATTTTTCCAAAAGAAATTGGCGAGATCGAATTTCCCAGCTATGACGTCACGGGGGTCGACCGAACGACAGACGGATGGATTCCTTGTTGTAACTGTCAAATTGAGTTTTTCCGCCGGGAAATGGGAAAGAAAGAAAAAACCGGGGTGGGAGAGTTATTAGAATCCGGTCGTCTTTTGTTGAAGACGGGGAGTTGTATTGACCACCGATGACCAATATCGTTGGATTTGTTTTGATTAACTTCCGGTTCCGCTTACCTGTATCATTTTCTCCCCTCAGCATCTGGTTTATTGGTTTGTTTTAGAAACTACTTTCGTATCTTATTTGTATTTCTGGATTGTGAAGTCTTCTTCTACGTTTTTACTGTCTTTGTCTCTTGAAGTTAGACCCTGAAACAAAAGAACAATGAAAAGGATGATGGAATCACAAGAGACAAACAACGCCCACCATAGAATGATGACTTCTTTTCATTTTGAATCTGAAACTAGGCATCCGGACAACTCGCACGTGCTCACAATCGACGAAAACCTGAAATCGTTTATCGCTTCTAACTTTAAAACCTAATTATACAAATATATTTCTTTCAACGTGCTATAATCAATGCTTTCAGGTGACTTGAACTAGAGTTCGAAAAAGGCGAAAAACGATTTCCTGCCATACCCTCTCTTCCCCGCCCTCCCAACACAAACAACAACCGGAGGAACAACATCACCATAAATCAATCAATATAATTACCTTCGTAGCCGAAATCTCCCGCTCGAAGGTACATTCATATCCTTGGTCATTTTCGAAGAATGGCCAATTAGACGCACTTGTTTTCGAAGGTTTATGGCAAACTTCTTTTCCTTTCCTTCGGTTTGCTACAAGAAGAGGATTAGAGGGTGACTGTCCAGGCTTTTTGAATGCGATGAAGACGTCGTTGGAAAAGTGGAGAAGGAGGCGGGGGGAAGGGTGTAGGACGCCGCGTCCGGTTCTCTCAATCTTTTTGAACTCTGACCCGTGACAATTTAAGAGCCGGGCAGACCCAAATTACCGAGGTTTAACATCGTAATAACCTAATCCCAGGCTGGAATTTTAATGAATTAATAAATAGTTTGGAAGAACTGTTGTTACCAACAGGGATACCAACGTTACTACGACTTGAACAACTTTTCCCAATTATTATTAAGACATCATTATGATGAAAACTAGTCTTGAGGTTTTTATGTCCTCTCACATCAAGGTTGAGGATTATCCTCCATCTCCTCCTCTTCTATGTCTTCTTCCGCGTCGTAAAAACCAAAATTTTTATATGATGCATGGGAACCAAATCCCATGTTGATTCTACCTTCCTCCCATCCATTTTATCCCCAAAATTGTCAACTGTTAGATAGATTAACCAGAAACTTATGCTTCCTTCACTCTTTTAACAAACCAGCAATAACGAATTCAAAACTACAACCCGAGTCCTGTCGACACTTCGACAATTTCTAGTCCACAATTAAGAACTCATTTCATAATTAAGTTAGTTAGTTCAATGTTCAATGGGACGAATATTTGCGTTTTTTTCCGTGGGGCGGGACGAAACTGTAGCGAGTTTGAACGAGATCACAACTGTAAGCAACAAATATGTGAAGACGACACACCACGTGGTCAATGGGTAACGCACAGGGTGAAGAGAACTTGCCTGTTACATGCATGAAAAAAATGAAGAAAAAAACCGAGAAGTGGGTCATGCCATTCCATAAAACAGTCAAGTGTGACCCACCGGCGGGCCATATCGACATGAACGTGTTAAATCCAGTTTTTCACTTCTGGTTACAGCAGTGTAGGAGAGAATTCAAACTGACTACCATAACTTGTGTAGTCAGGCGATTTGACTACTACACAACAGCTCTTCCTATTTCATAAATAATGCACACTCATTGAAGAATTAGTTCCACGTGTAAAGCTCACTTTTGTTGGAGAAGTAAAGTAATGTTAATACATAATGGTTGGTACAATATTACTCTTATGCTCTTGTCGGTCTTTTTATTCTAAATCAAATCATATAAAAATCGTAATACTTCTATAGAGGGCAGTGTACACAATATGGCGTCAAGTAAACAATAAACAATAATCAACGTTTTTATAGAAACGTAATTTTTGTAATTGTGAAATGTCTTAAACGCCCTACCGGATTTTCAAACTCCACCAAATACTTTTAGAAATAATTCATTTCAAAAGTAATGCACACACAGAGCTAAATGTTATTCAACGAGCCTAAAAACCCCGATCACCCCAAACCAATAACAAAACAAAAAAAAGGAAAACAGTGGCGAAGGGGATGAAAAGAAATCGAAGAGAGATAACACGGAGGGTTGTTCATATTTGTTTTAGGTTGTGAATGCCCGAGAGGATTCTCGCGAGGCTAAAAGACCTTTTAAGACATCTCCTCTCTCCATTCCGAATGAAAAATTCATAAATTTATTTTTTATTAATGAGTTATTAGTTTTTACCAACGGCGATAAATCCTTTAAAAGACAAAAATTGAAGTAATCGCAAGGGCTTTACACCAGACACCAGAACCAACCTTTTCGAAGGGATGCTGACTCTCGTATACTCTCGGGAGAGATGAAGCAAAAAGATTCGAATCAAATGGGGTGCAGCTCAAATAAATTTTAAAATAATTTTTTTCGTTGCTTTCAAAAGCTCAGGCTCGATAAATAAAAAATTAAGGGAGAGGAAAAGCTCTCGGAAAAGAGCTTACTTAAAGCTCGTAATCTGGGTTTGACGTTGGACTCCGTTCAATCCGTGAATCGTGAATTGGAAACGCAAACATTCGATTTGTAGAACAACACATTTTCACCGAATACTCATTTCAAAAATAATGCACACTTTTTAGAGCTTTCATTTCATAAATATTGCACACTTAGACGAATTTTACTTTTAACGCTCAGACTTTATAGTTTTTCAAAGCGGTGCATTACATTCAAGTTTCTCCCCGGTTCTTCTGTTATTCCGTCTTTTCCTCTCACTTCTTCTTCTTCCTTTTTCTTCAGTTAGAAGCACTGTCTTACTATAACTCCTCCTGACTATTTGCTTCTTAAAACTAATTTTTACAAGTTGGAAAGGAGTTTCAATAAGAAAAAAAGCGAAGGAGATCCATTTATGACTAAAAATTGCGGCCGTTTCCATTTGCCCTCCGGCCACTGCCCACTCGAAAGGTTTTTTTACTTAATTTCTATTTGGTATGTAAAAAAAAATTAATGCATAAACAAATTCAAGACAAAATGGCGGTTTTTCCTTTTTTTTGTAACGAGCAATGACTCTTTAATGATCGTGTTTGTTACAAGCCCACGCATAAGTCTAATTCGCGCCTTTTTGTAACGAAAAAAAATTAAATTAAAAAACGAATCAGATGTGATCCTTCCACTCATTCTAAAGCCTCCATTCTCTCTCTCGTTTCTAATTTTTATAGTCACGTGACCTAAAATTAGATCAAATGTTGATGGTAGTGATGTGTAGTATCTCTCTCTCTCTCTGCGTGTTTCTGTGTTTCTTTTCCACTCTATCCCCTAACTTCATATCTCTGTGAGATTGGTAGTTGCAGTCATCACATTGCTTTCAAAGGTTGCTAATTCGTAATGCGCATGCTCAGAAGGGCATACAAACTATTAATGTTATTCTTGAAGTTATTAAACTGTTTATATCAAATTTTTGGCGAGGATTAGAAACTTCGACCTTCAGTTTAAAAGCTACGTCTGTCCTATGTGGTTGAGTTTGGTCTCAAATTTAAAGTCAAACCTATTTCATAAATATTGCACACTAAGTTGGAGTCTTCGTTTCATAAGTAATGCACACTTCGCTTCAAAAATAAATTTTCAAGTCAAAAAGATAGATACTCCACAATTCCTTCAAGGATCCATTTCACAAATATTGCACACTTAGAGTATTGGTTTCATAAATGATGCACACTCATAGGGAATATTTATTTCATAAGTTATTAACACTCTCACGAGCGGAACTTGAATTTGCTCTAAAACTGAGGCAACTTTAACAAAAATGCGAACTATAAGGCGAGTATTGCATAAAAGTGTGCAATATTTATGAAATTTGAGCAATAGTGAAATGAAGTTGTGAAGGAAGCGTGCATTATTTATGAAATGAATCTTTGAAAATGTGGGAAATATTTATTTTTGACTCCAAGAATTTATTTGTGACACGAACACTCCACAAAAGTGTGCATCATTTATGAAATGAATTCCCTAAGATGTGCAATGTTTATTTGACGGTTTAAATTTATCTTAAATTCTACACGTTGGCGAGAACTAGTTTTAATGACTGGTTTCCAAGAATGCAGAGTTGCATAATCTACTTATATCCACGAACTCTTTGTTTCCAGAACGAGATATCTCGTGAGTATCCCAATCACAAAACTCATCAATCCGAGTCAAACGTCCGTCTGTCCACTCGGATCCAAAGTCCATCAATTACTCAGCTTATGACAGATTGCTTCGAGTTCAACTTTTGACTGACGAGCTCACCTCTGATTGGTCATCACGTTATCGTTCCTGCATAGTCGTGTAAGGTTGCAAGTTGGGTAACGCATGCACAAAACGAAAACAACGGTGAGAAAAATTTTTACTTCCTTATAGCCCGAGGATGTCAATCTCAAATAATAGACTATACGGATGACTAATCGTTTATTTATAGCTTATAGCCGACGTGTCGAATTTTTCATTGGTTTGTGCGGTGCAATTTGAAATCGATTCTTCCTAATTTCTAAAATTTCGAGTTTGGCGGTAGCCATAGATAATGATAACGAATTAGTGGGCTACCGTTCGCCCCAGGAAAGGGAGGGGACACTGTATGAATGCATGTCCCCCCCGATCCTCCTCTTCGTGCGAATGAAAATTTTACAATTTTTTTTTGAGTTTCCAGGTTGAAATTATCAGCACCAGCTACTGACTACACAAACACAACCACAAAATGCTCGTTATAGAGCTCAGTAAAAACCAACAGACAGGAAACCAAAAACCAAACTCAAAAACTTACAAAAACAAAGGATGAAAGCTATCAGACCGGAAGTGATGGAAACGCTCAAAGGAACAAAACCGTCGTTCCCGTGACAGCAGATCCGGGTCCATACCCATTGAAACCTGAAAAGAGAGAAAGAAAGGTCTGTAGCGCTGAGCTTTCAAAAACTCAAAATAAACCATCACGGAAAATATTCACTTCCGGTTTGGAAATGAAACCGGATATGAGAATTCGTAACGGCTATTCATCCGATTTAATAATTTAAGCCTATTAGTGAAATTCACCGGCACGAAAAAAAATTTGAGTTTCGTTCCATTTCCTCGTCTCTCCTTCCTCATTCTCACAACAACCACCGCCACCGTCGCTTCGTTCCTGCTCACTCCCCAACAGAAATTTATATTCCGATGTCAAAAACAAGAGAGTTTTCCTCCCTAAAAGTTTAAACGCTTCCTGTAACAATAAACTTTAATCAAATAATGGATGTGGAAGAGGTGCTGGAAGCAGAGAGGAGAGGTGAATGCTTTTTTTATATATAAAAGAATCTATAAAGGGAGTGGTGGGGGGAGGCACCTTGGAAACCGTTAGCGAGAATGATTTCCCAAAACTTTCAAAGACGAAATCCCTTCAAATCCCAAATCATTGGTAGGAAGCGAAGGATGAAATCGGTTGAATAGGTCCACAAAGACAGAAGAGAATGTTTTGAAAATGAACAGGAAGGAAGGACAACCAAGTACGTATCTACCTAGCAGGTTGTTCACTCGTTTGTTTTCTCTCTAAAATGTTACTCTTTCAAACTGGGGGATCATCCAAACTATCTGGTATGTCTTTGAAGGTCTTCAGAACTAAACACGACTAAAACGTAGACCCAACAACACGTATTACAATTTTATAGCCTCTACCTTCTCTTCATTCTACCTCAAACTTATTTCTTCTTCTGCGTTTTTCTTCTCGTGTCTTCCTTTAACTTTAAACCATTTTTTTCACCCAACATCTCTTCTCTAATCCTAAGGTTACGTCACTGCTCTGTTTTCTAGATAAAACCTCTCAATACTAGGCCTGCTTCCAAGTACTTAATATCTCGCACTCAGACAGCAGACAATAAAAACCTAAAAAATCCCCAAAAAACCGCGAGCAACAGCTTTGGTGACATCACTTCACGGGTACAACAGAATCCAATCCACCTCCATGTAACAACGATCTCATTCCCACACCAATGCCCTATACACTTGCGCCCTTATTGCACAAACACAAAATCCCAAAACGTTTTACTCAATTGAATGGGGCGTATCTCAGCAAAAAAAAAATTTTCCCCCGTCTCCCGCCCCTACCATTGTGTAATTAAAGTAATGAAGAGCAAATGAAAAATAATAAAAATAGAGGAAAGGAAGAGAGGCGGAGGGGGCACAAGGAGAAAAGGGAAATTAAAAAAAAAGTAATTTTTTTATTGCTGCTCACTTGTTTTGAAAATTGCTTTCGTTAAGCAGGGGAAACAAAACTGAAACGAATTTTCTGGATTATTTCAAGGGATTTGTTTTTTTTTCCGGTTTGCATCGGGAGAGAGATGGGTGGTTGGGAGGTTGGGCTGGATTAGGCAGAGGATGCTTCCGTAAAAAATCGCATTTTTTTTGAAAAATTACCGAGTTCCAGAAGAAAATCGTTTTGCTTTTTTTTTTTAATTTTTTTTACAAAAGGAGAAAAACTGTTAAAACGATAATTGTTCGGTTGTTTGGTAAACTGAGGTCACGTGGTTTAATATTCGTTGTTGTTTTGGTATTATGTTGCCACATTCTTGTGTTTGCTTTCTGTTTTGTTTTCTTCCTTCTTTCTACACATCGACTAAATTGTTTCATTTGGTTGCTGTAGTAATTTTAAACAATTTATGACTGTTGTTTCATTCTTGGAGCAGATATGTCTTAATGTTCACTGCCGTTCTGCTTCCACGCATGCAAGTGGCGTAACATTAAGTCTCAAAAATTTTTGTTTCAAATTATGACGTCACTTTTTTTGCTGGTGTCAATTTTTCTTCTTCTTCCTTTTTCCCGGTTTTCAAGAACAATGATTTCGAATTTTTTAAATAGGAAATTCGAAAATCTAAAGTCAGTTAGCCAGTTAATTAAGGGAATCGCAGTCCAGGTCAAGTTAGTCAAGAATCCTGAGAGATAAACAACACAGTGTCTTTAGAAGAAGTGCTACTAGTATTGTTAGGTATATAATAACTTATTTCAATCATAATATGTATTAATATATCCAAAACACTTTCGGGAAGCCAAGCTGTCAAAAACGCTCCCCACAATACAGCAATAGGCTAAGTCTTATTTTTGTCTTCCTTTCGAGTGAAAAACAATCCAGTTCGAAAAATAAAAATCCCCAAATCCCCAAATCGATAAAACCGATCACAAGCAAATCATTTCCACTCATCCTCCTCGGGCCCAAACCTATCTGCACAAGAGATGATAAATACAAACAACACTTTTAACTACTTCCCCTCTCTTCAACCTTCCGCCTCTTCGGATAGTTTCTGATATACTCCGGAATTCGGGAAAGGCACGAATGGAGTTTAAAACCCAAGGGAAAATGTTAGAGAATCAGAGGCGGAAGAAGGAGGAGGAGGAGGGAGACATTTCCAAGATTCGAAATTGTCCATTTCAAGCGTAGAAACTTTCTCCGCTTTGTTTCAGTTCAAAACCGACCTTTATCAGACGGAAATCTTGTGTTATTGTTTTCTCGCCGTTTGTTTACAAACCAGGCACGACCTTTGGTCCTTATCATTGCCTCCCGTTTGCTTTATCCCTCGACCCTTTTGGAAAAGCTCTTAAATTTAAAAACAATGATTCGGGGGAACCGACCTCTAGACAAACGTTACAAATATTATACAGATAGATGGAGACCGAAGGAGAGAAGGAAAGAAGGTGTAGGGAAAGAAGAGAGAGAGAGAGAGCGGAAGCCGATTAATAATTAATTGAAAATTAATCCATCGCCCTGTCGAATCAAACGATAACTTCGGGATCATGTTATAAAACATCATGATTCATAAATATTAATAAAGTTATAAATAATTTAATTTAGTCGAATCCAATGTTTATTGGTTCCCCATATAATTTATTGAAATTGATATTATTGCACTCATTGTTTTATGTTTAATTAATTCTTGGACTCTCCAACACCGGATATATTATAATTTTTTTCGTCATTCGAATAAGTCATATATTTATGGACATTGTGTGGCAGAGAGAGAAAGATTGTCAAAACAATCGGTTCGTTTCTGGTTTGTAAATAAATTGTCATTACCGTACAGAACGAGAAGGGAAGATGAGAAAAGTAGTAAGGACAGTATAGTGGTATACACTCAGCCGTGGTCGGTACAGATGCAATTAGTAAGCAGGTAAATAGGTAAAAGTTATATAGACCTGAAAGAGGTCATTAGATGAGATTTAGAGATCTATAGAGACGATCTATCAGTTTAATCATAGTCTAAAGAGACGTTGAAACTGCATTCTGACAATATATCTATGTAGATAACCATCAAACAGTTTATTCCACTGCCATCACGGTATTTATTAATCCAACAGAGTGAGCATCATGATTTGGGCTGAGAGATCTGACGTCATCTTTGTAGAAACAGTGACGGCTGGTGACAGAATTGTTAGCGACATAACACAGCCTGTGGCCAACACGTTTTTTACGTTTTTTGAGGACTTTTGCTATAGGGCGGGTCGGATAAAAATACGTTTTTGGTAAATTTGTTGTGGTTAACGGGTATCTATAGTCTCGCTTACTTTTGTGATTTTGTAAAATATAGTTTTATTTGTTAAAATAATCATAGAGCATATATTTAAGAGTAAAATAAAAAGAGTTTCGTTGGTAAAAACGAAGTCGTTTTCGATTTACAACAATTTTACTGAACAACCAAAATTGTGCGCGATTCACGGCGCAACGCTCGCTACACGCGTGAGTTAGCGGTGCAGTATACAGGCACACCAAATACAAAGCTGTCAAATTGACTGCTTAATTAAAAATTTTTCTACAGACAAAAAGACAAATTAACCGGAAACGGATACCGGCCTCAAACTTATGCCTTTAAACTCACCACTTCCTCCAAATCATTTCACTCTTCTCTCTCTCTCTCTCGATTTTTTTCTCATTTCAAAAAACGATAACGTCAAATCCGATTATCCCCATCCCTGAAAACGCTCACACCCTTCAAAGCAAAACTACGCAAGCGTTTTCTTCAACAACACAACAGCAGCAGCAAAAAAAAAAATTCCAAAGAAAAGCAAAATCCGGACGAACGAAAAGATGGCAGAAGCTTTTCATTCGAAGAAATTCTTTTTTTTTTTTTCTCCTTCCTTTCTTCCTTCCATGATAATGGGTTGAGTTTCCATCTGGAATCGGTTTTAGAAGATAAGACCAGTCTTCGGCGAGAGTATACCACCACCTCCTCTTCCTCCACTCCTCGCCCACGGCCAACGAAAACCCATTCAAAGGATTTTTATACAATAAAAGTGCAAGAATGGTGGAATTAAGCTGCATTCATCTCCCTTCGTCTTTCTGTCCTCCGCCACCATCCTCCTGTCTTCTTCATCTTCTTTCTTATTTTTTCTTCTTCTTCTCTTTCCCTTAAATTTCTTTCTTTCGATTTTCCTCGCACAAAAAAAAACTTCTTGGTGACGTTTTCCGACGGGGATTTCATCGCGTTATCACACACGACATCATTTTTCTTCTTCTTTTTTTTTCTTTATCTGAAATCTTCCCAGAAAACTTGTCATCTGCAGGTTTTCCTCCTTTTCTTCTTCTTCTTTTCCTTCGTCTACTTCTCCCCTTCCATTTCCTCTGTCTCTCTCCTTCCAAACCACTTTTCTTCTGTCAATGAAAAAGTTTGATTTTGTCTCTTTTAAACCTTTTTCTTTTATTATAATATTTTTCTTCTTTTCTGAGGGAATGAAAAAAAGATTCGCGACGTCGGGTAGATTTCCTTCTTCTGATTTTGTCCCTCTCTCCCGTATCTCCTTCTCTGACTTTAGCCCCTCTCGAAATTTATGAAAAAACATCTGTCTGTCTTTGAACTCTAAAAGGAAGGAATTGTTCACGGTTTATGACGGTGGTGATTGGCGTTCGAGACTTCTGTCAGATTCTTGTGTTTCGTGAATTTTGTCATAGAATAGAGGAAAACTCGGGGGAGGTGCAGAAAGGAAAAAGCAGGGTCGGAAACAGGGAGAGAAAACTAGTTTTGTCTGATTTCGTGTCGACGGTCTCTGTCACTTTTAAAACTTTTGTGACGATGTCAAGATTTTTCTTTGTAGTCGGTATAGGATCGTGCCACCATTGATTTTGTTCTTTCAGTTGTAGTTTTTTTACTTTACATTAATAGTTAGTAAAAGTTTAAGATTGAGTTTACCACCGGTGGCTCACATCAGTTATAGTTTTGTTCGATGAAACTCATCATGTGGTTACGAATAACTTTTTTTATTGAAAAATTGAAAAGCTTATCTTTACAGGTAGTCTATAATAGATTTCAGACCTCAACTCTCTTCACCATGTGCGTGACCCATTGACGTCACCATGCTCACCACCACTTGATGTGCCGACTTCACCCATTTGTGCACATTTGTCTCTAAAACAACCAATTGCGAGTGCTTGCCAACACACAGAAGAACAAAAAAAGGAACTCCTCTAGTAAAGAGCGCCGCATATACTAAACTATATAGTCAAAAGAAATTACACATTTGTGTCTCAATTTCTGCTAAACAACAATGGGCCTAACGCGATGCCAAAGCATAGTACGGCTTTTACTGCAGTTCGGTGGCGCAAAATACCAAAATCTGCACCGTCCTCAACGTGTTAACAAACGCTATCAATTTGAAATAAGGAAAAATCTTTTCGAAGTATTCTAAAAAACAAAATTTTCCTCCCACAACCAATCAAACGGGAAAAGGAAAACAGAAATCCAGGCTACCGAAAGAGGATATAAAAGTCATTTCCCAAAAACGATTTTCCCTTTTGTTTAGATATTAAAATGAAGAGACAGGAAAAGGGCGAGAAGACATCATCAAAGAGGCTGGAAGGGAAGGAGGAGGAGGAAAACTCCCGTTTCGTTCAGGTATTAATTCAACGCCCGAAATAGCTGTTACTTTTATTATGCGTCATAAAGATTTTCCGGGAGTTTTCCCAAAACGCCCGCACCAAATCGTTTAATAAAAAATTTTCGCCTTTTCCCAGCAAGAAGATTAATTGAAAAATGTGGGAGAAGGGAAAGCTTTCGCTGACTTTCTTTCTCCTTTTTTGTGTGTGCTTGTGCGTGTGTTTGTGCTAATGCAAACAAACTATGGGAAAGTGCAACCGATGACGACGGCAGCCTTTTGTGCTTTCCTCCTCATCCTTCCACTCTTCCCATCCACTCTCTCTCTCGCTTTTCCTTTGTTTGCGAAAGGCTTTTGGCGTGATTTTTGGCCTGGTTATTTTGGCTGACTTCTTCAAACTGATTAGGGTTGTGACGTTTGTCATCGGCAAAAGGGTTTTCATTTAAATCTCTCCATTAGCCCAGGGTTTTTGCTTCCTCCTTTTCCTCTTCGTCCCTTTCCCTCCTCTTTCTTATTCTTATTCTAAAACCAGAATTATGTTTCATCGGTTTTTCTGGTTTCCTCTTTGTCATCGTTCACTGATTTCTTCTTTCTGCTTCTGCTTCTGACTTTTCACTCCCATCCTTCCCCTCCTCCTCATTCTCCTCATCCTTCTCTTCCTTTTGTGTTTGTCTCGTTACGTTTGACTGATTTTCGAACTTACTTTTCTCCCCAGAATTCTTCCAACCTTCTCTCTTTCTCTTGTTGGGTTTTTGTGTTTGCATTTAACACCACCTCTGTTCCTCGTCCTTTGTACTTGATTCAAAAAACTTTTCCTCGCATTTATGAGGTTTAAATCTTTCGAGATGGAGTTTGTTAACGCGTATTCATACGTTCCTTTGAGGTTTTGCGTCAGCGGTTGTTTTACACGCTTTCAAATCCTTTTACGTGAGTTTCTTTTCCTATTACCAGGAAATCAGTGTTCTTTGATGAATTGTCTTTGTTTCATCGGTCCTTTTAGAATTGTTTTTCATATTTGTCACGACTCGGGTCTGAGATTTTCTTGCTTGGTTACTTAATATAACTACTAACTTCTCACTCACTCACTCCATAGCGCTACAGCTACAGAACAGCTTTGGCCTTCTCTAAAGTTTCCCGCCATTCGGATCTGTCTCGTCAAACACTTTCAGTTTCGGACTTTGAGGTTTTGAACCCTGTCCTTTTACGCCATCCAGCCATCGAGTTCTAGGGCACCCTGCAATTCTCCTTCTCCATGAAATGCCTGAGCATAGCTTTTTGGTGGCTGTATTCGAGGGCATTTTCGCAAAGTTCCCGACCAAATTCGTGCTGTTTTTATGTAAGGGGGGGATCCTATAATCATTCAACACCGTCATTACTTCTTTGTTGTTCCTGGCTCCGAACGAGTCATATTTGTTTTTTATGGATTTGTTATTCGACGGATGGTTCGTCTTTCAGCAATTCCCAGTCGGATATCATTAGCGTATGAGGTAGCAATGATTTCAAAAACCTTTTGATCTTTTTCTGACTTCCTCGTTCTCTGGCTTTTTATTTTTGTAGCTGTTGACTTCCTTTCCCAATCATTTCCTTTCTTCCTCTTCCTTTTGTACTTGTAACGCAAAAATCTTGTTGAACCGTCTTTTAGTTTACTCTCCAAATCAGTTTGTTTGTTAATTAGTTACGGTAACAAAGGCGCTCTCAAACTCACTTAAAGTATTGCTTCTAGCTGGTGCCACGGATGAATGTCCTCAAACTTCCCAACTAATCCAAACCCATTTATCAGCATCTCAAACAAATCCCTCCTCGAAGTAACACATAATTCAAAATTATATTTAATTACCTTTTAATTAAATTAATTTAAAAAATTATTACTTTTTAATTAACGCTCAATTTAAATTTGGTAGTTCAACTCTTAAAATGTCAAATAAGGCCTCAAGCAATGACGGACCTTCACAAGAGCTACCAAATGCCCATCCGAGAGCCATTCATCAACTCCCGTCTTTAAAATTTAATTAAATTTGATTTCCTTTACCTTTTAGTTCTCGTTTCCGGATCTGGTTTTGTGTCCTATCGAACCGAAGGTTTTCTCTTCACCTTCTGATGGGTAATTCAACCTGTCCGTTCGCTCTCTCACTTACTACCTCGTTTGCTTCTCTCTCTGCAAAATTACAAAAGAAAATTTAGTTCCTCTCTCTTGCATTCACTCCTTTTTGACTCTTTCCCTTTAAACGTCACTCACCATTTCCATAACAAAAGGTTTCGTTAAAGGTATCATTTCAGAAAAAAAGTTAATTTCCGAGGTGATTGTTCTGACCCTTTTTCCTGCCGAAGAGATCCGGGTTACGGCTAAAATGAAATTGTTAACAACCTTTTGCAAAATTAACAAAAGCTCTCCTCTCTCTCTCCCATCACCGCCACTCTATTTCACCTTGTTTGCACGCTTTTTTTGTCGGTCAGAAGAGAGGAATATGAAAGAGGCAGCAAACAAGGTTTGCTTTTTCCCAAAGTGAAAATGCCAATGACGTTTTTTTCAATTTGTGAAGTTTACGTTGATGAACGTCAAAGCTTTCGAACGCCGGCCGTTCTAAACTGATTTTCTCCAGTAAAGCTTTGAAAAATTTTTTTTTATCCCTCCAGGGAGGTTTCTTTTTCTTGTCGTCGTCAAAGTTTCATG
This sequence comes from Columbicola columbae, assembly GCA_016920875.1. Classification (NCBI taxonomy): domain Eukaryota; kingdom Metazoa; phylum Arthropoda; class Insecta; order Psocodea; family Philopteridae; genus Columbicola; species Columbicola columbae. The sequence goes on along the minus strand of JADMLL010000007.1, from coordinate 3,311,653 downwards.
ACAAAACCGAACCGTTCGATGACGTTTTTGTTTAATAAGTGTTTAACGGCCTCCTCCCCCGAGGGAGTGAGGGAGGAAAGCGTTTGGAAAAATGTCTTGTGTTTCCAGCGCCTTCGTTAAATTTTTCATTTGATTAACGAGTTTATGAAGCTCCTTTTTTTTATTAATGATGACTGAGGAAGGGGGTATGAGTTGTGTTTTCTAATTAATTTTCTTGTCTATTTAAGAGTTTTGATTGACACTCATCCTAAGCTGTTATCTCTTTATCAGTGTTTTACGGTCTGACCTTGTCCTCAACCCTTTTTTATCGATTACTTAATCCCAACTTGAAGTGTCCAAGTCTTAAAAATTGTGCATACTCTCTAAAAGTACTTGTTTCATAAATATTGCACACTCTCCTGGAGGATTTATTTTATAGGTATTGCACACTTTTAGAACTATTTATTTCATAAAAATTGCACTCACTTCGAGAGATTTATACAATTCATTTACTTAAGAAATACACCATGACACTCCATTCGAGGGTTTAAACATAATGTACTACAATCTATCTCATTTATATCTACCACACTACCTTCGACTATTAATTTCATATATACTGCACACTTTTTAGAAGTATTTATTTTACAAATATTGCACTGTTTTAAAGATAAATGAAAATCAATTCTCAAGGAGTTTCTACAGGAGTACGTTTCATAAGTATTGCACATCTCCCAGGATCATTCATTTCATGCACTATCTAGAAGTACGATGTATCAATATAAAACAAGACATATTCTATAATATATTGTACTATATTGTTTAGCTACTTTATGTAAGGGATCGAGGTACAAAAATACGCTATGACGCCCCGTGCAGGGGTGCCAACCTAATATGGTTATAGTTTAGTTTTAAACCCGTTTTTCATCCTTTTTGAGTATAATAGGATACGAGAAGAGGATTTGAACTCGCGACTACAATTTCTTAGTCTGGCACTTAATCATTAAACTACAGACCTCTCGTGCCAACCTAACATATCAGCATATTATGTAGTCTACTGTCTTGGAGTATTCATTTCATAAATATTGCAAATAGAGTTGGAGTAAACTTCCGACGACTGAGGATGTCTTCATCTACAAGAGAAGACAAAAAGTCTGGACGAAGTACCAGAAGGCTTTCTCTTATCAATGCAAAAATGTATCGCCAAAATTTTAAATTACAAACACAAACTGTAACAGCCGTGAAAATCTCAAAAATCACCAAAACCAATCATTTTCGAAAAAGAAAAAATTCTAAACAGCTGATTGAGAACAATTCTAAAAAAGAACATTTCTGGGCTAGTGGAACTTGCAACGATTTTCCCATGAAAATCGCGAATGGCGACAGGGAAAAAAGCTCCGAAAATTTTATGACAAAGCTGTTTTCAATACTCCATTTCCCTTTTTTTTGTCGTCGAAATCTTCACAAATCACAAAGCTTAACGTTGAATTTAAATTTCTTTTTCCCTCTTTCCCCTTTTTACAAGCTTTCGAATAAATTTTGAATTATTTATTCGGGCACAAAAAAAGTTCCGGGGAAAAATCAGCTCAGAGAGAAAAAGGGGAAAAAAATCTGACGACACAGTCTTCATACCCAAAGCTCACGAACCTGATATCTCATCCCGTGATTTCTTCCAGAATGTTTTCCATTCAGACATTTCTCCGATACATTCGAGAGTTCAGAATCCAGGCAAAAACACGGCTCGAACCCGTGCGGTCGACAAAAACGATAATAATGATAATAAAACCAAGTTATTGACTTGCCGGAGGAATTTACGGCTGCAGCACCGCCACACTCTGTTTATCTATTTTGTTTGAGAGATAGATAAAAGAAACATTTTTCCCTCTAAACTCTCATCGTTGTCAGCAGCTTATGGATAAATTCATGGTTCTTTCGCCATTGTTGTTTCTTTTTTTTCGGTGGGATCGTAACTCGGAGTAAATAAAACGTTCTAAAGAAGTCTTTGAATGCTTGTCAATAACAGTTTTAATAAACAGAAGAGAGGGAACAGAGAGAGAGAGAGAGAAATTTGTTTTTGAATAGTCTTTCCTCCGGGTTTTTATGTAACATCGAACGCTTCCATCGTCTTTTGTAAATGATAGATGTGGTAGATAAAATGGCAACAGACATTTCTACCAACATTTAGAAAATAGGTTTTCTTTTTTAGAGTTTTGTGCGACTTGCTGATTGTTTTTGAAAGATAAGTCTGGGGGAAAAAATTTGAGCGAACTGGAGTAATTTAGAAAAAACGAATTCAAGAGATTCTGATGAGCTATCACGTGACTAGGATTCCAGATGGAGTTTTGATATTTTCGCGGTTGTTGCTGTTAGTAATGTTAAACTTTCAGCTACCACGCCGAAGAGAATTACCTAAAAGGTCATAATAAAGAAGGAGAAAGATCGTCGACACGGAACAAGGAAATCACCACAAAAGGTAAAGAGAATCCTTCCGGTCGGAAAATGGTTAAAAGGGAGGAAAATCAAGAAATGAAAACCACAAAAACGACGTTGTTGACATCATTGAAAACCTTTCCACGAGTTGAAACGATTTGTCGCAAATTTCCCTCAAAAGTCAGAATGAAATCTGAAGGAAAATTAGGCGAAAGGTTTCCCAGAAAACAGGACCAAACTGACATCAGGAACTTTTTGACAGAGCGGACTAACAGTCCAGGACTCACTCCGTGTTAGATGTTAACCTACAACCATAATTTTCCACCTCTTCATCCTGAAAGGTTCATTCTAACGACTCTCACTCTACTCCTTTCTACCATCCTTTCTTTCTCTATCCCCTCCTCTTCCCTTCTTTCAATTTTTTCTTCTTCCTCATACCATTATCTCATTCATCTTCCAATTTTCCAAGCAAAAGACAGTTAAAAAATTTTACAAAAACACAAAGAGAGAGAGAGAGAGAGGAAAATAAAGAAGGAGGAAAAGGAGAAAAGTGGACAACCCAAAGGAACAGATAATTTTCAATATTAAACAGAATTTTCCAAAACGTCTTCCCTTAAAAAAATATTCAAAATATGATTTGATCATCTCCAAATTTATAGAAATAAATTTCCATTTACCTCTACCTCAAAAGCTCAACACGTTGGTCCTCAGAACCGGAAATCAACAAAACAAGACCAAATAAAACTTTTATGACGTCATTAAATGGTGACGTGATGTCGAACGGTGACAGTGCGACCAACAAACTAGTCCCATAAGAGAACAATACAGTAAGAAAAACGAAAAAACCTTTCTCCATATGAAACCTAGAAAGTTTGGATTTTTGCGGTTTTTGAGGTTGTTGTCCTCTCAGTAAATTGATTCCACATTTACTTTCTCATTGGTCGGCTTGACCTTAGCCTTTCACCCCAAAAAACTTTCTCCCGCTTTTTACTTTCACCCCTGAAGGGGAGACAAAAAGCTCCGGTAACTTTTCTTCGCTTCATTATTTTCTATTTTCTTCATATTTTGTTTCTTTTCGTGTCTTCAACTGCATACGAATTGATTTAGTACAGACGCCCTCAGCTTTCACGTTTCTACTGTTTCTACTCTTTGCTCAAACAAGCAACATGGTGTTTTCATCTATTTTTTTCTGTCTTTTCTTCGGCCTACTAATTTTTCTCAATTTCCCCTAAAAGTTCATTTGAGTTTTGATTCCGTTTTCTATCTATCTATCTACAGACATTACAACTCTGTGAGACCTTTGGCCTTCACAGTTACTCGTCTCTATTTGTCCCGCTCCTTGGCAACGTTTCTCCAGTCCCAAACTCCCAGCAGTTTTAAGTCCTCTTCCGCTTCCTCTAGCCATCTTTTCCGAGGCCTGCCGGGCGGTCGTTGGCCTCAGGATGTTTGTTGAGGACTTGTACTGGTAGTCGGTTGGAGTCCATACTGGCTGACCGCAGGCGAGTTCTTCCTTGTAGCGGTCAATCCCGTTTTTTAGCCCTGAATATAACAACTGGAATTTGAAGGTGGCTCAAACTCTCAACTACTAATTCGCTGCTCAGGCGTTTTGGTCATTCAACATCAGGTCTTCAGGAGTAACTCATAAAATTTATAATAACTGATCTTCTTTGAAAATATGTTTAGTTTTTACAAATGTTTGCGGGACACCTTGAAGAAGAAAGTGGAAAACACCAGTTTTCAGGATACACCAAAGCTGAAAACAGAGTCGAAGTACATGGAAGAGAAAGAAAAAGGCGAAGGGTTGGAACTAACATGGTCAGAAGATGGCTCGATCGGAAGTAAAAAGGAGTCACGAAGACTGAAAAGAACACTTTCACGACGCTTGAGCAGAATGAACCCAGAAAGACCGACCAGCAGTATATTCCACAACTTTCTACGACCGCAGTACTTCGGGAAAACGCCAAACTGGTAGAGTGGTTCACTCAAAGGAAAAGAATTCCACAGCGACTGCTGTGGGCCAGGAAAGGAAAGGAAACGAAAAGAAGAAGCATCGAAACTGTGGGCCTTAGACAAAAACGAATAAAAAAATAAAACAACATCAAAAACTCACCCCGAGTTAGAACAGACCGATTCAAATAATTTCTCAGAGCTTTCCGATAATTCCAGTCGAATTTCCCCTTTAATTAGAACAAAAAGAAACTCCGATTAGAGCTTTCGAAAGGAGGAATTATTCAACAAATTCCAGTTATCAAAAAAATATTTGAATGGAAGAAATATTCATTATGATTTGTAAGTTTTAAAAACTTTCTTTTTAATCGTATTTCACCTTTGAAAACTCCGGGAAACTTTTTGAAAGTGAAAGTTTTTTAATTTTTTAGAAAGCTCGCATATAAAAGTGATAATTTTACATATAAATCTAGAAAGTTATCTTTTGGACCTTTTTTTCCTCCCCCTGTCGCGTAACCTGATGTGAATGACAAAGAATTCCGTTCCACTGTTCACAGATAGAAAGCTCCCACAGAAGCTTTGACTTACATTCCAAAAATTTTCCCAAAGCTTCGGTATACCTGAACGCTTTCACGTTTCCTTTTATCTGTTCAACTGGGTACTACTTCCTTTCTCCTTTTCTTTCTGGATTATCCAAAGAACTTTGAAAATGAGTCTCAATTCCTTTTTGTCTCCTTCTCCCTCCGGTTTAATTATCTTTTGAATCTTCTTTATGTCTTCCTCCATGCGCGGTTATTCTTTTGTCTGCTTCTTTTCTTTTACTTTATCTTTTGTTTGTTAAATTCCTCTTTTCCTCTTTTTTTATTGTAACCGGACTGGCTTCTTCCCTTTTGTTCCTTTTTGTTTCCGTTTTTTGTTCTCTTGGTGTTTTCAGATAATGTTAAAGCTCACGTGATTCTTCTTCTTTTTAAATGTCTTTGAGATGGTCGGTTTCTGACTACCAAATGAAGGAGTGATTCATTCGGAACATGAGAGCTTTTACTTTTCGTTAAATAATATATTACAGTTGAAGCTTTTGTATCAAGGTAAATTCGAAGCGTTTTGGGATAAAAAAAAATTTTCTGTAGGAGCATGAAGATCGGACAACAACCCAGATCCTACCTCCGACGTAGTATTTATTTATGTTAATTATGGCAGTGTGAGTGATCTCAATCCCCTGAGCTTATAACCAAAAAGATTATAGCGAGACATCTGCTCGACTACTTCATACTTTTTCATGGGCCTGTCTTTCCATTTCTCGAAGTCGGTTCCATTGCCTTCTTCGGTCTTCTAGAACCTCTTTTGTTTCAAGAGACACCAAGACCCAGAGGCGTAATGAGGTTCGAAATTATACAAAAAAAAACTTTCTGCATCGTAATTAACGAGCCTTACTATTGACTTTCATCGTCACTGTTATAGCGAATGTCGGTGTCAATAACACCCGGACCACAATATGAGTTTAATCAGAGCTTACGTACTTCCTACTCCAACAGCTTATAGTCTAGATTTTATTGTGCAACAAAAGTTTATAGCCTTGGCATTCAAGCTTTTTCCATTCCCCGCCAAGTTTTCACTCAATCGGGCTCCACTAACTAAATTTTTGACCCAGACTTATACTAACTCTGATGCAGAAAAAAAAACTTCTCGAAACTTCAAATAAAATTTCCCAAACTCTCAAACCCATTTAGAGAAGAAAGAGCGGGAGGTCTGTGATGTAGTGGTTAAGGGCCAGACTAAGGAGTTATAATCGCGAGTTCAAATCCTCCTCCCGTGTCCTGTTATACCCAAAAAAGGGTGAAAAACGGGAGTAAAACTCAACTATAAATATAACTATATAGAAGAGAAAGACAATGACGAGGAAAACTACAAGGAAATAGAAATAATTCTACAACTTCAAAAGAGTTAAAAATAATTTGTGTAACGCGTTCCTTCAAAATAACCCTCAAAAGTCGACTGAGAAAGATGAAAAAGGAGCAGACCAACCGATTTCCCTTCTCTTTCCACTGCCTTTCAGAATCAAATTAAAAGGTTAAAAAACCTTTTAAAATCTCGAGAAACAAAAGGTGAAAAAAGGCTCTGGAGAACCCGAAAGGAAAAAGTGAACCAGAAAAAAAAAGTCAAAGGAAAAAACGTTTCACCAATAAACCGTTGACAATCAACAATTTAAGAAAAAAAAGGAAAATTTTTTCCCCCATATTTCCAGCTGTCGCGGCAATTTCCCCTTAGTCAAAAAACCATTTTCGAATTTCGTGAGCTTTTTTAAAATTCAAAAAGAAAGAATTTTTTTGTCAATCTTGATAAAGGAAGAAAAGTGTGGAAATAAATACGGAGGAAGAAAACTGACAAAGAAGTTAGAAATTCATGTTGAAATAAGGACGAAAATGTCTTCTGCTGATGTTTGCTGATAGAAAACGAAGGTCAATGAGCCAAAGCAAAAGAGCTTTCTGTTTGCTGTAAGGGAAAAAAATTTTTTTCTTAAATGGTTTCTGGGAGGGAGGAGTGGGAGAAGTCGATGCTGTCTTTTAGTCCTGTTACGGTGTAGTGTCTTGGGCTTCGTTTTGGAGTGTTTGGTAGGTAATGGAAGGGCTTAATCGCTTTCAACCTTTCGCACTCTAACATTACATTAACAATGGTTGACAGTACAGCAACCATCGTTCAGGTTCTGGCCATCCCACTTCAAACACTTCAAAGGTCCAGTCACCTGATGGAACCAGGCCAGTTTGTTGCGTCCGCTTCAAAAGAATATAAGTATTGGCTTTCAGCAGCGGAAGTAAGCTACGTAGCATTTTCAGATCTGCTCTAGAAATTGGTAGCTGGAAATTGGACGTTATAGAAATCTATTTGGCGGCAGCTACAACTCCAAACTATGAGATATCTCGTACGTTCTTCTCCTTCATCTTTGGTAATGTGTCATTCTCAACAATTTTGTTTTTAACAAGGTTAGACCTCACAATTCCGATAATATTATAATGATATTTTGCTTTAATTATTAATACAATAAATAAGTATAAACAATTTTTAAAGTCAGGACTAGTTGGCACAACCAAAAAACCAGAAGTAAGCATGCTTTCAAGTTCATTCCTCCACTGAGGTTTGAGAAGTTTGACAACCACAGACACTTCCAGAACTCCAAATCCAAGAAGTCAATTTGCTTTAATTAAACGATATAACTACGAGTTATCTCGTAGTGTATAGACAAATAGGTGTTAGGCAAGACAACAACTAACTCTTTAACGTATAATCTGTCTCGTAGCTATATCGTTTCATTAAGAAATTCACTTCTTAGATCGGAGTTCTGAAGATGTCTGTAGTACTCAAACTTAAACTTGGTACCATACTTACCTCCAATTTTTCAGTTGTGCCAACTAGTCCTGACTATAAAAATTGTTTATAGTTATTTATTACATTAATAATTAAAACAAAATAAAATAGTTGTTGACTACAATCCCAAAAAGTCCTGTGGTGATTATTGTATTAGCTTGTCCTTAAACCAAAGAGGAAGAGATAAACTTGATACCACCATTACTTCCTGTTTTTTGAGTATGTCAAGTAGCACAACTTATTTATAATTATATATTATAATATCTACATAAAAAATTATTCATTAAAACTGAGGGAAAGGATGGATTTGAAGTAAAAGACGTCAATCCATCAGGCTATCGTTGAGATCTAACCGTTCCACGTACTGTACATGTTGTTGAGATTGATAATCCAACTGTACATTACAAAAGGTGAGAGAGAACACCCAAATCGTGCTCAACTCGAAAACAAAAAGAAAAACAGGAAGTCTCATCCCCTACAAAACCAAAACAAACCGTGGCATCATATGACAAAACGCAAGACCACAAACACACATGACATCCAGGATAAAAAAAAAGAAGAGACCAAGAGTGAATCCTCTTTCTCTCTCTCTCTACCTCATCCCCAATCCCTTAATCTGTCAACTTTTTTTTTCATTATTATCAATGCATGACAATAACAAATGAGAGAACGTGGCAGCAGACGACTCGCACACGGGAACGACAATGACAGGATATGATTTTAATCAAATCTCCTATTAGGCGAATTGTACATTTCTACCCTATTAATTTTGAAAAATTCTCCGCTTAGGGGTAATGCTCCCTTATTTTCAACCCCTTACATAAAAAATTCAAGGTTCTGGCCTTGTTCCTTCCTCCCTTTCTCTCTTCCTCCGTTCCTCTCTCTTCTCCTTCATCCCCTTTCGTCTTTCCTTTCCCACACATGCTAAAAACCTTTTTTTCACTTGTTTCCATCCTTTTGTTATCCTCCTCACCCGTGGATCTGTAATCACTTCGCTTCATTTAAACTCCTCTCCGGCGTAATTATGAAATAATTTTTTTTAGGCGCGTTTAGAACTTCGCTTTAGTCAAGAATGTTTCCTGGTGAAAGCTTGTGTGAAAGAAAAAATTTTCCAGAAGGTTGTGGTGAGTTAGTGGTGTGATTAGAGGAAAACGGGTTGGATTGATAGTATAGAAACGATAGTTTAGCAGATACGACTACAGCACCTTATCCGAAATATTAGTGACTACAAGTCTTATAAGGTAAAAGAAGATCTTAGACCTTACTCACCTATCAAAATCGAATTTGTTTCCCCATCCGCAGGAACTTTGGTTCCTATCAAAGTCTCCTAGGAGACAGCTTTTGACGTAATACTGCCACGGTATCCTCGAGATTGTCTCACATTGGCGGTCTGTACCACCGGATGAATGTGATCGATCCTCCTCCTAAAACTAAAAATTTGAGTTAAACTCAGACATGAAGAAGTGACAGTGGGCAATCCACAGCCTGCAGACGATCGTGCTCCATAATTTGAGCTAGTCAAAAATACAGAACGGAAGGTGTACACTGGGCATGGCCTCACTGTGGTCTCCATAATGGCCTTTTTAAGTGTAACAAATATACACAATAAACAAACTAAAGGTGAAACCAACAGAAAGTGCACCTGAATGCGTTTAAGGATTTTATGGTCTTATGCCAGCTGTATGAGATAACTGATGCGATCCAACCAATGTCCTAGTGTAAGGCCATTATAGCCACTACCCCCAACACGCGATCAGGATATCCGCTGACGGAATCCTTCCAAAAAAATAACTTTCCTTTCCAAAGCTCTTATTTCGGTTTCGAATAAGCAAATAAAAAAGAAAAAAATTGATATCCTCCTACACTGTTACTAGGAATTTTTCACAAAGCGATTCCAGAAATTTTTCGAATTATTCTCGGGACTTTTTCCGGGAAATAAGTTTTTGAAATATTTTACCCTCTCCTCCATTCTCGTCCCCACTTCCTTTCACCTCCCGCCACTCACCTCTTTTCCTATTCTTTCCCTTTTTAACGTCTTCAGAGATTTTCTGCATATTTTTCTACCTTCAAGAAAATTTGTACATATTTTTAAGAACTTGAAGAAATCTTTTCCTTCGTTCCTACTACATACACAATAAAACTTGTCCTCATCCCTCCCCAGCCCCCTACCCCCCTTCCTGCTTCCTCTTATGGATTTTCTTGTTTAGGTATTCTTTTCCTTCACGCCGACTCTTTCTTAATCCTTTTCTCGTGTATTTCTATGAAAAAAAAATTTTTTTCCTCAAAATCTTTGTATTGATGTTTCCCAACCGGAAATTCTTTTTCCCAAATCCCGAAATTTTATTTACATTTTTATTTACTTTCTATTTCCTATTTTCAAAATTGACCTTGAAAAAGAAAAGTCGACAAAATGAAACCATCTACAGTTTGTACAATAAAATTTGGGTAGTTAGCTTTCTGTTGTTAGCTGTTCCCTGTCGTTTACAGTACTAGGGATGCCACTTACTGTCACTTATTCACCGATTTTGAAAGGATTATACACGCTTAGCCATTATGTCAAGAAACTTCCAAAAAGGTTAGTTAGTGACCGGGAGAAGGGAGTATTGGCTCGCTTTGTGAACATCAGACATTCAAAAATTTCTTCAGATATCCGCTTTCTGTCTCCTGTATGCTAATGACTTTGAGTGGAGCTTGTATTTAGACACCTGCGGATGTTTTCATTTTTATTCTGTTGTCCTGAGTTTTAAGTTGCAGCTAATTATGACGGAGGCCATGGTCTATGTGCTCCATGCGACCGCGGCGCATCTTATTCCTTCAAATTTCATATATTTAACATTTTTAAATGCATACACTAAACTCCCGGGGTTTTTAGCAAGTCGCATCAAAGGTTTCCAAAACGGTGAGCACTTATAACACTACAAGAACACAAAGAACCACGTTTGTAATATATAACAAAAATCTAAATTTTAAAAACTTCAGGTAGCAGAGAGGAATGAATTGTGTAGTCAACTGACAAACCTCTCTGCTATCTACAAAACTCTAGGCTATCACAACCCAAATTCTATTTAAAACCGATCGAAACTCTCTTGACTAATACGAGAAACGATTTCAAAACTTCAAATTAGATAAATTAATTTAATTTTATATTTAGTATTTTAATATTAATATTTAATATTATTTATAAAGTAATAAAATACTAATTATTAATAATATTTAATATTAGGGAAATTAATAGACTTCAAAAAGCTTAAGAAGAAATGAGTCTCGTCATCGGAATACTATGATAAGAACTAAAACCCTGTCTGAAACAAAAGAGTTGGCATCATTACAATAGAACCAAGTCTTCTTTGAAATCAAGTGTTTTCTTTCGGACAGTGTTTAGTTTCTCCCTAGACTACTATATTCCCCTATATACTAAAATCGCAAGAGGTCTGTAGTGTAGTGGTTTAAGTGTCAGACTAAGAAGTTATAGTCGCGAGTTCAAATCCTCCTCCTGTATCCTGTTATACACAAAAAGGGTGAAAAAACGGGATTAAAACTCAACTGTAACTACAACTATACACTAAAATCGTGATACTTTGATCTTTTTTCGTTACGTAAGTGTTAACAGTTTCGAAAACCTATGACACGGTTTGCTAATTAACCCAAATTGTTGACGGTATTATATCGGAGAAATTGAGATACAAAGGAACCATTCGTCTTTGAGTTGATACAGGTACATTTTTCCAAACAGCACAAATCCCAGCTGGAAACGATTATGATGTAGAGTTGAGAGAGAGAGAGAGAATGAAAGGAAAAAAATTATTATTAAGGGTCGATTTTAATGGAATCCCCTTTTTTATTTTTATTTTTTTTCTATCTGCCTTAAAAATGATCTCTAAATGGGATTTTTCACATGTGTTTTGGTCCATGAATCATCTCCCTCGGAAGCAACGACAACAGGAACAAGTGAAATGCAAACGCACTTACGGCTCTTAACGAAAACTTATGCTCGGGGCTTCATTCATGCGAATTCACCGAGTTACGCTTCATTTCATCCCGTTTTGAGAGGGTTTTCCAGCCCTCCGGCGGATTCTCCAGACAATGGATTCTTTTTTCCTTCCTTCGTTCTCTTTCAAAATCGGTTGAGAGTTTTTTTTCTCTCTCTCTTCCCCTTCATGGTTCTCTTTGTTTTGTTTTTGGGTTTCCGATGCTGTCGTGCCTCGAAGGACTTCTCTTCAGTGGTGCTTGTTTGGTGGATATACCTTGAAGTATTTTGCGTCGTAGGTTTTATTGGTTTTCTGCGTATCTTTCGTCTCTATGAACCACACGATTTCAATTTTTGTAGTTTGTTCTATTTTTTTCTCTTCCAGCAGTAAGTAAGAAACTAGACGGTGTTCGATTGAAGTGGATAACACTCTGGAACTAATAGATAACGTTACCCACACGAGTGCCAGTACGCACACCTCTTGTCCACTGTTGTTGCTACTCTGACTTTCGTTTGATAGCCGCTAACAGGAAATTCTTATCATCCTATTGAGATGTCCGTGAAGGTTACCCGTCGCTTATCTTTCTCAAATTATTTTAATTGTGTGCTCTATTTGGACCGCTTAGGCTATTTCAAACCTTCTTGGGTATTAACTGTGTTCTTTTCATTCTTATTTGGTTCAGGATCGCCTCATTTTCTTATTAGATTCCTTCTTCGTCTTCTCTGTTCACTTTCTACCAGTCTTTGGTAAGTTGAATTTCCTGTTCAAATGTCACAGCCCTCTGGTCTTGGTTGTTTCTTACTTCCCTCTGGTCATTGGCTATAAGAAGTTACAGGACCTGTCCTAAAGGTTGCCGGAATCATTTTTTAAAAACATATTGTAACACTAGCTCATCTTTTCAGACATTCCCAAACTATTATCCTCCTGCTTCCACTTCATTGAAGGCGCCCTGGAGGCCCTAAGCCAGTGTTGTCAACTACAAAACTTCATTCCGGGAACTTTAGGCACAGGATCTACTCTACTTATTAGCCTCACTGGGCTGATCAAACTCCACTGACAGACTTTCTCCAAAATCTTCCATTTCGACAAGGCCAGGCTCTCAGGTCAAGTGGTAAAGAGAACGAGGATGAGGTGGAGTGGTGAGGGGGCTGCAGGAAGAAATTCTTGAGTTAGTTTTTCGCTTTTTGTCTTTTTAATAATTAATTTTTTAAAGTGCTCCCCATTTTTTCTTAACTTGAGAATTTACAATGAGGAATAATTGTTTTCCAAGCTCAAGGACAGTCATCTTCTTTTCCTTCCTCGTCTATTTGTTCTTCTTCCTTTGTCTTTTTCACGAAAGTGTTCTCTTTTTTATTTTGCGAAACAGCCTTTTACATCCTTTAATATTTTCATTATCATTTTATCCTCTTTATTTGTTTATTACTCGAGAGAGTTTTTCCTTTTTCTCTTTCTTTGAGCCGTCTTCTGTTTCATCTTCTTCCTCTTATCCTCCATTCCCATCTCTTTTTATCTGCTTTAACTTTTTGATTGACGTGCACAAAAAACCACGTCTTATTGTACTTTTTTGCTTTTCTTTTCCTTTCTCTTTGTACTCATGCGAGTTCCGCGAACTTGCCATGAGTCGACTGCAAAAGATTAAAGTTCGAGTTGTATTGTTTAAAATTAAAAATAAAAAATTATTGTTTTCTTATGTTTGATTGAGATCGAGGTGAATAGCTGAATGAGAGGTACCTTTGGTTAAAACATTCACCTGAACTCCAAGTCACACATTTGAATTTTTCTAAAAAAAAAATAATATCGTAGGCGTTGGAGAAATCCTTTCGGTGTTTCATTAAGCATCCTCGATGTGGGTGTGTGTTTGCTGAAGAAAATTCACTTCGGCTACTTGGAGGAAAGGAATTACGATTGATATGTATTATTAAAATGATTGCGGGAGATACTATAAAAACCAAGTTTTGTTAACGCAATCACGTTTTGTTTTGTGCGGTTGGTAGGAATCACAATAATAAACTAAAAATTGCATTTTAAACAACCTCACTCATCACTGACAAAGTTTGATTGTTAGTCCCACTCATTTAACATCACAACATTCAAAAAGGCATAACAAAATCCGATTTCCAGGCTCTTAATCAAAAGTAATGTTGGCATTTCAAGGCCTTCTTACAGGTAACAGACCCAATAACCTGTCATTTCTATAGAAGACATAAACATAACCACTGCAAAAGATTTTCCACAACTACAATTAGAAAAGCATTTACGTCTCACAGTATCAATGAAAGCACTTCCAATATTTATGCCGAACGGTACTGCCAGTAGAAGAGAAACTCAAGAAAAAGAAGAATCATAGAAGACAGAGAAAATACTGTGCGGACTAGAAAGTAATATTGTGTTTATATTACGGTAAAAGTGATAAATTGAGCGATTTTTCCGGTGATTATTCATAATAACCAAGTTAGCTTAGTCAGTGTGATCAATAATTGAGTATTTATCGCATTTACCGCCTAATTTATAAAATCTTCAGCTCGATGACACCTTTTTGTGAAAATTATTCACTGTCCTTAGTAACACACTTTGTGGTATGTTTTGACATTCAAGCTTGAGTCTGTTTATGTCTTCTCGACTCGTTGGTGTTTGTTTATAAACGTTTTTAAGCATCCCCATGAGTAGAGGTCGGGAAACCGAGGGCCATGCAACAGATCTACCTCGACCAACCCACCTACCATGAAATTTAACTTTTGACCTATCTTTGGTGTCATCGGGACCTCGACTGTGCTACGTCATTTGAACGTAAAATTTTAAGCTGTTACTGAATCAGCGATCAGTCAAGTCAAAGTCATTATAATCGGTTTCCTTCCAACCAAGCAACTCGAGAATCTTAGTTTCGATCTTAGTTTTCGAGAAAATCGACTCGGAAGATTAAAATGGTCCATCCTGTTTATATACTCGTCTGATTTATCACATTTATCGTAACATGTACTGTATATTAGGTGTAATACACACAACCCACATTACTTTTCCGGTTCACCTAACACAACACAAAATAGACATCACGAATAAAAGACAAGACACTGATGACTACAGTCATTTATACTCAAAATTGATGCTTTGTAATCCTCATTCACCAACAAGAAGAAACTTAGAACAAAATAAAAATTAATAGAAATGTTAGATGAATCGAAAGAGGAAAATGTGGTTAGACAAATGTTAAAACGTCTGGCAACAGAAAAACTAAAAAAACTATTACCAGCGAAATATAAAAACCAAATAGACAGCAAAAGGATTAGACAAAATGCAAGAAGGCGAGAAAGAAGGAGAGATGGGAAAGGAGAAAAGAGAAGCAAAGGAAGAAAGAGATAAATTTTTAAATAAAATCATCAAAATCCAAAAAAAAAGAATTTATCCTGAATAATTTCATTCAGTGCTTTTATTGTAACTCGACAGAAATGAAATCATAACACAGGAACTTATTTCCTTCTGATTAAATTAAAGCGAGAACTGAGAAACCGAGAAAAGAGATGAAGAGACGTAAACCGTTTTTTATATTAACACAAAATTTTCATTTTCATACGCTTTGAATAATAATCAAGTATTAAACAAATCTTCGATTTTCCAGATTTCTGTTTTATATTCCACTTGGCGAACGTAAAAGACTTAAAATTTAAATCAAATACTGATTTGGCCATTGTAGACTCCTGAGTGATAAAAAAATTAGTTGCATAACACAAACTAATTTCATTTTAAAAATTTCTTATCAATTATCTATTATAATGTAGTTAAATTGTAGGGGTTGGAATGGCGAACCTTTTTAAAACGTGGGTCAAATTCTGTTCATATTTTTGTAGAATATGGGTCATTAATCCCCATTTCCAAGACTTAAGTTTAAGCGAGTGTAGTTGAGTAGTGGGGAGTGTAAGTTTAAGTTGTTTGAGTAAAATTACAAACTTAATTTGATATTCTGCTACACTATTTCTGTATTTCAAATACTATATACACATTTGTAGTAATTTGCCAGACTTTAGAACTGTAATCATCAAACGAATGGTTACAGGCAGCATTAAAATTACTTTTGTGTCAATGCAGTGCTTAAAAAAATTTGTTTTACCCCGTGTCAACTGCCATCTGTTTCTAAGTGAGACATCAAGTAGTTGGTTGTCTTTAAACGGGCTACATAACTAGAGAACAGACCAGAGCCCCAGGAATCAGATAAACGGATGAGACCGGAGACACAGCATATAGAGTGGGATAAGATATCAGAGAGAGAAGAGAAAATAGAAAAGGCATAAAGATAATAATACGAAAGAATAGAATGGAATAGTAAGACAAAGAGGAAAAAAACAGAACAGAGAGAATAAGAGGAATATTATTAAATTGGGTAGAAAGTAATAGTAAGAAGATAAGAAAGTGAGAGAAAAGAGGAAAAAAGGTAGGAGGAAGTATAACTGTGATGCAAAGAGAAGCGTTTTATGGAGTCAAGTGGTTTATGTCTCTTGAGGCGTCGTTAGTCGTGTGGTTCGTCAAGAAGGGATGAGGCTGAATGCTTGAAAAAATAAAAATGGAATATAAAAGCCACCCCCAAATTAGAAAATCTAAATAAACCGCACAAACTTAGTCAAATTTTTTGTTTCAAATATAAGAAAACTAAAATTTTCTGAACCAGAACCTTTCAATAAATCCAGCTCAAAGCCTGAAGGCAAGGAAACGACTCAAGAACGAATCACTTAAACCCAAAAGATTGGCCACAATTCCAATACACGTTTCTTTGGTATCTTCTTTCCCCGACGGAAACTCTCAAGAAAGAAAAACAATTTAAAAATCCAATTTTTTTTCTCATAAACTCAATATAAAAAAAAGTTCTTTTAGTTATATCAATTAATCCTCAGGGCAAGAGAGAGAGGGAGACGAAGGAGGATGGCAGTGGTATATTTCATTTTTTTCAAAATCCACACCATTAAATTCAAACTCTAGAGAAAACTTTTTAAATTGTTTCCTTTTTTGTAAGATGCTTTTGTAACAAAGTTACCGGTTCTCCCACCCAAACCCCATCCATCCTACTCCTTCATCTTCCACTTGGAGATTGATCCATTTCTCGATGACCATGGTACCTGGTAATCGACACTCAGCCTCCCAATCCCACTTCCAAACAACAACACGGATACTCCAGTTCATCTCTTCGTTTCCTGTTCCTATCCACTTCTTCCTTTCACCGATTTTCTTTTTCCAAAAGAAAGATTTTCGAAACAAGAAGGAAGGATACTCCTCCCGATACACACAAACACACAAAAGTTAAAACCGAAGAGATTTCGGTTTTCTCGCCGGGAAAATATGATGGGAGGTTTCCGTAGTAATCATTTCTAATAAATAACTGCAACCGTTATTCCTTCCTCCTCCTCCATCTCCCTTTTTCTTTAGACGATAGTTTTCACGACAGCAATACAATATATTCTTATTTCCGACAGCAATAAAAGAAAAATAAAATAAAAATAAAAGAACTCGGGTCAAAACGATTTCCCAATAATTCCCTCTAATCCTCTCCAGAGTCTAAATCGTGTGCTTTTCGTCATTAATTTTCATTTCCTCTCTTTAAATCTTTTCTTTCTGACAAATTTTCGAAAATCCTTCTTTCTCTTCCCCGTCCCCACGATTCCGTTACATCTCACCCTTTCACCCCCGATTTTTTTCCTTTTTTTTAACCACCCGCTGACTCGAATTACGTTTCTGAATCTTTCGAATCAAATTTCACTTATTCTTCCAAAACATTCCAACAACAGAACACTACACCATCTTCCTGTTTTTCACCTTCTCTTTCCCTCTCTTAAAGGGTGGAAAAAAATTCTGTGAACTCTTAATTGGCTACCATCCTTAATTAAAACCGTCATGAACTTCTTACTAGAGACGAAAATGATTTATGACTGAGTTGCACGGGTAACCGAAATCCTTGTCTCAATTTGTTCCAACCGGATGAAGACGAAACCAAGAATGAAAGAAAAAGGGAAATTGAAACTGGGTTTCCTGGTCCGTCTGTGTGTCGTCTCGTTGCCACCGTCAATTAGTCTGCCGCGAATATTCAAGTTATTTTTAAATTGTCTGCGACTGTTTGTAAGAGAAAGCATATTGATCCGAGTGTTACTGTACGCGGGTTGATTTATCATCACCGCCTGCTTGGATTCACATTCGACACCATTTTTAACACGACTATTGTGGGAATTACTGAAACTGCTTTTTCGGGAGGCTACCCGACCTTTTGTTACATTCTCAACTCAGTCTTGTTGGAACATCTCCCCTTTCGTTTTGTTTATTTGGCACGTTAACAAAAATTAAATTTTTATTTATCCACTCGAAAACTATCAAATTTATGATGTTTTATGTTGTTTTTGTGGTTAAAATTTGAAACCGTCTGGCCACTAACATCGGTATTTAAAAATTTAATAGACACGAGAGTCGATAATCTCAACAACAAGCTGTCGCCATACTTCATTACCTTGTGCTTGGTCTTAGATTTTTAACTTCAGATTTGATTTTATTCCCTAACCTAATCAAAGATTTTTCTTTACACTTTTATTTGACCACTATACAGTACTACTTTCCTCTTCTTCACTCTCCTGTTCCTCTTTTCTTTCTCGTTTCCTTTCTGCACGATCCTATCCCTTATTATCACCATCTCTATGTCTCCTTTTCTCTTCTTAATCTCTCTTTTCTCATATCAATCTCTCCTTTATTTCATATCATCCTACAGACTGTAGCTCCAGTCACATCCGTTAATCCAATGCTTGGGGCTAAGGCATTGGTCTATTCTCTAGATATACAGCCCCTTTAAAGTCAGACCAACTACTTAATAGACAGGTGGCAGTTGGTAAGGGTAAAAAAAAAATTTCACCATCATGACTCAGACACTGTACATGACTTTGATTCACTTATTTATATACTTTTGAAGAGGAAAGAATTTATAAATCCAACATCTCCGATTCTGAAGAGAGTAGAAGTTAAGATCAAACTACTAATCATTAAAATTACGTTCATGTCTTATTTGCTAATTACCATGTGAATACCTGAGGAAAGCAAACCTAAATGAATAAATAATTCTGTTACCAACTTACCCCCATAATACCACTCGACATCCAAGAACTCATTCTTATATTGTCGTTTCTTCGAAAATTACAATTTTGAAGACAGCAGGGATTATCGACTTTTCGACTTTTCCCAGCCCCTCTGTTCAGATTACTCCAAGCAGGTCAGTTCTTCCAAATTCTGCTGCGCCCAGTCAGAGTTGATTGAATCTTGACGACCTATTCCAACCAATTATTCCCATTCTTGTATCCTGGCAGATTCACAATTCCTATGTAATATAAACAAACTAATAACTAATTGAAAAGTGCATACCATTTTTCAAAAACAAACTAAATTTTAGAAAAAAATTTTCAAATTTATTCACTTACCCACTAATTTCTTTTCTAAGAAATAGACATACCAAGACATACCTGTACCACCCTAACAGCTACAACAACATAAGAATTCAATTTTTCTGGTATCCTCTCTTCTCTCACAAAGATTTCACACTCTTCTCATTAAAATGAATATTATAAAGCTATTTTGATTAAGATATATACAATAAATAACATCAAAAAATAGTTATATAAAATTAAATAGAAAAAGAAACTCCCAATCAGGCCCGATTCTAAGGCAACAGCCTCTGCATCTCATTTTAAAGCTTCTTGTTGCATGTAAGATCATACCATTCAGGCCCGCAAAATTTCTTAGATCTTCTCATGTTCGTTCCTTTTCCGAAATCCTAAGTCGGGATGGTCCACCTCCTGAATAATTTTCCAAAAATATGTGTCCGGCCTATTTCAACAAATCCCGATGAATTTCCTACTTTGGAATTCCTAATTTCAGTCGTGTCTTCCGACATACTTAACGCTTCTTATCATAATTGTCAACAATTTTAGAGTTTTATATTTCCTTCTCCCTTCCACCTTATATCAATAGTCTTTCATTTAAACAAAAAAAAGAAAGAAAAAAATTTGAATACACAGTTGACCTCGTTTCTCATTTTACGGTGGAGAGAATCGAATCATCATATTTTTATGACGTGAAAAGTCATCAATGGTAATCGATAAACGTCTCCCAAGTTGCAGAAATAAAAATGAAAAGAAAAAGAATCACCTAAAGCTTTTAACGGTGAAAGTCACTCAGAGAATTAAATTTAATTTTTAGAGGAAAGAGGAGTGGGTGGAAGAGAGAGTGAGGAGAGAAAGAAAAGCGAGACAAGGCCAAAATAAATTTTTGTCTAAAAGTGAAATTTTCGAATTCGTTCGGAAAAAAATGGAAATAACGGGAAAGGGGGGTGAGTTTAACTTAAAAAGGTTATCACGTTCCCCGACATTTTCCCATTATTTAAAGACTTTATTTCGATTTAAAGCGACAACACGTTCCAAAATATTGAATTATTTTTCTCTTGTCGCCGAACTCCTTCACAAACATAACAAAAAAAGAATTTTAATATTTTTGAAGAGGTCCCCGTCCTCTCTTGTGAGACAAAATTTTTTTTTGGAGGAAACCCATCGAGAAATAATTAAATTAAACGCCACAGCAGTCGAAAAACCGTGAGAAAAGATCAGTCTAAGTGAATGACGTCACATATGACGTAGCTGACACCAGCAGAGTTAAACTTATGAAACCTGTTACTGATAATTATGACTCTTAAGTAAGATTTATTTCCAATTTTTTTCACTGCCTTCTGGTTTCATCTAACAATAAGAAAGTCTTCAAGTGTGGTTTATAAAATAGCCAGAAGAATAAATTAAAATTCAGAAGCAGTTTCTTTTTGGTTTGTAAAACATTTGAATTCAAATCAATCAACAATTGCCATTTTTGTCATGTCTTCTTATCCGATTGGCTCCTGTTTGACTTCTGCTGACTAAAATATAAGTAAAAGTTCTATGCAGAAGTTTGTTGTGAGTTTTGATATAAATTTGACACCTTTCTCCTTTCATCCATGAAAAAACATTCCATAGTTTCATTTTCAAGTGCAAACAATTGTTTCAAATTTACCCTTAATAATTAAGGGCATGAGACATGACAATTAATTATTTTACATGTTTGTATGATTCCACATGTGTTGGTGTTTCTTGAGGCCACCCTACTTCTAATTCAAACTTTTGTTTGTCTTTACACTTACAATTTCCTTACAAATTGTACAGCTCTCTCTCTTTCTTCTCTAACATAAACACATGTTTAATACATAAAAAGCTGAATAACTCACTACAATTTATAATATTTCCTGTGGCAAGTATGTAAACAAACTTAATCATGCTGTTCCATCCAGTTTTCTAAATCAGCTACCTCCCCTTAAATTAATGAATCATAACTAATGAGTCATTAGCTGTTAGGTCTAAAATTAAATGAATCTGATACTAAAAACTTAAATTTGTTATTTTCAATATTGTTCTGATCCATAATTCAAAAAGAAAGAGACCCAGTTTTGTTGATTTGTTACTTCTTTTTTGAAATAGGCACAAATATGTATGAATTAATGCTAACAATTACTAATGCTTATTTTGTAAATTTGTCAATAAGTATGGATAATGTCTTTAAGCTTGATTTTTCACTTTAACATGATTCTTTAACATAAAATTTCAAACCTATTTCATTAACTATTTGATTTCCGAGAGGTCTGGAGTAGTGCTCGACTAGAGTTATGAGTGTGAGTTGAAATCCTCCTCCTGTATCCTGTCCCATCCAAAGGTGAACTATTTGAATTTAAATTAGCCTTCGTACAAGAAAATCAAGTGGAATAATTGCTAATTAAATACATTTTAATGTCACTTTAATATTTGTATTTAAAGTTTTGAACTTATTTAAAAATAAGAGTAAAAAAAAACCAAAAACGAAAAATTAGTTCTTTCAAAAGACGCCACTATCAAGTGGCATCACTCTTCTCAACATAATAATGAATTAATTATTTAATTGTTAATTATCATTGCTTGATAACTTAAAACACAATTAATGGGCTCATAATAATTGAGATTAGAATCACTGACAAAATTAAAAAGGAATTGAAAATTAAAATATAAAAATACAGCTAAACACAACCGTTGAAACACTCCACGTGATTCAATTCGAATGAGAATGACGTGGCAGCAGACTGGAAATGACAAAACGCAATTGGCACCATTGGCAAATATGGCTCCTTTGTGTACAATAATTTGTTGATACTCGGTGAAATATTTTTCTTTTTTACATTCAGTAGAAATTAATTTAGAAAAATTATGTAAATAGAAAACGATTTCGAGTCATTAATAGCTGGTTTTCGTAAAGTTTTATGAACGTCAGTAAAATGATAACGACAAAGATAATAAAATAATGGTACGTAGTGAATGATGAAATAAAAATATTTTTATGGAATTTTTGTTTTGTTTTCGTAGCTATTCAAAAGGGAA
The DNA here is from genome assembly GCA_016920875.1 of Columbicola columbae. Lineage (NCBI taxonomy): Eukaryota > Metazoa > Arthropoda > Insecta > Psocodea > Philopteridae > Columbicola > Columbicola columbae. Next base: position 3,289,533 of record JADMLL010000007.1, on the reverse strand, counting down.
AAGATGGAGATTCACAAGAACTTTAACTTTCGTAGGATATATTTATCGGTTTCTTAAAGGTTTAGTCGCACATAATGTCGACAAAACATGGAATTTTTTCCAATGTAGAGTAAATTAATACATAAGGGCAGATTCTGTTTTCGTGACGACAAACGTGTTTTGGCTTCATTTCTTAAGTGATTATCGTCAGCTTACACGAATTACGACCGAATGTTTGTGTTTGAGGAATCTCTTTTATTATTCCCCGACTGCAGGAAACAATTTTTGTCTCATTTAAAAGAAAAAAGCGGTTTAAAAATTTTTTGGCGCCTGAGTATAGGCTTTTATTCATAAAAAATAAATCCGTCGATATTTGAGTTGTTCAAAGTGTGAGAATTATGTGAATTAACATAAACTTGACAAAGAAAGCCGAGGAGAAAATCACTTCTGACGTTTTTAAGATGGGTTTATTGTTATAAAGAATGTCAGGTCACTTGTTGTTCATAAATTTTTTTAATTTTTATTTTTCGACATCAAGAGAATTATTTTTGAATGATTTACGTCATTTTATTCAGCTGCTTTCAAAACCGGAAAGTTTTTGAGGCAAAAATTCGGGTGCCTGCCACATTAGTTGAAATAATCAAATTGAGTCGTAAGTCAGCGACGTTTGGTAAGAGGATCAGATTCAGAATCAGATTCAATTTTCAAAACGAGGATAAAGGACAAGTCACTCATCATCACAGTAGCCTCTATTTCTCATGTTTCTCTATTTCAAACATTTATTTATTGTTAACTGAAATCAGATCTTATTCTTTGAAATTTAGAGGTCACATCTCATGTAATCGTTGGTGTGTTGATCTTATGTGCAATAAATGGTAGTTGGTGTGAAAACGAACTAAAGATGAAACCAATGTAAAGTGCGCGCGTTTGAGTATCTGACTAGGCTACGTTCAGGTGATTTGTTAGGCTTATGTTAGTTGGGTGGTATGATCGTGTGCTTTTGTTAATGTGAATTAATGATACAAATTGTGATGATTATTATTTGATACAAATTTATTGCAAGTACTTAATAAATCCTGTTGCTACTATAACCTTAGTCTCGGTAGTCAAAGTTGAAGTTCGAGAGATCTCAAATCTCAGTTTTCAAATAGCTCTTAATCCTAATTATACTAGACAACAGCTTAAAAAAGTGTTTTCTGTGTTAGGTAAATAAATGTTTGGTGAGCTTTAAAAGTGATTACATCCAAGACACTTTTTGTGGGTCGCAGAACACATCTCAACAACTGGTAAGTTTAAATTTACTTTTATACCCATTTGATAATTTGGTTTGATGGTTTTCTTTGACAGGCCCATCCAAAACGTAGCCTAAACCCATAATAGAAGTTTCTCAGTGTTCTGTAACACCCCAAGTATGTTACAAACGTAAGGGATTCCCGGAACCTCGACAGAACATTTGACTAATAATTCAACCACATGCTTGATGATTTATTCTCTTAATCAGTTCACGCGAAACCTTTATCCCCCTCGTCTCTGATTTGGATTAGACCCAAGAATAATAAGTCGTGGAAATCATATTCCATAAAGACATGCACACATCTGTCTTAATTAGGAGAGAGAGAGAGAGAAAGTTGTTTTTTGAACTCCCTATGTCGAAATTAACCAAATCACTTCTAGCACAACTCATTTATTTATTTATTTATTTTATAAATCTCTTAGCCATCCGGTGAACAAAGTAAATCAAGTTAATTTAAACGTACCCTAAACAACCTGAAGAAGAGAAATTGATTAAAAGTCATTTCCGAAGAGTAATAAAAAAGTATCAGAGAAGCAAAAGCAAAGTCATATTTTCAAAGAGTTGATGTCAAGAGGAAAAAATGGAAGAAAGAAGTTAAGAGGAGTCGAACGGACAAGAAGTGAGTGAGAGGATGGCTGCGGGAGTGGGGAAGGACACAAATGAACGAACGGAATGAAGATGCTTATTATACAATCTGCAACACGCTATCGTGAAATATGGCCGGTGCCAGAGACTTTTGAATACGTAAAAACTTTGGTGCTACGTCAATTTTATGGTTCTTGGAGTTCTTGATGTCTCCCATTGAAACAGTCATTGAGAAGAGGAGGATACGAAAGGGGCAGGGGGTGAGTGGGGTTGATGATTTAAATTCGCTTCGGGATTCTTCCATTGTTTCAAAGGCGACGTCCAAAAAATTTACGGCAACAAGTTTTTATATTTAAATTATATTATTTGACGTGACAGATATTTTTATTAAAATCTCTCGCTGTAGGGAATGTCCAATAATTCTTGAAGCTAGAGCTTAAGCAGTAGTTTTATGGTTTGAGTATTGATCAAACTAAATCAAAAAAATCAATTTATTATCGAATCGACCATAGAACAACAAAATTTTCCCTTTAATTTGGGTTATATATTATATAATTATTAAATCATAGTTGTAAAGAATATATACAGTATAATTGAGTTTTAATCTCGTTGTTTTATCCCCGGATATGTGGAACAAAGCTCGAACTCAACTGTATCACTCTTTCTGATAGTCTGTAAAGGCTCAACATCCGTACTTGTGTTTTGCTTTGTGACCTCACAACCTTCTAGTAAAACTTTTTTTTTTTCGATTTCTCGCCAAGGTGTTGGATTAACTTCTTCCTCTGCACATTTAGGGTATCAGAATTCTAGCCTAACTCGAGTCTGAGTTGAGTTTCAATCCCGTTTTTCACCCATAAATGTGACAAGAAGTGGGAGGGCTGTTCCTTCAAACTGTTAACTGTTACTTCGCTAGTCAGTTGCTCTCACCACCACTATTGCCAAAGATTTAAGTTTCAACTAAAATACTACAGCACTATCATCACGTCAGCCTATTAAAACAAAAACTCCAAAACGTCAGAGACACAATCTAGAGACCCTTCCCGTCTTCACTCCTCCTCCTACTTCCTACTAAATTTTCCCTTAGAAAACAAAACAGAAGGAAAATACCTTAAGGGACACGGAACATAGCCAAAAACAATAACAACAGCAACAGCGGCAACTACAATCATCTTAAGGGACTGCGACAAAAGGAAAGAACACAATAAATTCATTAAAACCCCGTTCAGAAGGCCAACCACCGAAAAATCAAATTTTAAACCGGAAAATTCGGACATTTTCCCCAAGATCTCTTGTCTCTCGGATGACTTCCCATTTCTCCTTGCTTGAGTTTTACACTACAGTTCAGGTTCGAAACAAAATTACTGTTGAATAGAATCGATAAGAAGGTGGAGAGGATTCTTCGATGGGACAGAGGCGAAGGATGATGGAACGGGACGGAAGGAGGGCAGTGTTTAATTAAAAGTAAAAAAAAATTTCAATTTAATTTAATTAAACGAAATGTCAATCAATAAGTTTTTTAATTTGTTATCGAAACGTCTGTCTGTCCGTCTGTCTATCAATAAATAAATAAGAGGAAGCTGAATTGCGAGAGGGAAAAACTGCGGCGATGACGACGACGATGGCTGCGGACACTTGGAATTCGTTTTTTGAATATTTGACTCTTCCAGAGCTTAAAGGTTCCAACTAGGAGGTATTGTTAGTGTTTTGTTTTTTGATTAATTTAGCACAGTAACGGGAGTCAATTTGACTCGGTTACTTTTTAATAATTTTCTTATTTGTTTAGACTTTCATTTGAAAGTGGCAGACATTTCGGCGTCCTTCGGCGTTTGATTTAATTAAACAATTTGTTAGCTCTCTGCCGTAAGAAGATATCCTCACTTGTATGTAATAAATTTGTAAGTCCGTCAACTTATCTGTGGAGGAATTTAACTTATTTTATTCGGTGTAAGTAGACGTACAGTTTCATTTTAAAAGCTTGTAGTATAATTAAAAGAATTTTTGACATGAAAACTATATATAAAAGTAGTCAGTATACTATATAATTATTTTATAAGGAAATATCCACCAACAGAAGACATTTTACACATTGTTAGAGCTTTTTCTTAATTGTAATCAATAACTCCTTAAAGTTTCATTGAAATCGATTTATATATACACAGTTATCCCCCCTCCTCCACATGTACTGTATACCTGTATAAATTGAATTAAAGACTGTTTACTTGAAACAGAACAGCTTTTCTTTCTGACGGAAATGAAATCTTTCCTCTAGAACGGCGGGGAGAGGAGTGTTCGTGTTCGAGATTTTACAACTGAATAGAGCATCAATTTTACGTAAATGTTCTCTTAAACTTACTTGAATCCCAGATATGCAGAGGAAGAATTTAATTCTGGATCTTGGGACAAGAATTAAGGAAGAAACTCACCAGAAGGTCGAGGTCACAAAGTCATAAATACAAGATACCTGAAAGGCAAAAGGGAGCAAGCAAACAATACAGGCACGTATGTGGAGTTCCTAAAGACTGCCAGAAGGAATTCATGAAATATATTCAGCTTATAAACTAACGGTCAGATCAAACTTTTGTCTCTGTTTTAGTGTGAAAGTCTAAAAACCTTTTGTACGTATTGATGGTATAGTGGTTAAGTGCCAGACTAAGAAGTTGCAGTCGCGAGTTCAAATCCTCCTCCCGTATTCTCCAAAAAAGGATGAAAAACGGGATTAAAACTCATCTTAAGTGTCACAAAACAATATCCTTCCAAAACAGAAGATGAAGGAAGACAAAAGATACAAGGAAATCAGTCAGGAAAACTAACCCGATAGCAGGAGCAACAACAGCAACAGCAGCATTACCAAAATTTCTCGCTTCTTCTCTGTGAACCATAATTACGTAGGCGGCAGAGTGAAAATTTATTAGATCAATGTTTATGTTCCGTTGTCTGGTTTTAGGTATTCATCACGCACACGGGAACGGGAACGCAATGCTCTCTAAATCAAACAAAAATCATCCTCCAAGAGAATGGAGAGTGGCGGTGGTGGTGGTGGTGATGAGGAAGGAGGAGGAAGAAAACAAGAAGGTTTTAAACGGTGATGATTTATGATGATTAAGATAACAATAACCGAGGTTCGGAGAACACTTGAGAGAGTAAGACGTTATCAAAGTGAAACACGCATATTCATCCTCTCTCTCTTCGGTTGTTAATGTTGTTGTCGTCGTCGTCGTCGTCATCGTATTTGCGTTTAAAATTTTCCAAATTTACGACCTCCACTCCTCCTACAGCAATTGAGTCCTCTACCCAGTTACCTTAGTTGTCATCGTCGTCGACAAAAGCAACAAATTAAATTCCAACAATTAACATTCATAATTTCGGAGGAAAAGCATGTGAAATTATTAATTACTTTTCACGAGAACGAGGAGTTTTGAATTTGAATGAAGTTTTCCTTTTTGATCATTCAAAAAGTTTTTAAAGTGAGTCGGAAACAGAGGTTTTGATGTGGTTGAAGTGGCTGCGGGAGGGTAAGGAAGAGGAAACGCAAACTCGGTGAAATTTCATAACAAGAATATTCAAGTCGGTTTTGGTTTCTGTCACCGGGTCATCACATGAAGACAGTAACAAGAAAAGACGAAGGATTTGATTCACAGAGGAGAAGTGTTTTGTGAAGATGGCTTAAATTCATCTTACAGAGCTTTCAAAACCAAAATCAGTTAGCAGGGAACTCAGAAAGGGAATAAATAAGACTGGACTCCCTAACTCTGCCCATAAACACCATCTACCACTTTCTGAACACAAATTCTTCCACCTGGGTAGATACTACTACTATCGGTCACAATTCTGCTTAAAACTTTATACTCTGCCCTACTTCACCTTATTCATACCCTTGAACACTTCTCTCTTCAATTCACGAACTTTTTTTCTCTCTACTATCCCAGACAGACCATTTTTGATAATCTAAGTGGTTAGCAGTCGTGATTGTGTCAGAGTCTGGGTCCGTCGGAATGATCCGTCATCTTGTGACCAATCCGCCTTTGTTAATCCTGAAAATAAAAAAATTCACACAAATTACGACAGGAAAGGAAAGAAAAGACTAAACATGAGAAAGACGAACTGATTCAAACGGAAACCAAGACCAAAAGCTGACGTGTAGACAAATGATCAAACCAAGACCAGAAACAAGGAAAGAAGAGTCATCTCTTACTTTAACTCATCTACTCCTCAAGACCGACCTGCAATTAAAATGTTAGTACGTGAAACCTTTCCTGCCTTCATTTAAAAGACGTTTTTGGATGAAGAGGAGGAGGAGGAGCGGCAGGAAGAGGAAAATGGAAAGAGTGGCGCGTAATTCTTTTTCCACATTCAAAACAAAACTAAAGATTGAATGAAATCGTGATGGCCAAAGGTCACCACGCAAAGGTGATAAGCTAATTAGCGGGTCTAATAAATTTTTAGCATAACAAATCGGCCTCGAAATTCAGGATTTATATCCCCGAGTGACCCTTTGCCAGTCCGCACCTGAATTATGATTTTCAAATTATGTGAACATGAGTTTGCATGTGTGTGTTCGGGGTGGACATTTTGTTTTCCACCTCCCTTCACCTTTTTTTTATTCCTTTAGTTTCGTTTTCTTTTGTCTGGATGGTTTTGACGTCCTCCAACACCCTCCAAACCTGATTTTTGAATAAACTAGAAGAGGAGAAGGGAAATAATCGAGCAAAATAAAACGCAAATCGCGTCATAGTTCTTCAGAGATTAGAATAATTCAAAACATAAAGCCAAGCCTCCCTCCTCTTTGGTACTTTGGTACTTGAAGACCGTGAGGATCAAAGGTCAACATGCATAGCCGAACCTGGGAATGACTGGAAGCCAAACATGAGGACTGTGATGATTCACGTGGATCGTAAACTTTTCTTTCAGACGGTCAGGTAGACGAGATGAACGCCAACGCTTTCCCGTGTCAGGAATTTCAAACAAACCGGAAATTGTGGAATATGTAAGAAAAGGAAAAATAAACAGAGACGCGAGAAATGGGATTTGATTCATTCTTCCGGTTGATATCAACCCTCAGGAATGTTCTAAAAATATTTTCAGACAAGAACAAAGACTTTTAAGAAATCATCCCCCGAAAACTGAGGTGTAGAACAAGTCATAACAGCTCTGATGGGAATTGTTTTGGTCGTGAATCAACCAAACGATGGTGTGAGGGATCGTCTGGTTTGTTGTCGTGTTTCTAGACTTTTGCTTTTCTTTCCCTGTTGCCGCGAGGTTAGATTCCGACTGTTAACACCCTCGACATAAACCTAAAATATAGCGTGAGGAACTTGGAGAGTTTTCGAAATAAACCCGAAAGCCTTCAGAAATATTTCGTTTGTTCACAATTTGCAAACCTCTTTCATAAGCCCTCCCTTTCCTCCTCCTACCGTCTTACATTAATAAGCTACGAATAGTCAGACAGGCTGCAAACTTCTAAATGAAAGAACTTAAAATCAATTTCCGGTTTTATTACCAATCCTAAATCGAGTGCTTTAATGAAAAGACTCCTACCGGGTGGGGTGGGAGGGTGAATAGGGAAAGCGAGAGAGAGCTTCGGGGGTTGAAATTCGATTAAAACCCAAAATGAAAAACAATAAGAATAAGGGATGAAACCTCGTTTTGTCTTGTACACTCCCTCTCCTCCACCTTCGCGAAATAATAAATTAAAATAAATCGAGTTAAATCAATTCAAAAAACATAACCCCCGCCACCGCCGTCTCCTTCCTCATCTTCCTCTTACCCCCGTCCGAGAGGGCCCCTTTCCGAAATAAAATTGTTCCGAGTTTGTGTTTCGCGAGGTAAAGGGCGGCCCCCGTGATTTATATTTTTTGATTTTATTTCGCCCTTTCCTTGACTCGCCCCTACGGAAAAAGTGAAATTTATTGAAATGACGACTCGTTTCCTCCCTTTCACCGCCTTCTTCTACTTCCGTTTGAATGTGTTCAAAAGAATGAAGATGGTCGGAGGGAGGTGAAAGACAATAAACTCCAACAGACGGTTTTGGAGAAGATCGGTAAAACCATCATAACTTTTTCAAACCTGAAAAGAATTAGGTATGTTAATAGCAGAAGGAGGGTTGGGAGGGCAGTACACGGTTCTCTGGGTCAGTCATCAATCCTCCGATTGCTAAGAAGAAAGACGCAAGTTTCCGAGGTTGAGGTTGGAGTAGAGGAGGAAACTTTGTGAAATTTTTGATAATGAGCGTGACAAACACTAGAGAAACTTTAAAGTGGGAGTGAGAGAAAGGAGGTCGGAGGTCAGGGGAGGAGGGAGAGGAATCTACTCTCGGAATTGTATTTTGTCTGCTAAAAATAATTAGAAGCTGGTAAAGTTTGGGGAGGGCGGGTGGTGTGTTTTCCACTGGAAGAACATCTTGACTCGAAACCAATTAGAATGAGACTCCTCGTTAAATGTTTACCTTATGGAGGCGTGAGTTTCCTTCACTCCTCTCCCCCTTCCCCGGGATTCTCCGTCCCATCTCATCCCACAGGAGGCTAAGGGCAACTGAACGTCTCTGCTCCGTGATTATTTTGTCTTAATTGGAAGTCGTTGTGTTTCACGATTTAGTGTCGTCAAACGTACCTTCCCCGCTCTCCTGTCCTGGGTGATGTTAACCTTTCATATCGCTTTACAGGAAGCTGTAATACGTTCTCACTCTTGGTGTATCACCTTTCGTATTTTTATAATTTTTTGTCGTTTCTCTTATAACAAGGCTAGCTGTTGTTCTTGGTTCCGCTGTTGTTTTCAAACTAGAACATCCCTAATTCCGTAAATCATTTATCATCGATGTATAAAATTTATTTAAATTATGTTTGTAATAATTATTTTAAAGAGAAATTTGAGTGTCGTCTCAAAGTCCTGACCGCTCAATTGATTTTTAACAGGGTGTTCTCTCAAATTCAATTCTGGAATTTAAAAAATGGCCACCATTCACTAACATCCTCCATTTTCATTAAAATTTGTACTCTACCCAGCAGCTGACAAAATACCTGACACCTATAAAGCAGTGTGCGGTATTCATGAAACAAGTCCCCAAGTAAGTGTGCAATATTTATAAAATAAATTCTTTGGAGAGTATACTTATAAAATTAATACGCCTGAAAAGTGTGCAGTATTTATGAAATGAATATTCAATAAACGTAATGTTTGTGTCCTTAAACATAATTTATGGTCGTCAAACTTCTGTATAGGCTTGGAACTAACACAAAACTGCGACTTATTATTATCATGTTAAACAGTTTCGAAACGTCTGTGACACCACCAGTGAGGTGGAAAAATTCCGAAGACACATAAAAAAGAAAGAAGAGTGAGATTTGGATTTTGTCCCGAAAATGAGGACGACAGGAAAGTGAGAAAGTGGTCTCAGGAATCATGAACAAAACAAAACGTCTATACTGTAGTTTAAAAAGTATGTATAAAGCAGTGATTCCCAAATGGGTCTATATAGACCCCCAAGGGTCTATGACAACCTGCAAGGGGTCTACATCAGGGAAAAAAATTTTGGAATCCATGAAATGAAAATGGGGCTCACGATAGTGGATCTCATCATACACTGATAGAACCTATTATACTATCTCATAGTATAAAGTACCTATGAAGCAAAAAATTTACTTCACTACAGCGAAAAAATTACAAAAGTCAATATCAGGTAAGTAGGGGTTCTACCCAAAACCGAAAAACATGGCAAGGGGTCTGCGACACACGAAAGTTTGGAAAGCTCTGGTGAAAAGGAAGTCAGCAGTTGAGATTAAAAACCATAGTATAAGGAAACCATATACTATTATTAGTATTTAATTATTGACCTCGGTCATATAAGTAAATTCAAAGACAGGTCGCGGTAGATGTGGCCAAAATGAAACGGCGATAGGTTTAGTGTTAAACAGTGAGAAGGAGGTGGTAGAAGAGGAGGGAGGGAGTGAGGGGATGGGGCGTGGCCGCGGACGACATTTCCGATTGTTTTAACAATATTTCCCGAAATCAAGAGAAAAAAGTAAATTATTAAAAGTTAATTAAAGCATGGAAAGTAATTAATTGAGGGGTTAAGTTTAAAGTCATTTCCGGTTTGCGTTCGATAATTTTTTCTTATTATTTTAATCTTTGACTTTTCGTTTTTCCAGAGCGACATGCAATGAATGTCACGTGACCTCCTCCTCCTCTCTTCCGTCTCAGTATTACCGTAGTTTTCATTCTCCTCGTGATCGACTCCAAAGCTTCCTTTCCAATTTTTGAAATTTTTTTTGGAGAGACCCGACTACTTGTTTTTTCCCGTTCATTACCCCTCACCTCCCCGTCTCACCTCCTCTCACATTATCAAAAATTTTGTCGCCAATATACTATTCGCTGAATCGCTGGATCAAAAATTAAAAACTCAAAGAATGTTATTTAAACTTTTCCGATTGAACCGCGTAAAAAAAGTCACGAGACGATCGGTTCAGTTTATCCACTGACGATGACTTTTAAAGATTCTTGGAAGTTCATTCTGTGATCAGATCCATTTTCTTTCTGAATCGTCGCTATCTTCTGCAAAACCTTTTTTTTTTTCCTCCTCCTTAAGAAAAGTGTGCGATATTTATGAAATGGATACTTGTACATCTTTTCAAACCAAACTATTCAGCGCGTAAAGGGAATTCAAACCGGCTCCGACAATCCATCTCTTAATCAGCATTCATTTCCCGCAACAGCAAAAAAAAAACAACAGCTCCTCTTCAAAAGATGTCAAGAAAATAAACCGTCAGCCGCACGACAGCAAAAAAAAATTTTTTTTTCAATATTTCTTCCCTTATTTCCTACCGCCCACCTTCTCGTCTTCTATCAAAAAATTCTTCCATAATTAAAAAATTGTTTAGAAAGAATTTCTATTTCCTGTTTTGCGAAAAAGACGAAACCAATAAACGATAAACGAACAGGAGAAAGTGAAAGGGGAAGAAGAGGTGGAAGGAAAAAACCGTTAAAACCGAAAGGCAGAAAAAACGTCAGAAGAAGAAGAAAAAGTAAAATTTGTTTCAGACGACGAGTCGTTAACCTTAAAAGTTCTGTCGTCAGTTTCATTATGCGATAGGTTTACTGTTTCCGGTAACGAAAGCTGTAGCGTCTCGTTGGAAATTGATTTACAGCATATCTCTTAAGTCATTTCTGTTGTATTAATTTAATCGTTGCAATCAGGGTTCTATCAAGTTTGAAACTCCCACAAAAGAGTTTAGCAAAGCCAGAGTGGCACTAATCGAACACCTAAACTGAAACTAGAGCGAGGTGGCACAAAAAACCGGGAGGAATGAACTCTAAAAGCCCTTTTTAAACCCACTCAGAGTTAATTAGTTAATTATTTCAAAAAAATAATTTCATACTAATTAATAATTAACAAAACGAAACAAAAAATTGGACTTTTCCATTTTGAACATGAAAGTTCTCGAGTTGGGAAAATGGCGGACGGATTCCTCGTCAACTTCAAATCAAAATCATTTCTTCCCAGAGTTAATTCTCCATAACAACCGCGACGATTTTATCAGAATTCGATAAGAGATTCCTCGAAACTTGTTGCCTCTTCTCTACCTCCCTCTCCCTCCTCCTTTAGAGTGAGGGAAAACTTTCGATGCCGGGAGAGACGTCGGGGATGGAAAAGGACTGTGAAGTGTGACAGTTGAGGGTCTCTTACCATTCGAAATAGTTTTCGGGGAGCTTTATGAAAGTTTAATCGGGAGTCAAGTGTGTGAGGGGTTTTCAAGTTAATTTCGTACGAAATGAATGCGCATAAATAACGAAACAATAAAAAGGAGAGATGCAGGGGAGTGAAATGGATCGCTCGGTGGAGGAGGAAGTTGATGAGGATGGTGTTCGAGTGGATATAATGTTGAATAAGGCCCCTCCACCACCACTACCATCATCTTCGGGAATGAATTTGTTAAATCTTCAAGTAAACAAAATCCGACTTTTATATTTGTAAATTCTAAAATCGATTCAGACTAACATTAGTGTTAGTGATGTTATGCTTTGGGCTATTATTACGCCCAATACCAAACTCGTTCAGACACTTCGTCTTCTTGCATAGCCAAAGAAGACGGGAGTTACGTCTGAACTCCAAGAATTTTTCTGTGAAATGAATCTTTCGAGTGAAACATGTGTTAAATGAATTCTCTTAAAAAGTGTGCAGTATTTATGAAATTACTTCACTAAGAGATCGCGCAATATAGTTTTCAATTTTTTATGTTTTTAATCGTCCTTAGGTACTACAGGTACCTGAAGGCGTGTGGAAGGCTTGAATTTACAACAACTTCTTTAGTCAGAGGCTGTGACCACTACATCACAGGTCTTCCACGAGTGTGGGCAATAAATATGAAATAAAATCTCCTAGAAAGAGTGTTGTGTTTATAAAATAAATCCTCGTAAAATGTGTGCAATATTTATGAAATGGATAATCATAACAAGTGTGCAATACTAATGAAAAAACACAGAAAGTACGGTAACACAGGAATACTTATAACGTGTGCAGTATTAATAAAATTGTGAATACTCATAAAATGACCTCTCTAAGAGGGAGTGTGCAGTATTTATGAAATGAGCCGACCCCTGTTTTAGAGAATTCATTTTATAAACACACACAAAACACTTTCTAGTAGAGTTCATTTCATATGCTTTATATTTTTCTAAATATGCTTAATTCATAATAATTGCACACCTTTGTGAAAGACCTATGATGTATTGGTCACACCCTTTACCGTCACAGGCTTCGTGTATTAAAAAACAAGAAAGTTGGTATCTGTAACATCTTGTATGTGTTCGTGTTGTCCACCAAAATGACCTTTGCCCCGAATGGAAAGAGACAGAAAAGAAAAACCAAAAAAATTTTTCTCTCAAAACTGCAGTCGGTGCAAGGAGTCAGCCAAACAGACGTCGAAAGTAATTTTCTAAAGGAAACCGACAGGGAGGGATGAATGGAGGAAGGAGACGAAGAGGAGAAGGAGAAGGAATTACCGTTTTATTTATAACAACAGCAATTAATCTTCCTTTTTCGAAAAGATAGAAAAAAGTCTTTTCTTTCCGAATCCCATCTCTGGACAGTCGACGCATCTTCTCTCCATCTCTCCTCCTCCTCCAACCTCATATGTAGCACACAAACTCCAATCACTCTCTCTCTCTCTCTTATGGTTTCATGTGAATAAATTTATTTCTTCAAAATTTAGAATGGGAAAGAGGGAAGAAGGAAAGAGAATGGCGTGATAGATCATCTTTTGCTTGGGAAGACACAAAAAAAATTTCTCCCGGAGTGATTGATATCCATTCTTAAACATGAAAGGAATCCTTCTTTAATTTAAATGGTTTCTTGTTGTTTCTTTTCTTCTTCTTCAAAAAGTTGACTGTCGCTTTGACGAACCGTCAAAAAAGCTTTACATCATCAGAAGCTCCCACTCCTGGCAGTCATGCAAACCAAAATTTGGAACAAATATTTCTCCGGCGCACCTGGATTCTGGCTCTGGTTTCTTTGAATCGGCTTTTTCTCCCACCCACCAAATTCACAGATCGTCTGTCGTAAGGGTGGTTAAGCTAAATTATCTTGAGAACCGGAAAAGTAAGATGGATTGTACCTAATAAGTAGTGTGTGCCACGGTAAAAGTGATAAATTAGGCAAATATGAAAGAACAGTTAGAAAGTAAAGCCACACAGAAAAATACTTAAAATCTGTACAGCATTTATGAAAGGAATCTTTCATGAAATTGTGCAATACTTATGAAATAAACTCTAAACAAGTGTGCTATATTTATGAAACTACATTATCAAGGCTCTCATCTCTCCAGCACCCGACTATTAATCACATCAGCTAATCTTGGTAAATGTGACAAAGTTGACCGAGTATTTATCACATTTACCGGGTAATTTATAAAATCTCCAACTAGGAGGAAATGCGAACTCTCATCACGAGCTCACTTCACAAAAAAAGAAATTATTCCGGGATCTTTTGGGACAGATACTATAAATTTTGTTTTCGGAAAATCGATAGAAGGTAAGAAGGAAATGGCGAAAGACCATTTTCATTAATTTTTACCATCTTCATTCCGGTTTGTAAGAAGTCGAGTAAATGGCGGAAGGACAGAGGGACAGAAGAAGGAGGAGGAGGAGGAGGAAGAGAGTGAACAATCGAGGTAAAAATCACTTTCCCGGTTAAAGCCGAAATTACATGAAGTAATTATGAGTTCATTGTTACTCCCTGTACCCCGCCCACTTTTCCTCAAAATTATAATAAAACGGAACCGGAAGGGGTTGGGGGTGGAGAGAAATTAGAATTTTGGAGCTTTTCCCTCCCGAATTTAATTTACTTTGAAGCTCAAGACAAAAACCTCTCAAAAAGCTGAGGACAAAAAGCTCAGGATTGTGTTCTTAAGTACCTGTAACCGCTTTTAACAATTTTTTAAAAAACTTTTTCCCTTGTTTGCTTCCGTCTCAAAGCGGAAAAGCTTTTTTTGATTGCAATCTCTCTCTCTTGCTTCGTCGATCTTTTTCTTTCCTTTGTCAAAGGAACGGCGGACGTTCGGTGGGGGCATGAGCGAGATGAATAATTATTTTTTTGTTGAAACTAAAACCGAAAAGGATTTTTGTGTGGCTATGTGTTTGAAAAGAACTCCCGGTCGGTTTGATTAATCTTTTTTTCTCTGTCACATCCTTCCTAGCTTTTGGTATATTTTTAGGCGCGATTTATACTTCTTGTTGTTCATAATATACAATTTCCGGATGAGAGTTGTGCTGAATCGAATTTGTGTTTCGCATTAACGACAAACGTTCTTCATCGTCCTTCTCGTTTTTATTACACAGCTATACAAACAAATATTTGATGATTGAGAACAGTTCTGTATCTTTGAGTTATAGGTATAACGTTACCTAAATAGGACAAATCAGACTTTTGTTCGGTACCGTAGGACGGTTTCTTTCTTAGTTGACTGTACTGCCAGAAGTTAGAGCTTCTCAGTTTCCATATTTCATTTACTTAATGTTAGTTTATTTTAGATATTAATCAATTAATATTCTTTTTATTATTTTTTTATTTATACGGGAGTTTATACTAAAAAATTTGTCTCGCGATAATATCATACTAATTCATTGCGTAAAACGATTAGAGTGAACCCTGGGAGATGTTTAACATTACAACCTTCACAAGTCTGGTCAAAATTTCTTCTGTCGCCAGAAATTTTTTTTTGGAGCACACAGCAGTTTCTTCGTTTTCGATTGTTAGTTTAGGTAATTATTATTAGATTTTGTTGTTTTAGCTGACGGAAATCTGTCGATCGCGTCCATATATCACCCACACGATGAAAACGAAATACACCAACTTGCTGTAGCCGGCCATCGTAGTGTTAAGTTTAAGTTTGTGGTCATTTCGGTACATACTGAAAAGAAAAAGGTTCACAGAGTCGAAAAGTACAAGCAGTTGCATCGAATCCATCACCATGATATATATATGTTTGTTCTCAGAAACAAGAGGACTCATTCAGTTTTGACTCAGTCACTATCTGACTGTCTTGATAATGGTCTCCTAGAATCCTAAGCTCTAAATATTTATGAGAAACTTTTCTGGTACGAAATGAAATCGGTATATTTAAGCAGAAGAACGGGAGGTCTGTGGTGTAGTGGTTAAGTGTTAAACTAAAAGTTATAGTCGCAAGTTGAAATCCTCTTCCCGTATCCTGTTATACCCAAAACGGGTGAGAAACGAGGTTAAAACTCAACTATAACTATAACTCTAACCGACTATATTTAAACAGGTGAGGATTTAGGATTTCAGGTATAATTCTCATCCAAAACAATCAACTAACGGCTCACTTTGTGTCAAGACAACTGACACGTATAAGAAACTGTACAAGAAATGAATTTTTGGATAGTGTGTTCGTTTAAAAACACAATACCAATAAAGCGGCAGCAAATCTCCCATCCTTCCAATTTCCCAAACTACACCGAAAAATTGGAATTTTCTTGCCCCCCATCTCCCATGATCCCAAAAAACCACGTCAGTATATTATGCCTCGGAGGCAAGGATTTTGGTTTCGGTCCTGGATTTCCTATAGATTTCTACCCCCACCATCGAAGGAACATTTCTCAATATCCCTTTAGCCCGTTTTCAGGTTTGTTTGTTGAGTAGACTTTTCCAACAGAGGTTCCTTTGGTCCAGGGTAGAGAGTTGGGGTTATGAATAAAGTAAAAAACGATTTTGGGTTCAAAATTGTACTCCTCCTTCTCCTTCGATCCTTTCTTTCCTTTCAAGGATTGGATATGACGGAAAAAAGGTTTTCCGGAAGAGGAGAGGAGGGGGGGGAGTTTTTTTTCGGGCCAAATCCCAAAACTCCTCGACAATCCTAATCTAACAGTTATCTTATCGAGAAATTATTTTCAAGTGCCATAACAATTAAAACCATTCGTGACTCCTCGTTTGAGATTTATTTATCTGGTTAAAACTCATTTCCCGTCTTCCTGACCCAGATAAATAATTTTCCTTTTCTTCTTCTTCTTTTTTTGGTGTTCACTTTTTCCTCTAAATATTTTTCCATATTGACAGCTATAACCAAAAAAGAAACGCTCGCGTATTTCCTCACATTCTCACGCGTGTGGGAGTCAAGACTTCCCCAAAAACCCAGAGCAACCTGTGTTTATGCAAATAATCTCATTACCAAGGATCAAATCGGCATCTCTCTTTCAAAAATCTCAACCGGAAAGAGTTCAAAAGATGAAGGAGAGAGAAGGGGGAAGGAGGACAGCATTAGGACACCGCAGGCGAGCAAATTCCAAATCAAAAAACGAGATTTCCAAGGGAAAAATGGCACCGACGATGAGGGAAATCATGGACTCGCTATTTGAAATTAAGAACGAAACGTGTTTGCCCCCGGGGGCCTCAACCAGCTTCTGTTTTTAATTATTTTATTTTTCAAAAGGGGGAGGAGGGAGGTCAGCCTCGTTGAAATTATGGTTTAGCCTCGGATTTTTGTGCCATTGTTTTGAGTTTTGGATGTCCCCGAGGCGGTCTCTCACATGTCATTACCATCACCTTTTGATTTGAGAGTCGTGGTCCGGGTTTTCCGTTTTTTTGTGTTTGAAGGTTGGTCAGCCTGGTTTGGCTTTAGGGTAGTTGAGGGTTTCATCGTTTCAAACTGTGTTTGTGATGGTTTTAAATGTTTCAGAGAATTTTTTGTGAAATTATGCCATTAGGGTTCCTCACAGCACATTGTGTAGTGTTCTGTTTTGTGGACCGTCGAAAAAATTTGTTTCTAGTCGTGTGGACGGAATGAAATTCAGCATTCAGACAGCTGGATGGTGTTACCTAGCCTGAACCACTCAGTAGCTGCGAAACACCCAGTCTAAACCAGCTACCAAACCTAAAAAATTCAAACAATTCGCTCTTAAGGCACAAAAGCTAAAGTACCTTTCAGGTTCAAGTACCCGGTTATTTTCTTTCACATATTTAAACCTAGATAACTATAGAAGCTTGAAATGCTAATTTGTTCAGCTATTTGCTGATCCATGAATTTTTATAAGCCAAAATACCTGAAAGAAAAATTTCTGTTTCTGAAAAGAAGGCAGTGGGGCGAACCCGGCTAATCAGCCTCATTTTTGGGGGCTTTTCCTTCTAAATTTTTCAATTTGATTTTTTGTCGATTAATTAGCTCATTAATTAATTACCCAACGACTGATCTAAACCTAAGATTCCTTGTCCTCCTCTAAACTTGTTTGGGATGTTGTTTCTCTTTCAAAACTAACCGGCAGAAGTGCTCAGAGGATACTCCCAGCAAGATATCGTTGACTGATAGCGACTGTTTTATTTCCTTTTGTGAAAGACCGACTGGCCAACTTGTAGCCCTAACCTCCTAAAAATTTTACTCCCATCATACAAACATTTATTCCAAACTATTTAGTAAGTTTTGTACGAGATCTGGGTTTAAATTTAAATTTTGCTGTAATATTTTTGTTAATGTCTACACCAGGGATGATCAAACCGTGGCGCATTCATCAAACATCCCGCATTGGATGATAACACATGGCGCCTTGGTGCTTTGAGGTTTTTCATTGAATTCTTAATGTACTTAAGCAATTCTTAATATACGCAAAGAACAACAAGCAAGCAACACAAAGAAATACGATTTTAAATTTGGCTTAAGTTGGGTGTTAGTGTGTTCATAATAGTGAAGCAAACAGAGTGATTAAGACTAGATCTGCAATGAAGAAGTTCTCGAGAGAGGTGTACGACAGTTAGGCAAGAACATCAGAGGGTGTAAAAAGTGTGGCGCATGTGAAGACTATATCAAGTTTTATTGTAATCTGTTGTTATTGTTTATTTGAATCACTCCTAAAAATATCTTATATTGTATATTATATATTTACTTGTCTGATTCTGGTTTGTTTTATTCTATTCACTTTCTTGGATTCGAGTTAGTTTTTTCTATATCTTCATTAGATCAACTTATGCATTTTCTTTTTGTCTGGAGTACGCGTTTGTTTACAGTATAAGCCAGAGAAAAAACATTTAGACAACCGAAGACCAGAGATTTACGTCATACAAGGGAACAAACCGCCGGAAGATAATCCGAAGTGACGTAACCATTCCAAGACTCGGAAAAAGGAAAATAATTAGAAGCTAAAATTCGTAAATTTTAATTTTCTTCTTTTCTAACTCTCGACCATCTCGACTTCCCCGACGGGTGAGTGTCGAAAAGATTTTCGGTAATGGGACCCACCCACGTTAGCTTGAGGGGGGTAACCAGTCCCGTGGTTTGCAAAATTAAAAGAAAAAACTCGTTATTAACATTTATGTTTGTTATTAAATAAATTAACTTTGATAAAATAGTTTTTGTTGTGTTTTTGTTTTACGAAGTGGTTTCTTTTAGGTGTCTGATTATGCCGCGTCGGGCTCTTTGCTCTTTGGAACGAAGTCGTACATTGACCTGAACCTGAACGTACGACCTGATTTCCGTAATTCTGTGGACGAAATATGTTGTGTGACAGTGACAGTTCGTGTTTGGCCTGTACAGAAATACTTAAGTCGGTATTTTGTAATATATCGTATCAGTTGAAGCCAGGACATATTGGAAAAGTGGTTCGTACCCCAAGTAAAGAAAAAGTTGTTCCAAATTCAAATATAACTATATTGGCCCAAACATTTGAATTGTTCCTTCGCGTTGAAATTATACAGAAATACAACAAAATATACAGCAAGAAAAACAGATACGTTCGCTCGAAAAACATTCAAAAACAATATATAATATACTCTTCTTCTTATTCTTTAAACCTCACAAATAATAACAGATCTCTCATACAAAATCCCAATCGCCGAACTTCTCAAAAAAACCTACGTCTATATCATCGTTTTACAAACCCTCCGCCAGATGTCAGTACTCTTCAGAGCTTTTCCTGTCACCGAAAACTCAAAAACTAAAATAATTTTTCTTGTTCTTCTCCTTCACATCCCACTCTACAAACACCTGTACGTTATTCGCCCCGTGTTCCTTTTATTCATTTCATAAATAATGCACACTTTCCTGAAGGATACACTTCATAAATTTTGCACACTTTTAGAAGGAATTCACTTCACAAATACTGCATTGTTTGAGAATTCGTTTCATAAATATTGCACAAATGTAAAGGTGTTTATATTATTAATAATGCACACTTTCGAAGGAATTCATTTTGAGTATTGCACACTTGCTTCGCGGATTCATTCTATAAATATTGCACGGTTTTAAAGGGAATTTATTTCATAAATAATGCACACTTTGCTTGAAGGATTCGTTTCATAAATAGTACACAACTTCAAAACGTATTTATTTCAATAATAATGCACAATTCTAAAAGGAATTTATTTCAAAAGTATTGCACATTTGTTTTGAGTGCACATTCATTTCATAAATTTTGCACACTTGCTTAGGTGTGAATTTGCACACTCAGGTGTGAATTTCATAAATAATGCACAATTTGGAAAGGAATTTATTTCAGAGTGTTGCACACTAACTTGGAGGATTTGTTTCATAAATATTGCACTTTTTTACGATATATTTTCCAAATTGAACTCATGAACGAAGTCATTTATCAACAACTTGACCCATCTTCCTGTCCCAGACAAAACCGACCTAAACCTGATAATCGGATTCTTTGTAAACACGGCGTCGGGAAAAACCAGATTTTTTTCTAGACGTTTCCAAGAATTAACTCCTCAATCGATCGCAACATTTCTTGGTTTGTCAATTCTCTTTGCACCAATCAGCCAGGGGTCTTTATCAATGATGAACTTCTTTTCTTGTCTCTTGATGGCGACCCAATATTTATGCAATCTGACTTTGCTCTACTTTTCTTCACATTTTCTTTATTTGGTCTTCATTTTTATCTATGTAAATAATGAAAAAATTTTCGGTAGGCCCTCCGTCGGGTATATATAAAGTGAAATTCGATTTTAGTTTTTTGCTCATTTTCCTCGGAAATGGCGTCGTGTGCGGTTTTGGTCATGTGCGTCTTCGTCGTCGTAACCGGTGAGTGAAAGAAACGACTTTTTGAAACTATTTCATTTCGTCATTTGTAGTTATTAGTGGTGTGAGGATTGTAATTGGTAACGGTAGGGATGATACGGAATGACGGTAGGGAGTGAGAAAGATAAGTAAGGAAGAAGCTGGCGTAGGTGAGTGTAGGTGAAGAGAAACCGGTGGTCGATTTGAAGACAAACGCGACCATGGGACAAGTTGACGTCTTCTTCAATACCTAAAACCTGAGTATCTTTTGGTATTTCACTCTTCAATTTCAACTAATGGAAGGAAATTTTAGATAATATTAACATTATACTATTAGCCACAAAATTGACACAAAAGGCGGAAGATACACAAATGAGCGCACAAAGTTATAGTGAGCGCTGTGACGTCACAGTACAATAGAGTGTACAAAGGTGTGCTAGTCGTATTTTCTTACTGGAGTAATACATCGCCTTTTATCAGAACAATCCGATGTGCTGTTTGTTTACATCATCAATACTAATCAATAACAAATAGCAATTAATAGGCCTGATGGAGGAAAGGTTAGAACACCACCCCAAGGGTCATGGGTTCGACTCTCACCTGGGTACACATTATTCAGCCTGTTTTTACCGCGCTTTTCCGTACCCATACCATTTCCTTCAATTTAAAACCAGCTGCTCAACCCAAAACCATCCTCCAAAGCTCACAACCTTGATAGTTAGTCAGCACCTTCACTGACCTGCTCAAAAAATACATTGAAACAAATTATAGCAGAAGGTGTGTCAAAAATTTGTGAGAAGGTTTCGCACCAGAACCCAATCTTCCACTTTTATTCCATAAAGTTCTCACCAATTTCTGATTTTGTCAAAGCAAATCTTTTTGAGCAAATATCGTCTGTCCATCTGTCTGTCTATCTGTGTTTGGAATATCTCCTCCCATTAATTATGCTCTTTTAAGGCAACCCATATCAGTATACCTGTCGTTTTTCAACCCTTTTTTCTTTTATTCATTTCACAAATAATGCACACTTTGTTGAAGAATCCGCTCCATAAATATTACGCACTTTCAAAGGGGTTCATTTCGTAATTAATTTACACTTTGCTAAACGACTAGTTTCATAAATATTGCACACTTGTTTGCAGCATTCGTTTCATTACCATTGCACGCTTTCAGAAGGGATTCGTTTCATAAATTTTGCACACTTGGTTGGAGGATCGGTTTCATAAATAATGCAATTTTCATAAATTCAAGGATTTATTTCATAAATACTGCACATTTTCAAAAGGAATTCATTTCATAATTAATGCACACATTGAAGACGAGTTGTTTTCAAAAATATAGCACACTACCTACTTAACAGTTTGTCCTCTAAAAATCATTTTTAAAATTTTTGACAACTACTCCCAAAAATTTGGGTGATAACAAACACGATTTGCTACTACAGGCGCACCAACACAACTTCCACCACCTCAAAACCGAATCGTTGGCGGAGTCGAAACAACCATAAGTGAGGTGCCATACCAATTGGCGTTAGAAATGAACGGTCACCAATTCTGCGCTGGCGCCATAATCAGTCCTCAGTTCGCAATATCGGCCAGTCACTGCGTTCACGGGTGAGTTAACCTTCGTCCATTTTGTGAATTTTCGACCACCTAAAAACTAATTTGAATCGATTTGGGTCTTTGAAAAGGTTCGAACCTGAGGAAGTGGTCGTCCGAACGGGATCGACAAGTCGTGAAGCCGGCGGGAAAGTCATTCCCATCAAAAAGTTCTACTGCAATCCCAAGTACAACAGGACAAATGTTGATTATGACGTCGCTCTCATCGAGTTGAAATCGCCAATCGATTTCGATTTGAACTCGCAACCGGTTGCTATCACCGACGAAGAACCACAACCTGGACAAAAGGCTGTTGTGTCTGGTTGGGGACGACTCCAGGTAAGAAAGCGAACACAGTCAAACAAAACAATGACAAGAATAAAAGTGATCAATTTCTTTTAAAAAAATGCGGAAAAGGAAGAGAGATTACAAACGAAAACAAAGATGGATGCCGGAAACAAGACATTTCTTTTCTCTTCCGGTTATTCGGACGACAGCCGAAGGTTTAATGAGAATTGGTAGATTAAGCTTTCAAACATCCTGTCTTTGATTCCGGTGCCAGACAAACAACAGCCTCTCCGGTTATTGTCTTTCTGACTTTCTTTTTCAGGAACGCGGGGATTCACCCACCAACCTCCACTCTCTCAAAATCTCAATCATAGATCGTGTCCTCTGCAAGAATTCCTACGAAAAAGTCGAAGAAATCACGGAGAGAATGATCTGTGCTGGCGGCCCAGGATTCGATTCATGCAAAGGCGATAGCGGAGGTCCCATCGTCATGGGTCGAGAACTGGTGGGCATTGTGTCTTGGGGTAAAGGATGCGGAAGAGTCGGTTACCCGGGGGTGTACACGAATGTAGCCAATCCCGAGATTCGAGAGTTCGTCAGAAATATAACTGGAATTTAGATCTGAATGAAAATTGGGTTGAGGGCGACCACTAGGGACTTCGTTTCTAGTCCCCAACCTGGAGGACCATTTGACTATACTTTGTCTGGCTTCTATCCTTTGGCCTGTCTGACTTGCGTGGTCCTACCAGAAGTCTAAGCCCACAACAGCATAGCTCTCTGGGTCATGGGGGCTCTCAAACCTCCCCGCCACATTAAGGCGACAGTTCATGGGGCAATTAATATGGACTGAGACTAATATCGGTTCATTTCATTAATATTGCACACTTTAAAAAAGAATTCGTTTCATAAGTATAAGTGGAAGCCAATTTTAGTTTAATTCCCCATTACGATTTGGATATTTTATAAGCCGTCCGGTAAAAGTGATAAATATTCATTAATGTCACATTTATTTAACTTAGTTGGTGATTATGAATACTCGCCTGATTTATCAGTTTTAAGTAACATATGTAAGATATTACTTCCCGGTTTACATAATAAAATTAAAGATATACCAATTTTGGGTTTATAATATATATTTCCAATTGTGATCCCTTCTGGCGTGTTACAATGCCTTCTTGCTTACATATTCTTCAGAAGAGATAAGTGTACGCTAAGTCGATACTCGATCTCTAAACTCACACTAAAGAGTAGAGTCGATATATATCAACCTACAAGGGCCTATATATTATAAATAAATAAAGTATACACCGAAACCTACATAATCACAGTCTTTTTACTGTTAATAATAGACTGTACAAAAAAAATTTTACGAGTATCTATCTGTATCTTCGAGTACTCGCTTCCAGACGTATTATCAACATTCATTTTAGTAGAATTTCTTCAATACAGCTCCTTATTTTCAAAAATTATTATTACAAAAATATTATATTAATATTATAATTATCGTATTCATCTTTTTTTTCTTTTTTTTTTTATTTCCCTAGAAAATAATTTTCGTTCAAGTTTCTAAGCGAATGTAATTTATTATTAAAAACTTTTCTAGTTCAAACATGATTTATGTGACAATGTTTTTTTGATTGATTAGCCGACTAACTTTAGTCGATGCTTTCGAGACGTTAGCGAACGTTAGCAAGACGTCATTTAAAACTTTTGGAAATTTGTTTTTCTTCCCCCCCCACGCTTCCATTTTCAGCTACGGCCTCCCTTTCCTACCCCTCAACGAACCACCGATTCTCCACTTCCTTTAATAACTTTTTCCAAGTTGTTGTTGTTGTTGTTGCTTGTCGACAGAGGATTTGCTTCGGTTTTTTATTCCCTCCATTTTTGGAGTAAGACGGTTTTTGACGAAGGGATTTGTGAGAAGACTTTTCCTTTAATGTTTCTATTTATGGTTGAAGACGGCGTGCACCACCGGTGGCTCTCTTCAAATAGATAAAGCATAATACGTGGCGTTCTCTTGCACAATACAGCAAAATCTCCGTCGTCCTTAGCGTGTTAAAGGAAAAGGAAGTTGGCTCGATTTCTTATACTATGAACCCAAATTGAATAGTTACTTCCGGTCTTGTGGTAGAATAGTTCTGGCTTCATAAACTTTTTACACCTATTGCCACAAACCCTAGGGGTAGTACAAATGAATAATATCGGATTACTCTGATAAACAGCCATAACAAAATACGACTCTCCGCCATAACCATATTACCGTTTTACTTTCTATTGTTCTGTGACGTCACAGCGCCCACCATAACTTTGTGCGCTCATTTGCGCCCTTTGCGCCGACTTTACCTACTTCTCTCACACAAATTTATGTAGGTACTCACTAACATCTACTAATGCGGATCAGCATTTCTTCCTTCTGAGAGCAAAAAAAGGTCCCAACTAACTAACTTCGTTCTAACAATCATCCAGCACCGTCATCACTTCTCTATCGGTAAAAAAAGGGTCCTCTATTGGGAAAAAGACAAAATTAGTTTTTAAACAATCGTCTAGTAAGAGTACGGAGAACAGAATGAAAAGAAAGTAGTTTGGAAGAAGAAGGAGATGTGATATAGGCATTGGCTCAACCCAATAAGACCCAACAACAACTGTGTCTTCTACAGTCCACCTATCGCCAAAGAAACGTCTACCAAACTCCTGCATGTGACTTCTGCAATGAAATACCGGTGTCGTTCTTTGCCTGAAGACAAAAGAAACCAGGACATAAAATTTAAAAAGGAGACGAGGGACTAAGATTGAAGCCTGGCAACAAATTTTCATTCGCCTATTGTTATTATAATCGTTTATAAAGATAACAGATAA
Source organism: Columbicola columbae (assembly GCA_016920875.1). Lineage (NCBI taxonomy): Eukaryota > Metazoa > Arthropoda > Insecta > Psocodea > Philopteridae > Columbicola > Columbicola columbae. The sequence continues at coordinate 3,264,442 of JADMLL010000007.1, read as the reverse complement.
AAGATAAAATATTGACTCGGATAGATTTTAACAAAAGACTGCGTTCCTATCAGAAAACAAAATTTTTTTCTCCAATTTGAGAATAACAAAATAATACTCGTATTGCGGAATGAACAGACTTCTGGCCATCTTCTGTCATCTTCTCCTTGTCTTAGGTAAGTTTCTTTCGTTCCTGGACAAAGTACCGTTTCAAATTTCGTGTTATGAGCCAGTAGACTAATGGAAAATGTCGAACACAGGAGGCATTGACAAAAACGTTGGCCTACACCGCCATCTTGAAATTGATTTGACTTTTTAAAGATATAGTAGATAGGCTTTGACGTTTTTATATTTAACCTTTCAAGGTGTCGCTTTGGGTAGATGCAAGAGAAGGGAATGTCTAACGAGATGCGGTGACTATGATGGCATCGTTGGTGGTAAAGACACGGACATAAGCGATGTACCCTACCAAGCTGCTTTCCTCTGGGATGATTACTACTATTGTGGAGGTGCCATAATCAGCGAAAAATATGTGGTGACGGGAGCTCACTGTGTTTGGACGTTTGTGTTCATTTATTTTTCTTAAATTTTTTTGTTTGAATCAGTGACGAACTAAGGCTAAAGCGAGCCCTCGGCAACATTGTGACTCCCAGCCCTGGGCACGTGCTTAGGTTGCCAAGTCCTTAGTCCGTCCATAGTTTGAATGATTTTGTGAGCTGAAAGATCGTAGAAGTGGATGAAGGATAGGTCAAAGCCTAGGTAGTAGGATAGCTGTGACCCAAGAAGGCGAGAAGGTTGGGTTTAACTCTAATGACCGTCTTCCTTACAGTTACTTCCGAGGAGGTGAAGATGTCAATAAGCTGATGATCCGAGTTGGTTCCAATCACAGCTACAAAGGAGGACTACTTATCAAAGCCAAAAATTCCACGTGTCATCCAAAATTCGACGACGAAAACTATGATTACGATGTTTGTTTGGTTGAGCTTTCTCAACCTCTCAAGTTTGATAAAAACATTCAGCCGGTTAAAATCGGAGACGTCGAAGCCAAGGATGGACAGTTCGGAACGGTTGCTGGTTGGGGAACCCTTTGGGTAAGCATTTCGAAGATGCCAGCACATGACCCAGCATCAAACTCAATAAAGTCACGCACTCTTACTGATACAGGCGGGTGGCTCGGAGCCGGAGGTACTCCAATCCGTTATGGTTCCTGTCACCAACAGGACGTATTGTGAAGAAGCTTACAAGAAAATCTGTCCAGTGACGGAGAGAATGTTCTGCGCGGGAGAGGAAGGAAAGGATTCGTGTCAGGGTGACAGTGGAGGAGGTCTCGTCGTGGATAAAACCCTCGTCGGCGTAGTGTCTTCAGGTTACGGCTGCGGATTTAAAGGTTTTCCAGGAGTTTACACAAACCTCGCTCATTCGGAAATCAGGAAGTTCATCAAGGACCACGCCAAGGTATAAACTATGGAACGTAGGAGGGCGCGAAAACAAGGGAAGATTTTAAAGAACAAAATAAACAAGATACAGATAGTTCTATTTATTTATTTTCATTCCATCAGCTTGTCCAACTTCCTAAATATCTGACCACTGTATACTCATTATCGAGTTTACACCTATATAATACTAATATAATAATTAATAAAAGCAGGGCACACGCAAAGCGTGATCCTCGATATCTTACAAGAGTATCTTATCAGTCGGTGATAAGAACCCCCATCGCACATCCTCAGAATTACATTTTATAATTCATGTAACAACTTCAGGAAATGATTGCAAAATTTAACGACCTTTGGTAGCAAGGTCGCTTAAAAGCTCTCAAATTATAAAAATTGTTAAGAAATGACGATTACTTCTTAGACCAGTCAGATCACATTTATGCGCTTTTTCGGAGGATTTTGTTTTTCATTCATGACAGCAATCAAATATGAAGAGATTCAAAAGACACATTTAGGCTACAAAATTTGTCAAGAAAGCTCAGCGCCTTCCTTGATAACTTTATTATTTTTTTATTAATATTGTGAAAGCTCATTATTCGCTGTTTTCTTATTCGCGGCTTCAATGACTATACTTACTTAATGCTCAGCCGTCTTTCTCAGGGCATAGGGCTTCTAGGAAGCTATCGTACCCTGCTTTGAGCGAGAACTTTCAGCTCTCCCTATGACTTTCCACCTGCCTCCTGCTCTACGATGCCTTTGGTCTGCTCCTCTTCCTCTCTCCTTGGGGTTCCGGGTAAGGGCTTGTTTCATCAGTGCCAATGACTATACTGACACTTTTTCCTCACATGTCAATTTCCAAAGCGGCTTTATATCTGGGGAACAGACCAGTGTTTTAAGCCCGGGGAATGATTAACTGTTCAGACTGCGACCGTGTCAGTGAAATTTCTTTGTTATATTGTAAAGTGATACATCCGGTTCATGCCTATAAGATTTATAATGAAAATGGTAAAGTAGCAAAATGGCGGCCTTCCTCTTCCACATGGGCAGGGTTATAGCCACCTTCACGGAGTAGTTCTCTTCTCGCCCTATAACTTGATTGTGCGATCGCAGCCTGTCTTCTTAGCTTTTCGGCTATTGGGGAGACAATTGGGGACAAAGCTCTCCACCTCATCCAGGCGGACTTGGTTCTATGGCATACATTAATGTCTTCCTGAAGTCTTATACATGCGGCATGTACTCGCCTTGTGTTTGGCCGTATATTAATAGCATTTGCTGTAAACGGTGTGTTCGTCACAGGGATACGGCACAGGCTCTCGTACCTAGTTTACAGCCTAACGTATGGTCAATAATTTGTGACGCGTTTTAAAATTAAAGGCTAAAAAATTCCGTGGCTATACTAAAGATAAGGAATCATTTTCCCGACTTTGAGGGGAAATTTGATCTTTCAGGAACAAAAAATACACAATCCATACATAATCTACTTTTGTTTCATCACCGATAAGATTTGATTATCAAAATCTCGTCTCGTCTTTCTTCTTTTTCTGCTCTATTGGCACGTTCAAAGAGAAAGAAAATCACACATTCGATCTATCCAAGTGGAATTTTCGCCAAAAGATAACGAATTCGTCGAAAGCTTCCTTAAAAAAGAAAGATCTAATGAAGAAAAACAAAATCAACCGGAAACTTCTTTCACACAATTCAGGTTTTAATGTCCTGGCAAAAAATGGAGTGAGAAACCCAAAGAGCTTTCAGAATTGAATTTCAAACCCATCGCCTCCAGTTTCATTCCGTATGATGTGAAGACGGATTTTTGGAGTGGAGACAGGGTTAGGGGTAAGGGAGTGTGAAAGGAGGAGATTTTGCTTTAAGTGTTTCTTTCTAAAGAGCTTAACGCTGCATTAAAACTAAACAAGAACACTTATCGAAGATTCGAGTGGAATTAGACTGCAGGCACTCGAGATGTGGTGTTGAGAGGAAATGAGATAATTAAATAAACGAAGAAAGGGATAAAGAGAGAGAAAGAATGGGTCAAAGTTTTTTTCAAAATCGCTGACGAAACAGTGAAAAATAATAGAAAATCGAATTAGCCGACATTTCGAAAGTGAAGCCATACGGTGACAGACAGTGATTTGGATTCCCATATCGGCGAAGCGTGTAACACCCAGCCTTGGAGTGTTTGCTAATGCTGAAAATGTTCTCGCTCATGTTACAATTCCCTGAAATAATTTATTAACATTAGTGTTAGTTTATAAATAAATAACAGAATCAGGTTTTGTTTTTCCCGAAAGACAGAAACTATAAGAATGGCAACAAATACTGTAAACTCCCCGGGTGTTACAATGTCCGCTATTCCTTCCCATTCTTTAAGAGAGCAAACGTAAAAACTAAATAAATATTAAAGCAATAGATAACAGATAGATAAATATATACACCAATGTGTAGAATAAATGAGGAGACCTAGACAAGAATATATCATAAATAAGCAAAACAGCGTGACAGAATGAAAAACAATCTGGAGCCAGAAGGTTCCCGACGAGAATCAAGTGGAAGATGGGTAAAGACAGACCGAGTGGCGGAAAAACGCAACACCAACACTATGAGAGAATACTGGAGAAAGCGGAAAGTAGAAGAAGAAGCAAAAAGTAAACTAATGAAGCAGTGTTGACGTCGTGGTTCGAAAACATGGCTACGTTTAGTTCCTTATATCTAAAGAGATTGCCGACTGATTTTCAGAACCTAAATTCTAAAGAAATACAGACGAATGAAGGTGTCAAAGTCAAAATGGAAGACGAATACTGAACTTATACCAGCAGTTATACACAACTCTGATAAATTATTCTTATCTAAAAGTCTTTAAACAACCGTAAAGACCCATCTACAGCGGAAAATACAAAGCTCTTCATGGTGACAAGAAAACTTTTCCAGCATCCTCCAAAAATCTCCAGAAAAACTTGACACATTCTCTTCCCAACCACACAATTACATCCGGTGCATGTGTTCTGATGAAATATTTTCCTTCTTAATCACTTTCTGACTACAGTAAAACAGGAGAAACAAAAACAAAAATCCTTTCAACCATGACCTGATCAAGATTCTTGAGGAAAATCTCTGATATCAAGACACAAAGCAGATTATTATCGAATAAAATAAACAAATTTCGCTTATTGTTTTCGAGAGTGACCAAATTAATTTGAGATGATAGATAATGATTCGATATCCTGCGATAATCGATATACTGTATATAAAAGAATGTTGGAACCTACGATTTACATCAGCCTCTTGTCAGTGAAGTAACAAAATGTTGAAGATTTTCGTCTCCGCTTGCTTGTTCGTGGCCGCCTTGGGTAAGTTTTTCATTTTTTCATTTTACAACTACTTCAGTGAACCATGACGGTTCCTCACTGCTTTGATTCTGTTAATACGAAAACTGCAAGTAACATTTATATAATAATAATAATATATATTATAACTGTCTCCTCTTGATATGAGAAATTTTTCACAAAATTAAACATAACTTTTATAAACCACTTTTAATGTAATTTAGTCCCTGGTTCCAGTGTCTCCTGTCCTGACACCCTCATCTGGCCGTTTCGTTAATCTTCACCCCATTTCTTCGAACCCCAATGCCCCAGGTACCTTGGTAAGATTTGGCTAAAGATGTGTTTGTACCTTGGCTTGTACTTGCAGACCTGTATTTGTAAGTACTGTCCCTTCTTGTAGTAACCCTCCTCCTTCGACGCCGTTCCTCTCGAGATACAGTCTTCCCTCTCCTTTTCCAAGAGTTTCTCTTCTTCTCGCCGTCCATCCTTACCACCTAATAACATTAATATAATTATGGGTTTATTACAAACCGCGTAAAAAAAAAGCCATAAAACGATTTTTCACTAAAGAATGCATCAGACATATACAGCGTGCTGACTCAGGCACGACGTGTCCAATTGGTTAAATTGGTCGGACCTCAAACTGTCCTGAAAACACAAACTACAAAGTTATAGGAAAGAGCGTCGTCTCAGTTTGCAATTCGCCAATTTTTTCAAAGTGACCCTACCTTAGAGCCTTGATATATAACAACGAAGAGACTGAAAAGCAGTAGACGTAGATTAGGAAGTAGAAGTACGTAAAAGGAAGGAAAGATTGGTGGTTTCAATTTTTTTCTGCGCAGATGAATTAGAACGATCATCACGAAAGTATAAACCTTTATTTCTCGTTAGTTGAAAGTATATATAATATATGAAAATACCTAATAGAACCTTCAAAGACGTTTTCTATGCAGTATTATAAACCCATAAAATCTAAAAATATTTCATAACGATTAACGACCGCAAATTTTAAATACCATTTATAAGAAACACTTTCAATAAATCGCAGTCCAGGCTCGTTTTACGCGAGTAACCAAACCCCAATTATAAAATTATTCAAATACGACCTTAAAACTATTTGGTGACAAGCTGACTTTTAGTAAAAGTAAAACTATAGATGAACTAACAGGAGTCGCGCTCTTCTGAGTGTGAGGATATCCGGACTGCTGCTAGGGTTACTATTAGTTCTAATAGTAACCACTAGTAATCATAGGTGGCGTGTTCTGGTTGGCGAGATTATTATTTTAGTCGTATACCTACTCAAAATAGAGTTATAGTAAACGCCTCATAAATTGTGATAATATATTATTACCTTAAATTTGGTCTGCGTCCTAAAGTTCTAAACAGTCAACACCAAAAGTGAGAGAGAAATACGCGTAAATCAAGACCTGGGTGATGTTACTAAATTAACTTCTAATCGGTTTAAAAGATATCTAAAAAAATCGGAGATAAAAGATATCTCGAGTTATTCTATGATTACTAAGTGAAATGTCAAGAAATATAGATCCTATTTTATTATATAATTCAATCGATATTAATATTAACTTAGTACTAGATAAGAAGACTGACACTTAGTTTTAATAACAGTTCAAACAGTAGAGTTAGTTTGTGTTGTGACTTCTTTTCAATTTTCTGTGGAATTAGTTCCGTACCTATATTTCTGCCATGAAATAATTTTAATGTTTTTTAAGGTGCCCCCCTTGAGGAGTCCAACATCCAAGAACACATCGTCGGAGGAAGAAACACCGACATCTCCGAAATCCCTTACCAAGTTGCTCTTTTTGCTAACGGTAAATTCAGATGTGGAGGTTCCATCGTTAGCCCAAACTTTATCGTCACTGCTGCTCACTGTCTCACGAACGTACCGTTAGTATAATGGACTCTTTCTCTACTTTGAATTCGTGTACTAATTTTAGAGAAAACCAAAAATTTTAATTTTATGTCTTTAGAGCTAGAACTATCTCCTTCCGCGCTGGAGCTACTAATGTGTACCAGGGTGGTGTTGTAGTCAAGGCCAAGGCCGCCTACTACCATTCTTACTACCGTGAAAGTACCATGGACTATGACGTCGGTGTTGTTGAACTTGAAACCCCTCTTCAGTTCAGTAATACCATCAAGGCCATCAAATTGGCTACCGCTGAACCACCAGCTAATGCCAATGTCCTAGTCAGCGGATGGGGTCTCCTTAGAGTAAGTCTTCATTAAATCTCAAACCAATGAAGAAAATAATTCTCCCATCTGAGAACTAATGTGCTTATTGTATTTCTTAAGGAAAATGGTCAGATGTCTCCTGTTTTGCAATCCGTCAACGTTCCCGTCGTCAACAGAGGAACTTGCGCATCTTGGCTCGCACAGTATTTGAGAATCACCCCAAGAATGGTCTGCGCTGGTGTTGAAGGAAAGGACTCTTGCCAAGGAGACAGTGGTGGCCCACTTGCCTACGGTGGTCAACTTGTTGGTATCGTGTCCTTCGGTATCGGATGTGCCAGAAGAAACTCTCCTGGAGTTTACACCAATGTTGCCAACCCCGACATCACCGCTTTCATTCGCAAATACGCCAATATATAAATTATTTTTATCTAATTAATAAAGTAAAAGTTATTTGACAACATTTCTTATTATTTTTTAAATAATTTAATAGTTGTTGCCAGTTTGGAATTTATTTGACATTTCTTTACCTCTAAAGAGGTTATACCCAAATTTACTCCCTCTTGAGTAAGTATGGTAAGTTTAGAGAATCAAAGAAAATGAAAACTTTGAAGAGAGAGTGTTCATCACTTAAAAAAATGAGCCGACCCAGTATTTAAACAAACGTAACATCTTCGCTAATGAAATTCAAAAAATACAAATCCGACATTCGTCGATATAAGAACCATAACACAATAATGAGAAGACTTCAGGCAACAACAATCAAGAATTCCCCATCTTGTCTTGATCTTCCATATACCTATTTCCGTTTACCTTCTCTTCCTTTTTGGTTGAGGGGGAGTATTACTTCTACACATTAAATCTTCTTTGGCCCATTTAGGACCTCAGAGTAGTCCAGTTGGACTTTCTCCTTTTTAATTTTCTTGAGTTGGAAAGTTTACTACTTTGGCCAATTTCGTTAGGGACTCGCTTAATGTAACAATACATTTTTTCTGATTGGATCTGATCTTAATCTTGAAATTTTCGGTTTTTATTTTCTTTCTTTCTTTTTGGTTTTGTTTTCTAAAAATACACAGGATGAACCATTCTAACCTCCCCAGTCAAATTTCTTGAAAACTATGATAGCGAAAAATGTTTCAGACAAAAGTTTCTCGGCTACAAGGGACAAGATTATAATGGCCGTGAAGTTGATTTTCAAGTTCGAATCTCAGGTCGTGTAACTTCTTCGAAAGTGAGAAAATTTTTCTTGAAAACTTTTTTCACTAAACATTACTCTTACCTGGTCGTTTAGGTGGAAAGATAAAGAAAAGAAAATTGACCTCTACATATGGTCTTTAAGGTCATCTGATCGTAGATTTTTCTGCTCTCTCCAAATCTGAAACCAAAAATGGGGTTCCCCTTTAACTTTAAAAACCAAAGTTGAAGTTGAATACATCATTTAGAGAAGAACTCAACGTCATTACAACCTTTTCTCTCCAACCGAGAAACTTTTGGCTGAAACATTTTTGCTAACTACCAGGAGAAAGAAAAACAAAAATCCCTTCAACCACGACCTGATCAAGTCTTTTCGGAAAAATCCTTGATATCAAATAACAAACCTGATGGTTATCGAATAAAATAAACAAATTTCGCTTATTGTTTTCGAGAGTGACCGAATTCATTTGAGATGGAAGATAATGATTCGATTTTTCGTGATAATCGATATACTGTATATAAAAGTGTGTTGGATCCTGCGATTCACAATTTCATCAGTCCCCTGTCTGTGAAATAACAAAATGTTGACGATTGTCATTTCCGCTTTTTCTTCGTTGCCGCCTCGGGTAAGTTTAGTTTGTGGCGTGACATCTTTTTGAATTTTCTGTGAAATTATACATCGATATATACCTCTCATAAAATAATTTTAATCTTTGTATAGGTGCCCCCTTTGAGGAGTCCAACATCCAAGAACACATCGTCGGAGGAAGAAACACCGACATCTCCGAAGTCCCTTACCAAGTGGCCCTTATTTCTCGCGGCAATTTCAAATGTGGAGGTTCCATCATTAGCCCAAACTTTATCGTCACTGCTGCTCACTGTCTCGTCAACACATCGTTAGTATAGTGGACAGATCTTTAGTTTGAATTTGTGTACTGACTTTAGAAGAAACCAAAAATTTTAATTTTATTTTTTTAGACCTAGAAGCCTCTCCTTCCGCGCTGGATCCACCAATGTAATGGATGGTGGTGTTGTAATCAGGGCCAAGGCCATGAACTTCCACTCTAACTACAGTAAAATACCATGGACTATGACGTCGGTGTTGTTGAACTTGACCCTCAAATTCAGTAGTACCATTAAGGCCATCAAATTGGCTACCGCTGAACCACCAGATAACTCCAGTGTCCTAGTCAGCGGATGGGGTCTCCTTAGAGTAAGTCTTCATTAAATCTCAAACCAATGAAGAAAATAATTCTCCCATCTGAGAACTAATGCGCTTATTGTGTTTCTTAAGGAAAATGGTCAAATGTCTCCTGTTTTGCAATCCGTCAACGTTCCCGTCGTCAACAGAGGAACTTGCGCATCTTGGCTCGCACAATACTATAATATCTCTCCAAGAATGGTCTGCGCTGGTGTTGAAGGGAAAGATTCTTGCAATGGAGACAGTGGTGGCCCACTTGCTTATAATGGTCAACTTGTTGGTATCGTATCGTTCGGTGTCGGATGTGCAAGAAAAAACGCACCTGGAGTTTACACCAATGTTGCCAACCCCGACATCACCGCTTTCATTCGAAAATACGCCAATATATAAATTATTTTTACCTAATTAATAAATTAAAAGTTATTTGACAACATTTCTTATTATTTTTTAATAAATTAATAACTGAATAACAGTTTGGACTTTATTAGACATTTCTTTACCTCTAAAGAGGTTCCCCAAATTACCCAAATTATAATTATACCCAAATTTACTCCCTCTTGAGTGAGTATGGTAAGTTTAGAGAATCAAAGAAAATGAAAACTTTGAAGAGAGAGTGTTCATCACTTAAAAAAATGAGCCGACCCAGTATTTAAACAAACGTAACATCTTCGCTAATAAGATTCAAAAAATACAAATCCGACATTCGTCGATATAAGAACCATAACACAATAAAACACAATTGTAATGGCTGTGAAGTTGATTTTCAAGTTCGAATCTCAGGTCGTGTAACTTCTTCGAAAGTGAGAAAATTTTTCTTGAAAACTTTTTCACTAAACATTACTCTTACCTGGTCGTTTAGGTGGAAAGATAAAGAAAAGAAAATTGACCTCTACATATGGTCTTTAAGGTCATCTGATCGTAGATTTTTCTGCTCTCTCCAAATCTGAAACCAAAAATGGGGTTCCCATTTAAAAACCAAAGTTGAAGTTGAATACATCATTTAGAGAAGAACTCAACGTCATTACAACCTTTCCTCTCCAACCGAGAAACATTTGGCTGAAACATTTTTGCTAACTATCACCTTCACCGATAAATTCGTCTAAGGAGGTTAGAATGGTCCACTCTTGCATAAAGGGAAGAGATAATGTGGACCCAAGTTCCAACTAATATATTTGTGCTTCTAGTGTTGTGGACTCCTTTTTATCTCAGAATTTCCACCCAATACAGCACTGTTCTATTAACCAGGTAATTATAGAAATGCATCCTTTTGCTGAAGTCTGCTGTCGTATTTTCCATTTGTTCCTAAATTCCATTATTCCATTTCCATATTGTCCAACACCGTCCAGTTTCCTATGGAAATATCTAACGAATTACCGGCTGTTGTTTAGAACCAAGGAGTGGGAAGACGGAAAGAAGAAGTAACAAAAAGTAAACTAATGAAACAGTCTTGACGACGTGGTTCGAAAACATGACCATGTTCACTTACTTATATCTAAAGAGGTTGCCGGCTGTTGTCCTGAACATAAATTTTAAAGAAATACCGACGAATGAAGGTGTCAAAATCAAAATGGTCAAAATGGAAGACGAATACTAAACTTATACCAGCAGTTATACACAACTCTGATGAATTATTCTCCTCTAAAAGTCTTTAAACAACCGTAAAGACCCATCTACAGCGGAAAAACGAAAAGGTCTTCTTCGTGACAAGAAAAACTTTTCTAGCGTCCTCCCAAAAACTCCAGGAAAACTTGACACATTCTCCTCCCGACCACACAATTTCATCCGGTGCACGTGTTCTGATAAAATATTTTCCTTCTCAATCACTTTCTGACTACAGTAAAACACGAGAAAAAAAACAAAAATCCCTTCAACCACGACCTGATCAAGTCTTTTCGGAAAAATCCTTGATATCAAATAACAAACCTGATGGTTATCGAATAAAATAAACAAATTTCGCTTATTGTTTTCGAGAGTGACCGAATTCATTTGAGATGGAAGATAATGATTCGATTTTTCGTGATAATCGATATACTGTATATAAAAGTGTGTTGGATCCTGCGATTCACAATTTCATCAGTCCCCTGTCTGTGAAATAACAAAATGTTGACGATTGTCATTTCCGCTTTCTTGTTCGTTGCCGCCTCGGGTAAATTTAGTTTGTGGCGTGACATCTTTTTGAATTTTCTGTGAAATTATACATCGATATATAGCTCTCATAAAATAATTTTAATCTTTGTATAGGTGCCCCCTTTGAGGAATCCAACATCCAAGAACACATCGTCGGAGGAAGAAACACCGACATCTCCGAAGTCCCTTACCAAGTGGTCCTTATTTCTCGCGGCAATTTCAAATGTGGAGGTTCCATCATTAGCCCAAACTTCATCGTCACTGCTGCTCACTGTCTCGTCAACACATCGTTAGTATAGTGGACAGATCTTTAGTTTGAATTTGTGTACTGACTTTAGAAGAAACCAAAAATTTTAATTTTATTTTTTTAGACCTAGAAGCCTCTCCTTCCGCGCTGGATCCACCAATGTAATGGATGGTGGTGTTGTAATCAGGGCCAAGGCCATGAACTTCCACTCTAACTACAGTAAAAGTACCATGGACTATGACGTCGGTGTTGTTGAACTTGAGACTCCCCTCAAATTCAGCAGTACCATTAAGGCCATCAAATTGGCTACCGCTGAACCACCAGATAACTCCAGTGTCCTAGTCAGCGGATGGGGTCTCCTTAGAGTAAGTCTTCATTAAGTCTCAAACCAATGAAGAAAATAATTCTCCCATCTGAGAACTAATGCGCTTATTGTATTTCTTAAGGAAAAGGGTCCAATGTCTTCTGTTTTGCAATCCGTCAACGTTCCCATCGTCAACAGAGGAACTTGCGCATCTTGGCTCGCACAATACTATAATATCTCTCCAAGAATGGTCTGCGCTGGTGTTGAAGGGAAAGGTTCTTGCAATGGAGACAGTGGTGGCCCTGTTGCTTATAATGGTCAACTTGTTGGTATCGTATCGTTCGGTGTCGGATGTGCCAGAAGAAACTCTCCTGGAGTTTACACCAATGTTGCCAACCCCGACATCACCGCTTTCATTCGCAAATACGCCAATATATAAATTATTTTTACCTAATTAATAAAGTAAAAGTTATTTGACAACATTTCTTATTATTTTTTAAATAAATTAATAACTGTTAACAGTTTGGAATTTATTTGACATAATTATTTACCTCTCTAAACATCATACCCAAAACTTAGTTTTGCTTACGTAAGTATGGTAAGTTTAGAAAATCAAAGGAATTGAAAACTTTGATGACGGAGTGTCCGACATTACCTGAATAAATGAGCTGGCACAGTACTTAAACAAAAGTAACATCTTTGCTAATAAAATTCAAGAAATAAAAATGAGACATTCGTCGTTTCAAAAACCATAAGAGATCAACGAGCAGACTTCAGACAACTACAACTAAGCTTCCACCTATTATGTTCACTGTATAAACCTGTGTCCGTTCGGTTTGGCTACCTGCACAAAACTTCCCCATCCTCTTTTGATTTTCCATTTATTATTAACACAACTATTTTCTCGTTTGAACTGAACTTCATACTTCATTCTTCATACTTCTGATCATACTGTTCTGGAAGTCTCTTTCCGCTGTATTTGCCCTTTTTTCTATTTGTTCCTAAATATTTTCTAACAACTGATTCTTTCTGTTTATACGACTTACGTGCTGTTGTTTAGAACCAAGGAGTGGGAAGGCGGAAAGAAGAAGTAACAAAAAGTAAACTAATGAAACAGTCTAAACGACGTGGTTTAAAAACATGGCCATGTTCAGTTTCTTATATCTAAAGAGGTTCCCGGCTGTTGTCCTAAACATAAATTTTAAAGGAATACCAGCAGTGGACTTATACCAGCAGTTATACACAACTCTGATGAATTATTCTTCTCTAAAAGTCTTTAAACAATCGTAAACGACGCATCTACAGCGGAAAAAAAACGAAAAGGTCTTCATGGTGATAAGGAAAACTTTGACTGTAGGAAGCATCCTCCCAAAACATTCTCCAAAAATGTCAGAAAAACTTGACACATTCTCCTCCCAACCAAAGAATTACGCCGGGTGCACGTGTTTTGATGAAATGTTTTGTTTTTTAATCACTTTCTGACTACAGTAAAACAGGAGAAACAAAAACAAAAATCCTTTCAACCATGACCTGATCAAGATTCTTGAGGAAAATCTCCGATATCAAGACACAAAGCAGATTATTATCGACAAAAAAAAAATTTTGCTTATTGTTTTCGAGAGTGACCAAACTAATTTGAGATGATAGATAATGATTCGATATCCTGCGATAATCGATATACTGTATATAAAAGTGTTGGAACCTACGATTTACATCAGCCTCTTGTCAGTGAAGTAACAAAATGTTGAAGATTTTCGTTTCCGCTTGCTTGTTCGTGGCCGCCTTGGGTAAGTTTTTCATTTTTTTGTTTCCAAATTGAACAACTCCTTCACAATCTCCACAAAGAGAATTAATTAAGTTTGTGGCGTGACATCTTTTTGAATTTTCTGTGAAATTATACATCGATATAACTTATATAAAATTTTTAAAATGTTTTTAAGGTGCTCCCCTTGAGGAGTCCAACATCCAAGAACACATCGTCGGAGGAAGAAACACCGACATCTCCCAAGTCCCCTACCAAGTTGGTCTTTTTGCTAACGGTAATTTCAAATGTGGAGGTTCCATCGTTAGCCCGACCTTTATCGTCACTGCTGCTCACTGTCTCACGGGCACACCGTTAGTATAATGGACTCTTTCTAGTTTGAATTCGTGTACTGACTTTAGAGAAAACCAAAAATTAAATTTTATGTCTTTAGAGCTAGAACTATCTCCTTCCGCGCTGGAGCTACTAATGTGTACCAGGGTGGTGTTGTAGTCAAGGCCAAGGCCGCTTACTACCACCCTTCGTACAGTCAAAGTACCATGGACTATGACGTCGGTGTTGTTGAACTTGAAACTCCCCTCAAATTCAGCAGTACCATTAAGGCCATCAGATTGGGTACCTCTGAGCCACCAGCTAATGCCAATGTTCTAGTCAGCGGATGGGGTCTTCTTAAAGTAAGTCTTTAACAAATCTCAAAGCAATGAAGGCAACGATTCTCCCAATGATGCGTATTGTGTGCTCATTGCTTACTAATGTGCTTATTGTATTTCTTAAGGAAAAGGGTCAGATGTCCCCTGTTTTGCAATCCGTCAACGTTCCCGTCGTCAACAGAGGAACTTGCGCATCTTGGCTCGCACAATACTATAAAATCACTTCGAGAATGGTCTGCGCTGGTGTTGAAGGAAAGGACTCTTGCCAAGGAGACAGTGGTGGCCCACTTGCTTACAATGGTCAACTTGTCGGTATCGTATCCTTCGGTATCGGATGTGCCAGAAGAAACGCACCTGGAGTTTACACCAATGTTGCCAACCCCGACATCACCGGTTTTATTCGAAAATACGCCAAAATATAAATTATTTCTAGAATTATTTTCAATAAATATATAAATAAAATAAAAGTAATTTGAAAACATTTATTGTTATTTACTATCTATTATATTCGGCTGGCGTCTTCAACTTGCAAAACTTCGTACGACAGATAAAGATTTAAATTTCTGAAGATTGACAACAGGAAGAAATGAAAATTAAAAATCTTTCAAATAAATATTTGTGCAATTTCATTTTATCTTGTACTACTAATCAAGTGCTTTGTGATAAAATTTGTTTCCAAATGGCAAATCATTCAGCCTGTTCCCCCTCCTCCCTCCAAATGTCTCGACTATATATAAGAAGAATTGTAGTCGTTTGTAGTTAAAAGTGATCTGCAAGAAGAAATCCTTTGCAATGTGGAAATTGGCCGTTTCTTTTTGTCTCTTCGCAACCCTCGCAAGTAAGTTTCGGATAATATTTCATACTGATTTATACTAATTTGTGTTTTATGATTAAAGTTTTAATACCACCCACGCCATTGTAAGCAAGTGCACCCCCTCCCTTTGTCGCCTTTTACTTCGATTCCAGTAGAAACCATCCTTTATTTGATGGTTGGAACAAGTGGTTAAGCCAGGGATGAGCAACACTCGGCCCGCCATTTGTAAAGTTGAATTTATTTTATCGATTTTCTCTCATCAATATATTGTTATGATATTAATTATAATAAAATAGTAGTATATATACTAAATCGTAACAATTTTTGTGAAGAGTTACTCACTTGTTCAAAAATGCAATAGGAACGCATAGTGTGTTCTATGCTTGTTTGTGTTTGCTTCTGTCACACAATCAGTGAGACTGGTAATCTTCATACTTTATGTGCGGTCCGCCAAGAAATTTTAAAATTCAAACTGGCCCATTGACCAAAAATGTTCGCTCACTCCTGGTCTAAGCACTGCCCACTTCGGTCGTGGCTTGAGACCAGAAAATTTGGCGTTTTCTATACTTAACTCTTTTTCTTCTGACAGCTGTTCCTTTATTGTACTGTAGTTCCTATTAATTGATGTAGCCGAGGTATTCTGACGCGCTTTTTAAACAAGAGGATACAACGTCACCAAACGCTATATAAACTAACAGTTACAGACTATAAAGTTATTGCATCAGCGTTCGTTTCTCTGTTTTGTCCTCTCGCTCAAGATTTTTTTTGTTTTCTAGTCGCCTGTTAGTTATCAAATGGGTTCCTTTCACTAAAGATGGATCCACCATCATTTCTAAGTTTTGCTGAAATTATTTAAAACCAATTTCACCCACATAAATAGAGCCAATTTGACTCATTTTAAATTATATATTTCTATTGTCTATTTTATTAAATGCAGGAGATTGGAATGAGGCATAAATTGTATTTCAACGAGCCAGTTTGACTCATTAAATGAAAATGAATATTGAATTGTCGCATAACCAACACCGCTGACCCTTTCGAACCCTCCCTTTGAATTAGTTCTCAACATTTTCAGAAAAAACGTTACCAATCACCTAAATTCTATAATATACACTGGATGTTATACAGTCAACCACTGTATAAGAAGAGGTCAGAAAAATAATAACTGTCTATTTTCCTACCGTTAGGTTCAAATGCTGAATTTAAGGCTGAAAAATCGATAGTTTCTGTTTTGAAAAACGAGAAACCCAAATGTTTGGGTGTGGTTGCTGATCAAAAATTTATTGTAACGTCTGCACACTGTGTTTTTGAATCCGCGTAAGTACCTTTAACATTTAGTATTTCTACAAGACATGATTTTACTAGTGTGGTCACCCTTCGAGGGGTAACTATAATCGATTCCAATAAATCAAATACTTGCAATCAATCTATAATGAGTGTATATGTAATTATATAATTACAATTATAATGAATGATAACACACACTATCCACTAATACTGTTATGTCAATAATGGACTCACAAATCTCATTTGTTAGATCACACAGTTTATCTGACTAGGAGCGATGTGTCGCCTAATTCTAGTGGTTGTCTCGTGCGCACCTCAGTTAGCTTCATCTTTAGTCCATTTTATGATTCCTTTCATACGCGCACCAACTATTTCATGAGCTTCTACCTAAGTACTAAAATAATAATATGGTGAATTGGGCGGAATCGTTAAAAATAATTTTTGTTCTTCTTTTTCAGACCTTCATCGCTTTCTATTAAATCTTTCGATGAAAGTGTTTCCGCAGTTCAGAAGGTGTTGGTTCATCCTTACTACACACCACCCTCTCTCGATTATGACATTGCCTTACTTAAGATAAAGCCACTAGAGACTATAAAAGGGGTAGAACTGGCAAAGGTTGAACCCCTTCCAAAGGATAAAGTTGAGACGATTTATTTGGATCAGAAAAATGTGAGTTAAAGTTTGATCTCTTTCGTTAAACCAACTCTACACCACCCTGCTTTAACTTCTATACACAGATACAACTCCCTCAGTGTCTTATTTGTAGGACTGAGCTCAACTACTACTTTACATAAAGCGTCCCAAAATTAACGCAAGATTTGAAACTGTCGCCATTTTGGTAGTGAATCGTTGGCAATCCTGAAAAAAAAAAATCACTGGCACCAGGAAGTATATTATATATTTGTTACGGTAAAAGTAATAAATCAAGATAGTATATAACTTCCGATAATTATTCAAAATCACCAACCAAGCTTGGTTAATGGGACAAATTACTGAGTATTTATCACACTTACCGGTTATTTTAAAAAATTTTTTATTCATAATGGGAAATTTGATAAATTCTTTCACACACGCTTGGCTTTTGTCACTTCATTTCTTTTAAGCCTACTCCTCACTTCATATCGGCCATATTTATTTTACATCCTCATTAGAAGTTGGATATTTTTAAACTAGTTGGTGATTATAATTAATCGCCGGACGTTATTAATATATATTCGAACAGTTTTTCACTTCCCTCAATGTTAGGGTATACTATATATATTGTTTAAGGTACAAGAGCGGCATTATTTTCCGGTCCTATATATATATGACTTCCGGCGATTGTTCATAATCACCAACTAAACTAGGTAAATATGACGAATAATTGAATATTTATCACATTTACCGGCTAGTTTACAAAATCTCCAACTCCGGTTGCAGAATTTGATAAAAGTTTGTTCAGCAAGACAAAGATGTTTGAATTGTTTGCTTTTTGTCGGAAAAGTGAGAGAAGCCAAGCACCTCAGCAAACTCGCCAGTGACAGCGAACAAAAAGCGGCGAATACACAAGAAACGATCTGAACAAACTTTCATCAAATTCCGTACTACGATTTGGAGATTTTATAAACTAGCCGGTAAATGTGATAAATATTCAATAATTTGTCACATTTACAGATTTTAGTTGGTGGTAATGAATAACCCCGGGCGTTACATATATATATTCGCCTCATTTATCAATTTTAAAGGTACATACGGGCGGAAGTGTGTGTTTGCTGACATTTTTATTATACTTTCAGAACCCTCAGAACGGAACTTCTCCCAACCTAGTAGCAGTGCTAGTGAAGATTGAGGATAGGAAATCTTGCAAGAATAAGGTTGGGAAATTCGTGAGCGGAAGAATGATTTGTGGTTATGATGAAAATCCCACAATCAAGACCGATGGCCCACTCATCTTCGGTGATAATCTAGCAGGCATCCTTTCCAAGAGAATCGAAAGCAACCAGGGAGTCTTGCCTGCCATTTATACTAACATTGCTAATTCAGAAATATATTCTTTCATCGAGAGTTTCGTATGAATATCTCTACCTACAACTTAAAATGTATAAATCGTTAAGTGATCGAATAAGTTAAGTATTTTTATAGTATAAGTTACCAAAATATAAACTGAACATAATTTCAATGGTATTTGTTGTTTCTCAACCAAAGTTCTTTCCTTTTTCCTTTCTTGACCTTTCTTGGTACATTTGCATCCTGAAACCACCTTCAAACTAGTCTACCAACCTTCATGATATACTCACTTTCGTTGATTTTCAGAGATTATTTATAAGAGATACCCACATGCTCGGTTTCTGCTGGACATAACGAACCTTTTGTGTTGGTACCAGTGTGTGTTGTCAATATGGTGATATATATGGCTCCTGTTTTATAATATTATGGACGATTTTATACACGTCTTATTTTTAACATATTGAAGATCCACCGCCTTGATATTCCTAACAGTTTCTGGCACTTTTCTGACACAATACAAGCAATCCAAGCAGCTGTGCTTGCCAGTACCAGTGAAAGAACCTCCCAACAACCTGATGATCTCCCAGAGATGAAGAAGTGACAGAAGACAAGCATGTAAACAAACTTTCATCAAATTCTCTATCGCGAATTAAAGATTTCATAAACTAGCTCGGTGAATGTGATAAATATTCAATAATTTGTCTAATTTACAGAATTTAGGTGGTTATTACGATTAACCGGCGGAAGTTATACATGAAAAGTGACAGAAGCCGAGTTTGTGAACAAAATTTCATTAAAATCCCGTGGGAGTTGGAGATCTTATGAACTAGTTGGTAAATGTGAGAAATCCTCAGTTTTCTGTCGCCTCTCCCGACCTGAGTTGGTGATTAGGAATAACAGTCGGGAATTATATATCACCGCTTTATTCATCACTTTTACCGTGAAATATATATAAGGTGGGAGGCAATTTAAATTTGCTTTCTCATCAGGAGTGGGATATTTTATAAAATAGCCGGTAAATGCGATAAATATTTAGTACATTTAGTAACATTCGACTGGTTTCTCAATCATCTCACTTTCTAGGATATACTGTATATTAGTTATGACGAACAGGACCGATATTACTTTCGGATCCACCAAATATGTACATTGGAAATTATTTGTGATTGCCAACTAAACTTGGCAACCGTGACAAATTAATGAATCTTTATTATACTGACCGGCTAGTTTATAAAATGCCAAACTCGGCATCATAGCAAACTTTTCTTAAATTCAAGTTGGATGCTTTATAAAATAGTTGGTGAATGTGATAAATATTTAGTAATTTGTAACATTTACCAGGTTTAGTCGATGATTATGAATAATTGCCGGGAATTATGTATATATTGGCCTGATTTATCACTTTAACCGTCATATGTATCCAATTTTATTTTTTGTTTTAATGTTTTTCAGTGAACAAAGTTATTCCAAAAATCTCAAGGCATTCTTGTAGGAATATTCCCATAATCTCATCAAAAGGAAGGGTACAACGATGATCCAAAAACCAAAATGCGGGTGGAAAGCCGATGAATGGATAGCCAATAGGAGAAGAGAATATTCGGAAAAGGACCAATGAGGTTTGAACTAGGTACGAATGGAATGATACAAAGATTGATAAGAGAAAACGACAGTTGTTGTCTAAGAGACGGACCAACGATGCGAAGCTCTCTGCATAGATATTTGTGGTTAAACTATTCGGTTCCTTCACTGGAATATGGTGTCTAGCATCAAGGGTTTAATATGTACAGGGTTAAATATAATATTGTAATTAATATATTTAATATATAAATCGAACAAAGTCAGAATATCTTTTAGTTACAAGGTATTTATGTTCATAAGTTATAATTTGAGCCAAAAGTTTAAACTTTGGCTATTTTCTTAATGAATTCTCTGATTTCCGGTTGGGCGATATTGGTATAGATACCTGGGAATTCTTTTCGTCCGCACCCTGCACCTGTAGACACGAGACCAACAAGCTGATCCTTGTAGGCGAGTGGACCGCCGCTGTCTCCATAACAGGCGTCCTTTCCTTCAACTCCGGCGCATATCATTCGATCAGTCAGCATTAATTCAGAGTTGTAGTTCTTCTGACAAACTTTCCAGTTCACCATCGGAACTGTGACCGATTGTAAAATGATTGAAGTAACGCCATTTTCCTAAAAATAGAAGAAACATTTCGAAAGTTCGAGTATTGTTATACTTTGTTCCCTTTTTGAGGAGATGGTGTAGTCAGAACTTTACTTTAGTTTGTCCCCATCCGCTGACTTTAACCGGTTGTCCATCAGCCGGAACGGTGTTCCCCACTTTGATCGCTTTTATTTTTTGGGTGAAGTTCAGCGGAGTTAAAAGCTCGACGATGGCTATGTCGTAGTCCAGCATTGTGAACTTCGGATGGAGGAAGACGTTCTTAACTCCGATCACGACACCACCTTGCTTCCTGTTGTTAGATCCCGCTTGGATGTTGAACACGGGATTGTCGTAACTGTTTCATAAATAGCTGATGTAGAGTAAGCGGTGAGTGTTAAAATCATGTCAAAAGGAAACAGACTAACCCAAAATGGACGCAGTGACCGGCGGTAATCACATGCTTGTTGGTTATAATGGCACCTCCACACGTGAACCTTGTTTTATGGAGGAAGGCAACTTGGTAAGGAACATCTTCTATCTTTGTATCGTTTCCACCGATGATGGTTCCCTTGATCACTGAATCTTCGTCAGCTGGAATGGCACCACCTAAAGGAAGGAAAGTCTTAAAGCTCTAATTGTTTTGGTTCTGTGGGAGTTTGTTCCAAGTCCAACACATAACCCTGTTTCTCGTCTACCTCCTTAGTTTTATGTTTGTCCAGTTCTTCTAAATCCATGAGGTCAAAGCTACTAATCTCTTAAGTATATATATACACTTGTCATACAGTCGCGACAACAGTGTTTGAACGAGAATTATTAGGTTAAAATGGCACCGGATCATACTTTGGTTTGTAATTTTGGTGTTCATTTCCTTCCATACTGAATGTTTAATATTTTTCTGAATTTAGAAGTTGGAATCAGCTCATCTAAATCCTGTTGGTATACATATACACACCATATTCCATGGGACTCAAAGAGTGAGGAGTAACCCATCATCGCAGCCATACCACAACCATGGATGGAAGAATAAGCTTCTACATCTGCCAAATACTAACGGAAGGGGGATGCTTCAGTATACTCTGACCAAAGAATTAGACGAACTGACCCTCAGTTTTGGATACAGTTTATTTGTTAACGTATCTATAAAACCCCAGCCTAGTATTAATCCAGACAGTTTAAGAGAATATTGTGCTGCAAAGATTTACAAAACGCGACGATCAAGACAAATTGCTTAGACTTGTAGCAAACAAGTTGCAGTAACTTGCATGAGACGGGACGAAGCACAAACAAATAGAACACACGACCAACTGGCAGTCAGTCGCACAGCATAACGACTCGGCGAAGGGCTATCGAAACAACCGCACAATTTTTTATACATATATTCTTGTATATATTATTTATTTCAATAAATTTATTTTCGTTCGGAATTCTTCTGCTTTGTCTCATCAGTACACCTAATTCCGTCACAAAACATTTTTATTCTGAAGTGTTATGTATACACTACCGCCCGCTATCCAGTCCCGGATGTTAAAAACATTTTTAGATAAAAATTGTTTCCTTCGTAAACTTCGGTATCGCTCATACTAGTTAATCTCAGATCCTCTAACACCCGTGATCATGGCAAAAGATAACCTGGGACACACATATCACGAGTTTTAATCGCAGAACAGTTTCGATCTTGCTTTACTCCCGTATATTAATCAAGGGAGAAGTGAAAAACGAACACAAAGAAAATTGACACTGTTCAAAACATCGGGGCGGAAACCTACCTGCTTCTGACAACTGAAAATTATGTTACAAATTAATAATGTGAACAGAGAAAATTTAGAGAAGACCCGAAAGCCTATCACAATGATACTCAGACAGTAGAGTTGGTTTTCTAAAAAAGTGACCAAAAGGATTTTTAGAAGACTGGTGAAGAACAATCTAACCCTTTGCGATGGTGTTTTATCTGACACTCCACGCGCATGCTATCGAAGATTATAGTTAAACTGGAAAGTCGTGCTCCTAAAGCATGCAGCTTACGAAGGGGTGATCAACGAATGACTGGAACAAACGGCGACCATATTGTAAATCAAACGACAAAACTTGAGAGAGAGAGAGATTGAAAGCAATGAGCCTTAAATAAAATACCGTTCAAACTTTAAAAAAAAATCTCAGAGGACAGAAATCAGAACTGCAGCAACAGTGAGACACAAAAGTTGACTGACACCTTTTCCTCAACGAGTATCAAAATATTTGCTCCAACTTACCAAAGGCCGTCGCAAAGAGAAAGCACCAAACTACTGCCAATTTCATGTTCTCTTTTCACAGCTACCCCACCGAAGGAAATTTAGACACAAACTACGGTCACATCGTCACAAGTGTGGTTATAGCGTGACTACGATCACTATCTGATAATTTTCATTTTTAATTCTTTGTAAACAGGATCTTTTTCTCGAGAGGTCATTGTGAGTATAACTTATCTAATTTGGATCAGAAGTCTAAGATCGGAAGATAATCTGATGTCAGACGAGAGTCGGAAAATTTTCCTTTCAATACGCCCTGAACGTCTGATGAAAACCACTCTCTGGTACAAGTTTGAACTTGTATGGGGATATCTGCTAACGATTTTTACGTCGTCAAAGCGTCTGAGTATAGAAGTTATGATCGTGAGTTCGAATCCTTGTTGACTTGAGCCGTATATAGCACACAATTACACCAAACAATAGTCAAACTTGTTCAACTGATAACTAAAATTTTCCGTAAAATTGATTCAGACCAATGAGAGAACAAGTAGAAGCACGCAAACAACTTTATCTCTTGTTCGAAACTCCATTTATACTTTTAAAATAAAGTGAACTGGAAAATAATGTCGGGTATGTACGGTATATCTAATATATAGGCTACGGAAGAGTGGGAAACCAGTCGAATATATGTAACTTCCGGCGATTAGTCATAATCATCAACTAAATTTCGTAAACGGGACAATTTACCGAGTATTTATTACATTTACCGGCTAGTTTATAAAATCTCCAACTCCTAGTGGGTAAAATTAATAAATTTTTGTTCACAAACTCGGCTTCTGTCACTTTTCATGTGTAACTTCCGGCAATTAATCGTAATCATCAACTAAGCTTTGCAAATAGGGCAAGTTATTGAATATTTATCACATTTCCCCGACTAGTTTATAGAATCTTTAATTGATAAAAGTACAATGGAGAACAAAATTTCATTAATTATACCCCCTAGGAGTTGGAGATCTTATGAACTAGTTGGTAAATGTGAGAAATCCTCAGTTTTCTTTCCAGAGTTGAGTCGGTGATTATGAATAACAGTCAGGAATCATTTATCATCGCTTTATGTATCACTTTTACCGTGAAATATATACAAGGTAGAAGCCAATTTAAATATACTTTCTCATTACGAGTTGGATATTTTATAAAAGAGCCGGTAAGTGTGATAAATACTTAGTGCGCTTAGTAATTTTCGACTGGTTTCTCACTTCTCACTATTTAGGGTATATTGTGACAAATTACTTTATCATATTAACCGGCTAGTTTATAAAATGCCGAACTCGCCATCATAGCAAACTTTCATTAAATTCCCCACTTCAAGTTGGATGTTTTGTAAAATAGTCGGTAAATGTGATAAATATTTAGTACATTTAGTAATATTGGCCTGGTTTATCACCTTTACCGTAACATATATGTCAGATGTGACGTATAGACCCGAAATTGTTTTCTGGTTCACCTAATATATTTCAAAAATGTTCAGCAAACTAAAACAGGAACAAGTACAGTCATTTGCGAACGAAGGAAAGGGGAAAAGGAAGCCGCCATTATGCAAAAAGTTTTTTTCACTGAAAATTGTTCTGTTGTTTATTTATTCCGTAAGTTTGTTTGTGAAATGAGTTTTCCGAAACACACACAAAATCGTCAAAATATCTCACATCATTTCTGTCTCGTTTTAAAATTTCGCTCACCGGAAATGAAAAATGGAGCTTTGGCCTCGTCGTTATCATCGGACACGCGAGCTCGCTGAATTTGATATCCATGACTCTATTCAGGCGAAAACAAAACGTTTGAGAGGAAATTAGGAATTCAAACAAAAGACAACCTTCGAACGACTTGTTTAGTGGCGGATTTCTTTCGATGACCATAGACTGACAAGACCACAGACTGAGGAAGCAGGATTGTCAAAGCTCAACTTTCGTCCGAACGGTTGGAGTCATCTGAGGCGTTTGAATGACTTTGAATGACTGACTGGTTTTAATTCGTCTTGGAAATCTGATAAACGAAGTTTCAGACACGAGAAAAATTGAATTTGGGAAACAAGGGAATCATTTTCTAGTAAAAATGTCGGACGTTCGCGGGAGTGGGGTGGGAGGGTTAGGGGGATGAAACGAACGGTTTGAGCCAAGTTCGCCATTCATTACATCAAACTCTTAAGACTCACATTGCAAGTCAATTTATCTCCGATTCGAATTCTCTCTCTCTCTCTCTCATGATTGGTTTTAGTTTTCCATTTAACTTTTCCAGGAATCGAAAAACCGAAACGAAAAAATTTAATGTTAGGCGATTTAGAGTCGCCACCGAAAGGATTTCGATCATTGAAACAAATCATGCTCCAGTTGGCGGTAATACTGGCAGTCATTTTTGGTAAGTTCCTAACTTTTTCTTTTTTTTTTCCTGTAAAACCCACTCCGAGAGAGTATAAACTTATACTTAAACCGTATCGTAGTCGTAGCGATGTTTACGTTAGGATTTATGAAAGATATTTGAGTCCGTTTTTCCTGTTGTTTCATGAAAATTAAAGATTTTGGGAAAATATCAACGTTGGATGTGTTTATAAAGCAGAAAGAGAACCGCTTAAATAATATAACGTCTCGTGTATAATATGTTCCATTCGATTATACAGACAAATTTACAAATTAAAAAATAGAGGTAAAGAGAAGTCAAAGTTGAACCGGAAAACAAATGTTGGTTATGTGCATTACACCTGATGTTGTTACGGTAAAAGTGATAAATCAGGGAAATATATATTGTATAAAATGTCCAACTCGTAATCTGAGCAAACTTTTATTAAATTGCCCATTTTAAGTTGAATATTTTGTAAACTAGCCAGTAAATGTGATAAATACTCAGTAATATGTCACATTTATCAAGATTAGTTGGGGATTATAAATAATCACCGAAAATTATATATACATCCTTTACTTTTCTCGCAGGATATACTGTATATAATGTATAATTCACAAAACCGGTTCACTAAATATATTATATAAGATTTCAGGCGATTATTTATTATCACTCAATAAACTTGGTAATCGTGACAAATTGCTAAATATTTTTCATACTCACCGGATAGTTTACAAAATCTCAATCTAGTAATGGAGGATTTGATAAAAATTTGTTAAGATCCTTTACTTCTGTCGTTTCTCGTCGCTTCTTCTTGGTTCACTGTTATCGGCAAACACAACTGTTTGGATTATTTGTCATAAAAGTGACAGAAGTAAAGGATCTGAGCAAACTTTTATCAAACCCTCCGTTTTGTGTTGGAAATTTTGTAAACTAGCCGGCAAGTGTTTAAATATACAGTAATTAGTCAAATTTAGCAAGCGTCGTAGGGGATTATGAATAATCGCCGGCTATACAAATAAAACCATTGACGCTGACGACCGCACTACAAAATCTTTTTTTAACTCGTGGGGATAGGAATTTTTTTTTCTTTGCGAGACAAATACTTTCTTTGTCAAACTAACCGAATCAGCTATATATAGTACCTCTTCGAGAAACCGGAGACTTGTGTACTGGACGCCGATGTAAAAACGGCTTCGTAATATTGTAGTAGAGTGAGCCAACGGTGGGCTATGTGGTCGTCAACGTGTTGAACATACAATACGAATTTAATTTATTTCAGGTGTGAAATTAAAAAAGTTAGAGGACTTGGATGAGCAAATTGTAGGCGGAACACTCCAGCCAATCGAAACGACTCCATATCAAGCCGCTTTGTACTACCGCGATTATTTCTTCTGTGCGGGTTCTGTCGTTACTCCGAACCACATCATCACTGCAGGACACTGTCTCACTTTCCTGTTAGTAACGTAAAACCTTTTTTCAGCTTTGTTTTAACGACCATTCTAAAATAACGGATTCTTCTCTACACGTAAATCAGTTATGGTAGAGAGATGGGTTGAAATGAGTTAGTCCCAATCTTATTGTTAGCAAAAATTCGGTAGCTTATTCGACAAAATGTTCATCTATTTATACTCTCAAAATTTTTATAAATAGTGATTCTGATAACTCATCCATTCGACCACAAAGCTTACACAAAATCACAAAGCTTAAAACGTTTGTTGAGCAGACGGCGCTTTGCTCCTGATTGCGATGTGTGATGAGCTGATATAGATGATCAGAAAGAGCCAAACACAGGAATTCCGAACGCTTTTAGCCCAAATTTGTCAGCTGGAAAACATCGTTTTTCAAACTTCTTATCTGTTATACTTTACTAAACTTTGTCTGTTCCCTGAGACTACGAGAATTTGAAAATCTCACATAAGCTTCTCTTGGGAGAGATAGTTCCGGTCAAAGAACGCAAGATGGTACTGAATCAGCAAACGATGAGTCATCTGGAGGACAGACACAGATTCAGATTACAAAAATGAAAAGAGTTGAATTGATCGTTTTTAGGCCCGCCAATCCTGGGAGTCTTACCGTTCGGGTAGGCACACACCGACTACACATAGGAGGACAGTTGATAGGAGCCAAAAAATTTTACATTCATCCCAAATTCTCAAGGCGATCCATTGATTACGACGTGGCCATTATAGAATTAGCAAATCCTGTCAAATTCAGCGAGCGCGTCAAAACTGTCACACTAACAAAAGCGGAACCAGCTGTAGGAGAGAAAGTTAAAGTCAGCGGTTGGGGATACATCACAGTAAGTAAATTACCTGCTATAAGTGTAATTAATTATGGTGTACTAAAAGTTTAGTCGAACTCACCTCAGCAAAATTGTTACCCAAAAACAGGAAAAGGGTCCGCCATCTCTGAAACTTCATTCAACCATAGTCATGACTATTAACAGGAAGGAATGTGAGAGGAACTATGCGAAACATCTTCCCATCACGGAGAGGATGATATGTGCGATGGCCGATGGTAAAGACGCCTGCTACGGAGACAGCGGCGGTCCTCTTGTCTATAAGGATAAACTGGTCGGGATAGTGTCTTCGGGTGAAGGATGCGCACAGAAAAATTTTGCAGGGATATACACCAACATTGCCAATCCGGAAGTTCAAGAATTTGCTCTCCAACGAACAGGGCTGGCTAAGAACGAAACGAAAAATGAAAAACAAAAAAAATTAAAAGCCTGTTTCTCCCCTCTCGGCTAAATTTCAAATTTTAATAAAAACCAGAAAGAAGACAGCAGTTTAGTTTTCCAACAAGCACACCGTCAGCAAATCAACCCACAGCCTCCTCATATAATTGTTACTTTTATTTATATATTTGTTATTAACATAATCACATATTTTATAAAGAAGACTATCTAATTAAACCAATCCCTCATATTTGTTGATCTATGGACAGTTTTATAGTGAACAGCTGAACCAGATTTTTTTAGCAAAATGAAGAAACCAAATCGAATGGGCTCTAACTGGGGTGACGGTGAGCGAAAGATAATTACTTTAGATAATTACAAAGTAATTTAACCCCTCAGAGTTGGAAGAAATTAAATTTGCAACTTATTAAACTTCCATTAAACTCTTCAAGTGTACAAATTTTAAAGATGGATGACACATAAACGAGCTCCAACGCATTTTCTTAAAATTTGTTCATGGACTAAGTGAGAAAGTTTTTAATGCGTTTTGCCTCCTGCGGCATTTGACTGTGTAAAAGACTTTACAGAGATTATTACAAACAGATTTGTGACACGCTTTCTTTAAAAAAGTCAGTCATCGGTGGTAAGACGTTTGCAATTTGGTCACTCTGACGGTAAAAATGTAACCAATTTATTTTCTTTTCATTACTTCCATCCAATAGCACTACAGCCCTGTATGGGCCTTGGCTCTCTGTAGGATGCAGATTTATTGTGCATCTCCTCCAGTTTTGGATTCCCTTTGTCCGTTGGTAAGTCGTCGTGAATAGGTTAGTCCGGTTTTTTCTCCTTTAGACTTCGCAACAAAACTGTTTTACGAGTAGAGTTGTTAGCTCAGCGATCCTGGAGTGCCGATGTTTTCCTTCAGGGTTATTTCCCTTAGCCGATGGAAGCGTCGAGAGTTCGCTTTTCGCCCTCACTTGGCTTAGCCGCACATGTTGTCCAGAGGCCATGGCGTGGACATGCAAATTTCGGACTTGTTAGAACAAATGGCATTTCCTGCGATCTCCTGATATTCATCCCCCAGCAGAACGCACATCCACAAGACCACATACTACCCTTCAACCCCCCTCAATTACATTATTATTATTATTTATTTCTTTTTTTTTTAACACGACTACAGATATTATTTGTCGGTGATGGCTTATTATCATTATTATTGCCTTCTTCTTTCCACGACCTGATGGAATTATCGGTAGATTTCTTCAGGTGTGCCCCAAGATGCAACAAATGCGTATCCCTAATAGGCGTATCCGAATGTGGTGTTATATCATCCTCTTCAAATGTGCACTGTACCCATAAGCGCAATCTTTTGGACTTTATGAGCCTTTGGCTGCAATATGCCAGCCCATTTTCACTTTAACTCTAGTTATTTTAAATACATCTCTAAACCGGATCTTCTAACATACATAACACTTCATTCCATTCCTCTTTTGGTTGCTTATATTTTAGTATTAAATTTAACCGATACTGTCCATGTTTGGCAACCATATATTAGGCACAAGATAGTGCAGGTGTCCAAAATTTTTATAGAACAGAGGAAAAAGAAAAGTTTAGAAACAGAACACAAGTAATGACTTTAATTTTTATAATTATAATAACTGCTTGAAAACAAGACTTTTGGAAGAGGAAGAGTAACAGAAAGAAAGTTTTCACAAGTTCCTTTCACTTCTACTACCGAGGAGTTCAAATTCAATATTTTATCACTGCAAAAAGGCAAATTTAAAGCTAAATCTAAATCTACGTGACTGCTTTTAATTTTGAGAAAGCAATACCTGTGTCTAACTGACGCAAGATAGCAAAAATAAATTTTTGAAACAATATCTTTCCAAATAATAAAAATAAATAAAAAAACGTGACTGAATACAGTTAGGTATCCTTTCTCTTCGAAAAACGATCGACAACGACCCCACCGAAACCAGGATTCAATCATCCGCCGAAGGATTCGATCATACCTAAAAATCTAATCGTCTTCAGTGTCGTAATCAGTGTCGGAAAATTCGTCGACTCTATAATCCACCCAATCCCAGTCGTCGTCTTCGTGAACCAAATAAAATAATTTGTTGGCGCACTGAGAAAGGGGATCCCTGAAGTGTAGGTAAGGATTTTGGACGTCCAAAATGGTTAAGCACAACCAACAGAAATAAGCATTGCACTTCCAGCAAACCATTTTGTTGCAACCGAGAGATTTCTGAAAATTCAAATCCTCGTGATTAGGTGTTTTCACTTTCCAACTGCAATCCCTTTTTGAAAATTCTTACCTCGATGGCTGTCTCGCATTTCGGACAAGCTTTGCTGTTGTCTCTTATCCAATCCTCAGCTTTAGTTTCATTAATTAAAGTTTCTAAATTCTTTTTGCCGTATTTGCTTTCCATCTGACCTCTAACTTCTGCAGACCCATTTTCATACTGTTCGATAATTTTTCTAATTTCATCTGGGGAAAAAAAAATTTTTTATCATTAAACTTGCACCTTTGAACCGAACTAAATAAAATTATTTTGGAAACACAGAGATTCATTCATACTTGATTTATATCGACACGGTTCGATTCCATGATATACCATCCTGCATGATACACAAAACACATATTGACAATTAGGACAAGATGCCATCTTTTCTTTAGGATCCCAAGAAACTGGATATTGACATATTTGTCTTGGACAGTAAATTATGTCATTCAGAGTATCCAAAGCTGTATTTAACAATACAGAGTCATACTTGGCGTACAGTTCCTCAGAAACGATTTCCTTGATCTGGAACAAAAACAAGTCATCAGACACAAAATAAACATTACAACAAGAAGAGACTAATACTTTCTAATTTATATCTTTAAAGGTCATTATTATTCGAATATTTTAAGCCCAAAATTTTTATGAAGACTTGAAAATGATTCAAACTTCCCTCCACCTGTCAAATCGGTTGTAAACCTACTATTTTAGAATAAAACTCTGCTGCTCAAGAAATACCATCAAATGTGAGTGAAACTTTTTCATCCTTTTGTATTTATAACTTTCACTGCTGGCAAGTTTAAGACATATAGACTTAGAAAAAATTTATTAAATAAAACAATCAACAGTCTTGGTAACTATTTTAAACATATTAATTGTACCACAACGCCCTTGTGGCAATAGATTAGTTAGAAGAGAAGAAATGAGATGACAAGATAAAAGAACTTTGGTCACATTATTACGATTGCATCATCCTGATGACAGTTTATGGTAGTCCTTGAGAGAGAATGTTGAGCTTTAATTCTATTTTTCACCCCTTCTGGGTATAAGAGAATACAAGCAGAGGATTTGAACTTGCAACTATAACTTTTTAGTCTGGCAGTTAACACTACACCACAAACCTCCCTCGAATGTTTGTATATATGGTAACACAATTTATATATTATGTAAAGTACTTCAATTTTTAATTTATATTTATGTACAGTAGTCATAGTCTGGTTTACAACATATTAAATTAAGGTTTAAACTGCATTTTTTTCACTTACTTAAGGTAGGATTACAAGAAACTAAAAATTAAAACTGAAGCTTTGACACAGGTAAACACTTACTTGGGAGGGCAATGCTTCAGTCGTACATTTATCTTCTGGGCATTTAATCGACATAACAGATCCATCTTCAATTTTGACTGTAAAATAACTTCTGATACAATTTATACAAAACACATGATTACAATCTTTGAATTTTGTACAATCTTTTCCCAATTTATCCTGAAAATAAATAAATAAAACCTTATTTTAAGCTTTCTTTAAATGAAAAATCCACTGAACCAAATTCAATTTAAACAATAAGGAAAAAAATCAAACTTACACAAAAACATATATTACAAGCATAAAAATTTCTCATAAATTCAACACTCTCCCTTTCTGCATTGTAATTTTCAAGAAGTCTCACAAGGGACACATTTGTATTAAAACTCAACACAGCTCTTTCATCGTAGTTGTTTTTCTTAATGTGTGAATTAGATTTTTTACGTTCATTATGATTATCTTTGATTTTCTTACTATTTACTCCCAAATTATCCAAACTCTCTGAAATACACTTAGTGCTACTATACAACAAATCTGAATTTTCAGGAACTTTATCACTCTGTTCATTAACTGACACTTCTGAAACTTGTAAGTTTTCAATTCTATCCTCCATCCCATTCATATCATTCTTGTCTCCAAATTCTTTCTCCCCTCCATCTGACTCTTGCAACTTCTGAACATATAACAAATGTTTCAAGCATAGTTTCGTTATATCTAACCTGTCGTCATATCCCAAAAAAGATAATGAATCATTCTTTAGAAAATCACACCACATGTAAATTATTTCATCACCTTTATGTTCTTCCCATATCATATCTAATTTTTTACAAAGTAAACTGATGTCTGATTTGGAAAGCCACTGACAACTAATAACAAAATTTGGTGGATTTTTCAAGGGGTAATCCTCGGGAAGAGTTAACAGCAGTTCAATGGGTGGAAGATGCTTCACAGTCATTAAGCATTTTTCTTTAGAATCTACTCTTTCAACATATTTAACTTTGTAATCATCTTGAAGTTTTAAAAAAGCCAAAAACATAACTTGGATGTCTCCATTTGGACCTGAATTCTCAGTTACTTGAAATTCTTCACTGTAGTAAATGCTCTTCAAGGAATCTAATTCTTCCAGTTGTGCGCTTCGATCCATTTTTTTATCACTGAGAATTTATCGCACAATACTCTAGAAAAAGAGAAAAAGAAAAAATCTGAGCAAAAGTTAGATAAAAACAATTTTTTCCACTAGATGTCACGAAAACGTTAACCCAAACAGATGATTATAAAAACAAATTACAAAAAATCAATTCATTCTATAAAACAAAACTCCTTCCTTTTCCTTCCAGACGATTGAAACACAAAAACAAATAGAGTTTAAAGTTTACCGTCTTTATATTTGTAAATAAAAAAGCATTTAACAACAGGACGTACTTCTAACAATTAATACTTACCAATTCCAGTGATTTAAGTTAACTCCAAAACTAAATCATCAGTCGCAATAAGTGTTCCATCAAAAGAAAAAAAAGGTCTCATTGTTAATAAATGCATTAGGTTAGATCTTCCTATATTTTCCAAAGCATTTTTAAAATACGCTAACTAAATTTAAAAAATAAAACGAACAAATAAAAAAAATTTGTTCCTTCCAGCCCGTTTAAACCAGAAAACCAGATTACAATGTTCAATTAAACCAGTGATGCCAACTTTATTTCAAATACTCCTTAACGTTTCTTCTTGAATTGGCTTTTTTAAAATTAAAAGCTCAAATTTCCGAGAAGCTTTTAAAAACGGAAAATTAATAATAAATTAAGGGAATTTCTAACCAACAATCACATAATTTCATCAAAATAGATAAACACATACATAAAGGTCATTTAACGCTTTTGTAAAGAATTGAACAATCCCAAAGCTTGAACCAACTTCGACCAAATTTAGAGAATCTGAAATTTAATTATTCTTCACATGCAAATAAAAATGCTGTAAAAAGGGAAAAAAAAGTAATTCAAATAATAAAAATGCGGCGAAGAACTGCTTAAAAAAATGGCTTCTTAACACGATATGTTGGCAACAATGATTATTTAAGCGCCTTATCGTTATCACGCGTGTGTTGGAGCGGTTGAATAAGTTCTAAAAAAATGTTAGTTTGTATCGATAGGCCCTGGGGTATTACTTCGAATGAATTTTTATCTGTATGTTCTGAAAATACGAGAGGTTTTTTCTCCGTGTATTTCTTTAATATTTCCTCTCTGTGACTTTTTTCATAATTATTTTAAAATATTCTGATGAAAAAATTTTTGAAAGAGGAAATTAAAAGGTAAACGAACTGATAAAGGACCTTGTAATTATGAAGAAAAAAGGCTGAGGAGTACCTAAAACAAACAAAATCATGATAACGGGTAAGTTTCCTTAATTTGTAATTTGTTAATAATTATAATAGTTGTGATAAAACGTATTCCTTGTATTTAAATCGTAGATTAGTTATACGAATTGATCGAAAGCTGGCGAGTTTTGCTCTTGCTAGGTTTCACTAATTTTTCGAGGCTAGTAACAAGCCAATTAACATATCTAAAAATATAAAAATCACTTCAGTTTGGATTAATAAACTCTCCGAGTTTGATTCTTCGAATTATTTTTATTGGTGATTTAAAACACAAGTTTGATGGGTCTTTTTGTTACAATTTCCTTTTAGCTTGCATTTAATTTCAAGACTATACATTTTTGTTTATCGAAATAGTTTGATTACTTTCTAAAAGTATTCAACCCAGTTAACTGATTTGTGGGGGTTAAGACATTGGTTTGTTTTCTAGATAAAACTCCATTTAAAGCTGGACAACTACTTATTGCCTTGAACTTAGATACAGATGGTAGTTAACGAGGGAGTAAAAAAGAAATTAACCCAGTTAATAAACTATTTTTTCTCTCCCCAACAAAATGGCTACCTGTCCCAGAGTAAGGGGGTGTAAGTTGTTGGTAGGATATAGGATTGGGGGCTTCCTGGGGAATGGATCAGTGTCAATATCCCAGCTGACAGAAGTTAATAAAAAATATAAATCAAAATTTATATTCAATCATTCTACACTTCTTTTCATTATTGTTTGCTTCTTTCTTTCAAATTTTTGTGTTCTCATACATACATACCTCAAAACCAAACTTGTGTTTAATCACATGTTCCTTTTACTTAAAGGTAGAAAGCATGGATATAAAGAAATCTCCAGTGAGCAAGAATGTCAAATATTATTCACTGATCAGGAGGAACTTTGTATTACTGGCTTCAAGGAAAATATCTTGAAAAAATGGATTTTTTATATTCTTAACATACCACTCTGTGGAACTCCTCTTTTATTATTAGACTGGTATCCACAATTGATACATTTGAAGTATGCAAGGAGCTCATTGGATATTGCTGACTTTGTAATGATTAAAGTAAGTGTCATGATTTAATAAAATTTTTCGCTTTCTTACAAAAACTATTAGAAAATAATGTATATTATATATGAAAAAAGGAGTAAGTTTAAATAAAATTTACCATCATAGGCAATAAATGAAAGAATTAGATAAAAGCAATTTGGGGTAACGTTGCCTCATACCTCATAGTTGCATGGAAGCTGTCCATGCCAAGTTTAAATATGATAAATAAAGAAATTCTGCATTTTTATTTTGGTTTAGTTTCAATACCTACAGGACTTTTTATTTTTGATTTAGTTTTTATTTTTTATCCATTTACAGGATTCAAATGATGTCTATTCCATTCACACCATTTTGGCAGTTACAATACCTTTAGAAGACACTTCAGAAACATTTCAACAGTCATTATCCTCTTTTTTGAAAATAAAAAATAATTTCAAATATTTCATTTACAAAGATATTAAATACATTTGGCTAGAAAAAGAAATGCAGTTTTGTCAATTAAGAGGTTGGGATGGTGGAGTGAAACATGTTAAAGAATTGTTGGAAGAATCTGTCGGCTACACTGCTGAAGAACAAGACATTTTGTAAGATTTTTTTTTGTTTGCTTGTTTTTGTTCATTTGTTCCAACCAGGAAAATTCTGTAAAATGTAGCTTAGTCTCAAGAAAGGGAAAAGTTCTCTATTAGTGTTTTGAATTGATTGTGAAGTCTTATTCAGGAGTTTTCAACAATTTACAAAAAAATTTCATTCAGTTTGTTTGTAGTTATGCTATAAGATTATGAAGGAAAATTTAATAATTAATTGAAAAAATTTAAAAACTGATATATCATCACAATAGCAATTACAGAGCAAGAATAACGTTTTAGTTTCATTGCTTCATCTACAGAACATTCTTGGTTACCTTCAATTTTTGTTTATTGAACTACAATGAGAAAAATCATTTTGGTTGTAGTGAAAAGTTCAGTTTTGTACATTTAGTTCCTTTGACAGTTGTTTCTAAGACTGTTCACTGGATGCACTCTGCTGAAAAAAATTTTTGAAAAAAATTTATCTTACCACTCCAGGCTCAAAATCTATGGGAAGAATGAAATAAGGCTTTCAATTCCAAGTCCATGGAAAGTTTTAATCAAAGACATTTTTCAACCGTTTTATTTATTTCAATTATTTTCCATTATTTTGTGGTTCGTCAACGATTACGTAAGTTATGCAATTTGCGTGGTCGCTCTCACTGGTTTTTCCTTCTTTGTCACCCTGTACACTGCTAAGAAGGTAATAGTCTAACTAATTGGCTCATAATACTCAGGATCTGTTGGAGATTTTGGAATTATTAATGATGTTGTTGTGTTTCAGGAGAAAAAATCTTTGCAAAATTTAGTACAGAAATCATCTGCCGGTAGGGTGTCCGTTATCAGGAAAAATGGAATCGTTGAAGAAATACATCCTTCTCTCTTGGTTCCTGGTGATATTATTCAGATACCTAGGAATGGTTGTGTTATGGCTTGCGATGCTTTACTGCTCAACGGGAATTGTATTGTCAATGAAAATGTTCTAACAGGCTAGTTTTGTTTTAAAGTTTGAGTTTGTTGGACTGTTACTTAGACAATTGTGGGAGTTCTGTGGTGTAGTGCTAAACTAAGAAGTTGTAGTCACGAGTTAGCCTCCTTCCGTATCCTGTTATACCCGAAAAAAGGTGAAAAACGGGATTAAAACTCAACTATAATTGTAACTACTTAGATAATTGTTTATTTTCTTGTGACCTTTGAAAGCTGTTAACTTTTAATTGATTAATCAGTTTAAAACTGATGGTATTTTAATAACTAAAAGATATCAAACATGATGGCAGAGCTTGGGTTTCTTTAATATATACCCCGTTTTGTTTTTATCTCAGCCACAGTAAGATTGACTCATTATCCACATATAAATTTAGATAATTGCATAAATACATTTCTTATTAAGTCAAGGGTTGCAGATCACTATTTCGTAGATGATTTTCTATATATAAGAATGACCAACAATCACTACCCGATGAACTATCACGATTTCAATATAATCTGCTACAGTCATATTTTAGTTGAGTTTGGTTTTTGATAACTTTTTAATTTTTTATTTTCAGGAGAGAGTTATCCAGTTACTAAAACGCCCCCACTTAGTAATACAGATGTATTTAATTCCATCATTTCAAAGCGACATGTCCTTTTCTGTGGAACCGAAGTCGTTCAGGCTAGATACTATGGCGAGGGAATGGTAATAATGCTTTTATACAATGAAATAATGAAAGGCAACCTTTTATGGTTGGAAAACACCCGACGAACTGTCTACAAATAAACTCATGACAGTATAATCTGTATAAGTGCTATAATGATTTTTATTCGATCTGATCCCATTTGTTTTGATTTTAGGTAACGGCTGTTACGATCAACACCGGATTTTCAACAGTCAAAGGAGAAATGATTAGGTGTCTTCTACATCCCAAGCCACTAGGATTTAAATTTTATACAGATTCGATAAAATTCGTTTTTTGGCTCTTCTTTGTTGCAACTTGCGGAATTTCGTACCTTTGTTATGTATCATATCGAAGGAATGTCAGTGCTGTATTTTACTCTTTCTGATGGATTCCTTTATTTTAGTCCATTTGTTCCCATTCTCACGATTTTGTTTTTATTCCTCTTACAGATAGCAATCAAAACTTTAGTGTTAGATTCTTTAGATCTAATTACAATTGTCGTGCCTCCTACTCTTCCCGCCGCTCTGACAACCGGTATTGCTTATTCTAAAAGCAGATTGCTGTCGAAGGGGATTTTCTGCATTTCACCTCCTAAAATCAACGTTTTTGGAAAGTTGAAATTGATGTGTTTTGATAAGACTGGCACTCTGACGGAGGAAGGATTAGATCTTTGGGGTGTGGTTCCTTCCTCTGGAAAAGGATTTGGGAAATTGATCGAAAAACCCTCGGTTTTGAATCCAAAACATCCTCTTGTCGTCGCTATGGCTACTTGTCATACTCTGACTAGAATCAAAGGAAAACTGTCTGGAGATCCGTTGGATTTGAGCATGTTTAATAGCTTGAATTGGGTACGAAAATTTTCCCTCGAGACCATGACTGTTCCTAATGACTTCACGTCTTTATAATTTGTTTAAATATTTAAATTTTAGGAATTGAATGAACCTGTCAGTGACACCTCTCACTACGATTTGTTATGTCCGACCATCGTCAAGCCGAAGAATTACTGGAAACCTAAATCGCCCGAGCTCAAAGATAATGTTTGGTTGGACGGAAATATTCTGGATGAAAATTCCAAATTTGAATTTTTAAACGATGAGAAACTAGAGTGTAATACTTTACCGTATGAAATAGGTATTGTTAGAGAATTTCCATTCACTTCCGCAACACGTTGTATGAGCGTGATAACGCGGCAACTTGGTGCTCATCATATGAATTTGTATTGCAAAGGAGCACCGGAGAGGATAGGAGAGTTGTGCCATCCCGATTCCTGTAAGTTTTAGGCTAAAGTTAGAGTGTGTTAGTTTAATCGACTCTGGGAATAAAGCGCCAAACAAGTCCCCCAATTTTTTAAACCTAATAACAGCTTATTGCCCTTTCCTTGGGGTCAGGTGTCCCCCGTTAAAGTTCTAACCGAAATCGTTTGCTATTCTAATTTCTAGACGAACTGAGTAATTTGGTTTTGGTGAGATTTGGTTTTCTGTATTCTGGTTAGTAGTTTATTTAACTGTATAAACTTTTGATGCTTCCAGGAGTCGAATTATTTAGCATCTTGTGTCTAAAGCCGTCATAGCGAAACTGTTGTTTTTGACACTGCAGCTATAGGTACACAAATGTGCATTCACCGACACACAAGTAAAAACCTAGTGTCAGTTTCTTTATTTTTGTTTGATTACGAACTAAAATTTCGTGTAAAACTCTCGAATTTTCGTTGCACACAAAAATTGCTTATTTGAGTCATTAAGTTTTTGCTGTTGTAGCCGCCATCGTTTCATTACTTAGTGTCTAGAGTCCGCTGGCGCCATGACGGTTGTAGGCGTAACCTAATTAAAGGTGCTGAATTATTCCTACTGTATTTGAGCTTAGAGGTCAGCGGTTTAACTGAAAATACAGGTCACAGTGACTTCTTTTCAATATGAAGTCTTCTTAACGCAAACGTTACTTCACTATATCTTCTGTGATCTTCGTGTGTCGTAAAAACAGAAGCCTAAACACAGATTTTTATTATTTATCATCAAATTGATTTCAGTGCCACAAAATTTCGATGAGGAACTTCAAATGTACGCATCAATGGGATTCAGAGTCCTCGGAGTGGCCTACAAGCAGTTCGACCAGAAGTTCACTTGGAGGAAGTCCCAACGCGTCAAAAGACAAGAAGTCGAGAATGGATTGACATTTTTGGGATTGATCATAATGCAGAATAAATTGAAACCGGCGTCCACGGGTGTGATGAACGATCTTCGAATGGCAAATATTCGATGCGTCATGATAACAGGTAACGTTTAGTGAAGGCAGAGTTTGAGGAACCTAAGCATAAGACTAGTGAAAAACTTGGATTCTCTTTCTCTTCAGGTTTTAAGCAAGGGAAATTTTTACAGGTGACAATCTCCTGACGGCTATATCGGTATCGAGAGAGTGTTTAATGATTTTACCCGGTGATTTCATAATCGAAGTACAAGTCACCCTGGGGGATGGATGCGGGAGCGGTCCGTCTTTATCGTTTCGATCCGTCGAGGCTTTGAATCCTCACGACAAATTCGCTCTACAAAATCAAATTTTGTTTTCGAAATTATCGCCGCCTCAGATCGAGATAAAAGCGCAGTCGTCGCGGTGTCATTACGCCCTCGATGGGAAAACTTGGGAACTGTTGAGAACTCATTTCAGTGATTTGATACCGAAGATCATAGTACAGGGTACCGTTTTCGCGAGAATGTTACCCGAGCAAAAGACTCAGTTGGTGGAAGCTTTTCAAGATTTGGATTACATCGTGGGAATGTGTGGAGACGGCGCTAATGATTATGGAGTGAGGTTCCCTTTTTGATCTTCTATTTTCCAAGGAAGATGTTTGTGTTTTGAACATTCCTCATAAATTAATAATATTTCAGGCATTAAAAGCTGCTCACGTGGGAGTTTCACTATCAGACGTGGAAAGCTCAGTTGCGGCGCCTTTCACTTCAAAATCTCAAGATGTCTCTTGCATAGTGAGCCTTGTTCAAGAAGGTCGATGTGCTTTGGTCTCTACTTTCGTTATTTTTAAATACATGGCCATTTACAGTTTGATTCAGTTTATATCTGTTCTTATTGTTTACGAAGTGAGTTTCTTCTTCTAATTTGTATTCTAAAGCTGCTTTCGAATGTTTTATCGAGATTTTGATTTTTCTTTTTATTATTCACAGAAAGGTGTATCCTTCGGCAACATGGAATTTTTGTATGTAGACCTTATCGTCACGTCGTTATTAGCGGTCGTCATCGGAAGAACAGGACCGTCAAAGAAGCTGGTAAAAGAGAGACCGATTGCTCGCTTAATGTCCTTCGGGAATTTGTTCCCTTTGATTTTGCAAGTCTTGGTAATATTGTCGACTCAACTTTTAGCTCTCGGCTTTCTGTATAAACAAGACTGGTGAGTTGAGAAACATAGTTGGAGGTAGTTTGTGGGTTAGGTGATCGATTTTGCATTGCCCTAAGCCAAAGTAATTGCGATTAAACAAAGTTAGACTTAAAACTAGGTTTTGGCAAACTTGAAAGTCTTTTGCGTTAAAAGGAATTGTCACGTTTTAACAGGTTTATTCCCGTCGTCCCGTCATCCGAGCCAGTCACCGTCAGCTGGGAAAATACTGTTGTGTATTGCACGAGTCTCTTTCAATACATGATACTGGCTTTGGTTTATTCCAAGGGAAAACCTTACCGTCAGCCGTTTTACAAGAATCGTGAGTTAATTACAATTTAATGATCAAGTTGATTTATATAGGGACATAACTCCAGAATCCTTGTCGACAATCCAATTACAGTTTGTAGTGACGTCTCTCTCTCTCTCTCCCTTGGCTTAGGCTTATCCCATTTATTTGGGGTCGGCTCTCCTTGTCACTTTTCTCCAGGCGCTTCTGTTCTGAATTGTCGTCTCTTCAGCTGGGATTCCCTTCAGGTCTCTACTCATTACGGACAACCTAGTTTGAGGGCTCCTCCCTCGCTTTCTCGACCCCATGTTCAGCACTCTTATGGTCATGTGCTCGTATGGTCTCCTCATACCATCTCAGGCGGGTTTCTCTCGGTTGTGAGTCCGATAGCCTTAAAAGACTTCAGCCCAAGAAATAAACTAACAACTATCATAAACTTAATTTTATTCTCATAAGACCACCTCTACTGCCTCCAAACTCTAATCATCAATCCACTCCTTCAAATAATAGACTTTCGCTGTTGCCAGGATGACTCAATCCCAACACATTCCAAAGTGGCGACACAAATCATTATTATAATAGCATCTCTACTATAAGTTAAAGAAGAACCGGTTTCTAGAGTGCCACCAATTAATAATTCCTTTCTACATAAAAGTAGTAACGTTATTCGTTCTCTTACACTTTTTGGAACTAGTTAGAAGAAATTTTAGTTTAAAAAATGGTAGATGTATTAATGGGATTGATTTATACTTTAAGAAAATAAAAAAAGCGTCAAATGAATGTAGACAAACTTGTTCAAAACTGATGTCACGTTGTCGGACAGAACTTTCCCGTATACCTAATTGATGGAAAGGATTGAATTCAGTATTTACATTCAAGTCGAAGTCACAAATTTTACAGTTAAATTAAATAAACGAATAAGGTGTGACATGAAAATAATTAAAATTCGTTTGTATTTGTTTCAGTTAGTTTCATGAGCGTTTTCTTAGGGATGACCACATTCGCCGTGCTTCTCTGTGTTTATCCCTTTCGGCCGGTTTCCAAATTTTTCGAGCTTATACCTGTGGAGGAGGACAGTCGCCCGCAGACTCTTTTCAGAATCGAACTTTTGATTTTTCCCATTTTGAATTTGTTGCTTTCCTTTTTGATTGAAGTGAGTAACCGAAATAACTAGACATTTTTATGATTAGACATTCATAGCAGATCTCATTATTACTATTATTATATCATTAAAACAATTAAAATTTAAATTTTCCAACTTTCCCTTTTGCAGATTTCAACGGGGGATCGGAAATTTCTAAAGAGAGCCATCCATTTCGTGATAAGAAAAAAAGAATCGAAAAACCGTTACAAACGAATACTTCAGAATCCTGATTATCACGTGTACTGAAATGAAAATCGACTTGAAATTTAGAAAATATATTTTTGTAAAAAATTCGTTGAAAGACTGTTTTCTTTAAAATCTTTCAATTTTCATCAGGTTTCTAGCGCTTATCCCTACTAATGGCAGTGACTATTCATATTAGTAGTATGTAGTGACGTTTGCCGATTGGGAATCTGTATTTTCATAAGTACGATTAAATTATTTTTAGTAAATATGTATTGTGAAGAAACCTACCTACAACTACCACAAATGTACATAAAATATTATTTATTAATGCTTATTTATATATAATACTGAAACAACCCGTAATACTGACTGGGAACGTCTAGTACAGTAATGGCCAACTTTTTTGATAACGTAGTCAAATTTAGTGTTTCATAAGTAATGTACACCATCACAATGAGTTTTCCAAAAATTATGCACACCTATGAGTTTATTTCAAAAGTAATGCACACTCAATGAAGAAACCATTTTAGAGGTACTGAACACTTCTCAAATTTTATAGCCAACTCATAAACCATTTTAAAAAGCTTTCATGGGTCAATGTCTGACACCGGGGGTTATAGATTCGCTATTTCTGGTCGACTGAATGGAAACGGTTGGCGGTGTTTTGGGACAAATTAGCGTTATATTTAGCCCACGAACCCCTTTTTACTTCATGATCTGCTTACTCTTTTTGTTGAAATTAAAATTTGGAGAAAATATTTGTGGATCTAACGAATGAATTTCAAAAAATGGCTCTTTGTCAACGGTCAGTTATACCAAAAAGTCAGCTTTTGGCAACAAAATGTTAAGTAGGAATTAAACAACATTTTTGAGAACGTCTAATTGTTTGAGTTAAATTGTAAGGTCGATATACTATTCGATACTTGCTCGAAATTGCTACTGTTTCAGGCCAAACTCAAAACTCTACAATGATGTTTCTTTGTAGGAATAAGTTGTCACTTAATTTTCAATATTTACTTTCCTCTTTATTATTATTATTATTATTATTATTACTGTCTCTTCTCTTCTTTTGTCTCTTATCTTTTTTCTCTCTTTTCCCTCTGTTTCATTGTATTTTTTACTATAATTACACCTATATTCTTGGCTATTTCCTATCCCATCCTTCAGATTGTATCTTCAGTCACACCCATTATCCTATTCTGGGTTGAGACACTGGTTTATTTTCTAGGCATAAAGCTCCTTTAAATCCAGACCAACTATTTAATGCTTTGTTTAGAAACAGTTAGCTTGGAGAAAAATAAAAATTAAATTTTCAATATTGAGACAAACCTGCAAGCTCCACAACACTCTTTTTAGCCTATTTCGACTCCTTCCTTCTTCCTTACTACTGTTTTCTTTTACTCCTTACTTGTCAGTTTTGCATTACACTTGTAATCTAATTTTCAAATATATATTATCTTTTCAGTTCCTGAGGTTAAGATACTGATTAAAAAAAACCTTAAACCTAAACCAACTTGATATCTTGAACTTGGAAAGAGATGGTAGTTAACTAGGGAATAAAACCAAAAAGTTTTTTGTTAAGGGACTTATAAAAGAAAAGCTTTAAAATGCTGATGATTAAACAAAAGCATGAAACCACTAAAACACATTAAAATCTTAACCATTTCACAACTCAAAAGGCCTGAGCTAACACCTGAGAAAAGCTGCAACAATGAAGCTATCTAGTGTAAAAAGTCACGATTCGCGTCTGTCATTTACTTTAAAAGCTTCACTCGTCACGAAACAGCTGTGTCAGGTAGAAAGCTTATTTGAAGTCAGTTTTTTTGAGAAGGAAAACAAGAGTAGATTTCTGAGTATCAGTGACAACGCAATAGAAGCTCGAAACAAGTTTTAAGTTTATACAGGTGTCTCGGAGGAAGGGATTCGAATTGCTCAACATATTATAAAAAAACGGTTTTTCGATGTTTGGACGAGAACAAAGCCTAATCGACATGTGTAGTGAAGAGTGATCGTTATAGATAAGATTGATTTTGAAATGATAAATTTAATTTTGCCTTAAAATTTCTTAAAATTACATTTAATTATTATTTGTGATAGACGTCCGTTTCCTTGACTGACTGAATGCAATGAAAGGTGAAGACAACGTCGGATTCCAAGGTGAAGAGTCCTCTGAGGTACGTTTGTGCTTGTTATCTTGTTAAATTTTTTTGCGGGAAACTTGACACGTTTGGTGCTAAAATGGGATTTGGCTGCTAATCTTTTGTTTTTGATAAAGAAATCAAC
The DNA here is from genome assembly GCA_016920875.1 of Columbicola columbae. Lineage (NCBI taxonomy): Eukaryota > Metazoa > Arthropoda > Insecta > Psocodea > Philopteridae > Columbicola > Columbicola columbae. The sequence continues at coordinate 3,219,990 of JADMLL010000007.1, read as the reverse complement.
GAGATCAATCCAAGAAATTAATTTTCATTATAGAAAAAAGCAGGAAACGGCCTCGAAATGAAAGAAGTCACGCCGAATGATGACGTACTCGTTAAACTCTCGGAAAGTCCCAAACCGGAAACGGAAATCGAGGAAATGTCGAATGCTGATAAACCCAACGGAATCACTCGGATAATTCTAGCAATCCGTTCGAAGTTGGCAAATCTTTTATTTGAACAAAGCCCCTTGAGCAGGTTTCTATGGACCATCCTAATTAACGGTGTGGCGGTTGCCCTTTTGGCTGGATCCATCGTCGAGTTTATGAAAAATGGTAAAAATGGTGTTTTAAACTGTATAAGTGATTAAATTCTTTGCACCTGAAATATCTGTAAAACTAGATGACTCAAAACGATACCTGATCCCAAAGTTCTGTTAAAGTCGGTGAAGGTGCTCCTAGGTTAACAGTATAGCCAAGCCTTTGTGTTCCCAAACCTTTGACTTAAAGGTGTTATAGCCCAGATACTATGACCAAATAAGAACTAAAACAGGTACCGTTCGAAAAAACAAAAACAATTTTTGTGCCTAAATCTATTTTCCCAGGTTCTTCTGAGATTGATTGGTGCGATGGCGTTGGGTTTTTATGGATATTATATATTCTAGTCTATTTTGGTGTTATCTACTCTCTAACAAAACGTTTTTTCGGGAAATCCATAAAAAAGTCCTGGAAACCATTTGAGAATCTGTTTGCTTCTTTGGTTAGTAACAAGTAAGTCAAAGTAACCCTTTGTCAATTTGATAATTTATTTTTATAATCAAATTAAAACTTTTAATTAATCATTTCAGGTATTTCCGATGGCTGTGCTATATGACTCCTGTCCTAGCTCTCGCCATTTACGTCATAGTCTTTCCTGGGAAAAGCGGAAGAAGGGTTTTTTCCTTTTTGGGAATGATCGTGTTTGTTCTTTTCGGATTTATATTCTCCAAGCACCCTGGTCACGTGAGTTGTTTTGTTAGTTTGATCTGAAAAACTTGAGAATAACCTAGGAAGAACCTTTAAAAAATGTTTCAGTTTGATTTTTTAATATTTTTCTTTGTTGTGATCATTTTTGGATTAACTCTCTATCTTTGATTACATTTCTAAACACTTTACTTGTAGTTGAGCTGATTGAACACTATTTGTCAGTACTCCTACAAACTGAAATAAATATCATTTAGGCAATAATCACAATTAAGCTTTACATTCAGAGTATCAGCCAGGAAACTGCATTCTAAGGCTGAATAGTCAACAACCAATTGTTTTATGATTTGCTGTTGAATGTTTAAAGAACAACATCTCACTCATCAACTAAGACTCAGGGCTGAATTAGCCCCTGAGATCACAGCCCCTTCCCCTCCTTTATGGGTATCATGACAAAGCTCAGTGCAAACTGAAAATAGTATGAATTTCACCTTCCTTAGAGTAAAGTATTCATTAATCATGAATCAGCAACCTATGATAGGATTAGGAGATGAAAGCCTCCAAGTTTTGCTCTTCAAATTATCTTTAATTTGTTTAAACCATCATGCATTTGGTGGTATTTCCTTTGTCAAGGTATACACACCTCAGCCCATCATATCAAGAGGGTTTAGCTGGCCACAGTGTGACTTAATGCATTTTAGCTTATGCCACCATGATGCGGATTAGCTGAGAGATACACCACATGTCACCCCCCAATTGATGGTGGTTCAAGAGGTGATAAAAACAAATTTGAAATGAAATGAGAGAGAATATTAAGTAATTAAACCGTATTAACACTACTCCAGGTGTGATGAAATGTTTGTGCCAGAAACAATATTATCACAAGTGTTGGGTGGATCTTATTTCTCTTTGTTATCATTCAAATGGAAGTTGCCTAAATCCTGTGCTGATTTTCTGTTTATCAGATTTCGCAGAAACTGTGTTCTTATAACTTCAAATTCCATCGGTGAATCTTATCACTGTATCTTTTGAATGAAACCGAAATGCCTTATTTTTAAATAAAAAAAAAAGTTGAGGCATCAAAGGGGATTGGTGGTGGGAGCCATACTAAAATATTTCACCTGCTTAAAAAACTTTTTATTAATTTATTTGTTAAATAGATATCATGGCGACCTGTAATATCGGGAATGGTTCTTCAATTTGTATTTGGATTGCTAGCCATTCGATGGGATGTTGGTAGAAATATTTTGGAGTGTCTTGGAAACAAGGTCACAGCATTTCTACACCACACCGAAGCAGGTTCCACTTTTATATATGGCTTTTTGAGCTTACCGCAGGCGGATGGAAGCCTTGTTTTTGCATTCGCGGTAATTACAACCTAATTTTATACACCATTAGCCTACGTAGACGGCTGATAACCGTGAAGCTTTGAAACACAAAGCCTGTGATCTAAGCTGCCTATGCATAGGACCATCATTGCTTTTTAACGTATAATTTACCCAACTCCACCAACTGCTACTTGCACAAGAGTAATTAAAAATTTTAAGAACAATTACGAGTTCTTTGGGTTTTCTAATGCCATTACAGGAATTTTCTTCTTCATCAGGTCTTGCCCGTCGTTTTCTTTTTAAGTTTCTTCGTCAACATCTTGAGCTACTATGGTGCCCTTCAATGGTTTATACTGAAAATTAGTTGGGTTGTGAAAATCTTTATGGGAACAACAGTGTGCGAGTCTGTCAATGCTGCATCCAGTATATTTTTGGGAATGGTAGGTAAAAACCTCCTGAAACAACAAAGAAACAATCAGATAAAAAGACATAATCAGCCGATATTTTTGATGAATGACAAAATCAGTGGGAAACAAGCGAAAAAGGCCGCACATCTTATAAATTTTTTCCCTCAATAACAGATTTAAATCTAAAAATATCGACATTAACTATGACCCATAGTAACTTCGTTGAATATTTACTGAAATTTTTAAATGTGCTAACTGTAAGGACTGTACCATGGCTGGAGATGACAATGTCGGTACAAAATGACAATACAAAATGGACTACACTGAGAGAAAACTTATAATATAAACAAGACTTTTTAAAAATCTCCTACTGAAAACTTTTAGTGAATGAAAGGGAGCTTTCAGCTTTTGTTTCATTTTCAATTTATAGAAAATATTATTGTAATAGTTATAATTTGCTCTTTTACAGTCTGTTCATTGACATTTCACTAAATGGGTGTCTGCCATTGAGTAAATAAAATTTTAAATTAAAAGAAAAAATTGAAGGAAATTACAATATTCACAAAATTAAATCTTTTTATCATATGCACATGACAGCTTGGAACTGTTTTAGACGGAAAGTCCACTACTCATTCAGAAATACATGAAAGACCTCACGAAATCGGAAATTTGTGCCATCATGTGTGCGGGTTGGTCAACCGTTGCGGGGGTCGTTTTGGCCGCTTACATCCAATTCGGGGTGAAAGCTTCCCATCTGATTGCTGCCAGCGTTATGTCTGCACCAGCCTCACTATCATTTTCTAAATTGTTTTACCCCGAAACGGAAAAATCTAAGAACACATTGGATACTATAGTTTTGACAAGAGAGTGAGTAGCCTGAAGCCCAATATTCATGGCCTTACTTCACTACAAAAGTCTAGAGCCTTCATATTTTAATTTTTTAGACAAGGTACAAACGCACTGGATGCTGCTAGTAAGGGGGCATTAACCGCTGTGGCAGTTGTTGCTGGCATAACTGCTAATATTGTTGCCTTCTTGGCATTTGTAGCTTTCTTGGATTCCCTGCTCATTTGGATTGGTGCTACAATTGGATTTGAAATGTCTTTCAAGGTTGTATTTAACACTATATATACTATTGTAGTTAGTTTGTTGGCTTTTATGCTACTCCAAGTTTTTGTAAAAATTAGTAAGTTTTCATTTACCTGGGCTTAATTTAAAAACTGAAGCCATCAAGAAGTGGAAAATATAAATTTCAACTGAGCTATCACAAAATTCTTTTGGGTTATATAAACTAATTGGCACAATGAGAGGGGTTGTTAATTGAGAAGTTGCAGCTAGTTAACAGTTAAGGGTGTCCTGTTTAGAGTGGTCAAAATTTAACAATCCACTTGTTGAGAGAAAAATAAAAAACTTCTATAAAGAAGAAAACAGAATCAAATCTCTCAATCACTAACTAGAAAGATAATCAGCTACAAGAAAGCATAATTACTCAACATAAGCATATTAGCATTGAATTAAAAGCCTGTATGAATGATTAGTTATCTTTTTATCAAAAAAGAAATTCTTTTAATCATTTTCCACATTGGTTTTTGTCACAATGATTCTTTCTACTGGTTCTGATTTAATATTTTTAATTCAGGAATCAAAATACTGATTGTTTGAAATCTTTTTTTATCTGAGAATAAAATTTTAACCAAATTATCACTTAGCATTGCCCTCTTGCAGTACGTCTTGTCAAAGTTATTCTTTCCTGTGACCTTTTTGATGGGCATCGAAGAAGAATCCATGGAAGATGTTGCATATTTGGTGGGAATCAAGACTGTTGCAAATGAATTTCAAGCTTATCAAATCCTGGGAGAGATGATTAAAAATAACAAATTAAGCGTGGGTTTCATTTTATCTTTAATTAAATACTCCAAGTTATAGTCCAAAAATTTTTTGTATTCTTATTTGAAAACAGAACTGACTCTGAAATCAGTTTGGTGGATTTGATTAATTTGATATCTTTTTTTTATAGGAGAGGTCAGAAGTGATAGCAACTTATGCACTATGTGGTTTTTCTAATTTTGGCTCAATAGGAATTACAGTCGGTGCACTATCAGTAATTGAACCCCTCCAAAGATCAAATGTAGCACAAGTTGCTCTCCATGCATTCATTGCTGCTAACATTGTTTGCTTTTTGACAGCTTGTGTAGCAGGTACCTGACTTTCTCTTACTAATTATTTCAACTCAAATAATTTGTCACAATCTAATCAAACTATTTAATCATTTTGTAGGATGTTTGATTGATTGATGAGTGGTGAAAAAGAAATGAAAGAACAAATGAAATCATCTGCACTTAATCAATTTCTTCAAATCAACAGTACATCAATGGCTCATTGATTTTTATAAATTTTTACACATTTGTTTTTATATTGTATACACGAAATTATGTACGGACTAGGTAAAATTTTATATTATATTTTTTTAATATAATAAAATCATAAATTATACTTATTTAAAATTTAAAATAAGCTTCATTTCTAATTGATAATAACACCTTCGATTTTTCTAAGTACTTTATCATTTCAATTTTCAACACTATCACTCCTCCAGTAACACAAAACCTGTTGGATAACCGGCACTTTATCTTGCAGTTTAAACATCAAATTTCACTGACTTTAATGACAATGTCAAAGAGATCACATTCAAATTGGAAACAGTTTCTTCATGCTTAAATCACCAGTACTGTAACTATTACAATTAAATTTGGCAAATTGAAAGTAAATAAGAAAGACAATAAAAACAAGACTGCTTGGTATCTTATACCTATAGAAATATTTTTTTACAAGTATCTAAACATTATGTAAATAATTAGTGGTGGTTTTAATCATGTTTATCACCCTTTTTTTTTTTAATAACAGGATGTCAGAGGAAGATTTGAACTCACAACAATTTGCATCCCAGTCAGACACATTAACCAATATACTACTCCTCCCACAACAATATGTAAATAATTAGCAATAAACTATTCTGGGATGATGCAGTTTAAAGTTGAATTAAGTTTTAATGACATAGTTAAAGATTATCGGTAGACTCTGAAGAGAAATTGTTATTGATTTGGACAGGGCCAAAATAGTTATAGCTACAGTTGGGATTTAATCCTTTTTTTTCACACTTTTTGGGTATAACAGGATACAGGAAGATTTGTGCAGAATGTCAGGATACAGGAACTTGCAACTATAACTTCTGAGCTTGAACGAATATACAACAAATGTAAGACTGACAGCACAAAAAAAATCTAACAAAATACTCCCATACACTCCATTTTGTGGCCAGACTTTAACAATATGGTTTAAAATAAAATAAAGATGATAATAATTGTAGCTTGGCTAAGCTTAAGCCATTTAAAACTTAATTTGATAATCGTACTAATTTAAATGACTTATCCTCAAAAATATATTTGAATTGCTTAGATACTTATGAACAAAGCAGTTGTTTCATTTCAAATATAACTTGTTAATTTCTTAATAAAGACCTTACACTTCCATTGCTTTGTTCAAAACATTAACCCTATTAATTAATTGCTCTTTCCATTCTTCTTCTGGGATTTCTTGTGCCCACTGAGGAATTGATGTCAAGGGCAATTTAAAACCAGCCATTGCATTCTTTATCTGCTCTTCTTTGGTTGAATCAATAACAATATCAGTCAGTCTGTTGTTATGTGCTGAATTCCATAATTCCACCAGCTCAGTTTTAGTGGATTCATCAAAGGCTGACCTTTCTCTCATATTCGGTGGATTGACGTCGAATTCATTTTCATCTTCGCTACTGCTTTCCTACAAAAAAAGTTAAATTCAAAAGAAAAGAGAATAATTTTCAACTTGAAATATTAATTAACAATTTATGAGTATGACGAAGAACAAACCTGGGAATCGTCAGGGTCGAGGTGTGAATGAATATTACTTTCTGAGAAATCTTGTGGTAGAGCTTCATAACCTTCATACGATATTTCTTCTTCTCCTTCACTATCTGAGCTGGGTGCTATGGGTATTACGTTTCTCACATCATCAGCCAAATAATTTGCTCCATCTTGATTTGAAGGATCTGGAGATAAATTACCATCAAAACCCATCTTCATTTCCCTTTCATTCATTAACTACGGTCTGTTGATCAACAAGACGTACACAGTGGCACGTTGGCAATGTTGCCGTTGACGTGTCTCTAGCTGGCGACCATTTTTGTTTTGTGGATGTGTGACTTCCAGGTGTGTGATTAAAACAATTTTTTATCGTTTCAATACCAAGTAATCGTTTAATATTCCTAATCCTAAAGTCGCCTAAACACATATTTCATTGTTTAATTTTACTTTCTTCATACATTTTCTTCAAAACTTTATGATATTTGAAAATTCGAATCAGTCTTGTAGGTTACCAGGCAGACGTGTCGCCTATTGAGTAATGTTATAATTTATTTTTCAGGATGCGGCAGATAGTTACGAATCAAACGGTTAAAATACCGAAAGATGTAACTGTTTCGGTAAAAGCCCGAAGAATCACCGTCAAAGGACCAAGGGGAGTTCTTAGAAGGGCATTCAAGCACCTTTCCCTTGACATATACATGGTGAACAAGAGATGCATTAAAGTTGAAAAATGGTTTGGAACCAAGAAAGAATTGGCCTCCGTTCGTACAGTCTGCTCGCATATTGAAAATATGATTAAAGGAGTTACGAAAGTAAGTTTATCTCGTTTAACTGCCCCTAGGTTTCCAACCAAATTATATGTTCATTTAAGTGATCAGTTCTTTTCCAGTCAGTCCAATGAATAAACTTAATTGTAAAGTTTTTGTTGCTGTTAAAAAGTTACATTGAATACTAAATAGACAAAGTTCCACCTAAAATAATTAGTGCACTTTAATATTATTACCTCAAAGTGATTGAATTTTCAGTTTACTCATTGTTCATGTGCCTCTTAGAGTGAATTCTACACAGCCTTTAATAATTCTATTGTTTTATAAGCTTAAGTTAAATTTGTGATTTTTTTCTTTCTTTAGGGTTTTCAATATAAAATGAGGGCAGTATATGCTCACTTTCCCATTAATTGTGTAACCATTGAAAACAATTCAGTGTTAGAAGTAAGGAACTTTTTGGGTGAGAAATTCATTAGGCGAGTGAAGATGTCCAAAGGTGTAACTGTCATTAATTCACCTAAACAAAAGGACGAACTTATCATTGAAGGAAATTGCCTGGAAGATGTTTCCAGATCAGGTGAGACAAACCTTAAAACCATTCAAAACTTGTGATTGTTTTAACATTCCAAAATAAATTTTCTACATAATTGAGTTCCTTTGGATGATGTGTAAATTTAACTATTTTGTGTTTTTAAAACACATTTATATAGAAGTGAATTGTGGACTTGACATCCTAACAATGCAGAAAACAGTTTTCAAGAATGGTTTTTCATGATGGGATTGTTGCTACTTTGCAGTAGTCGGACATTTTGGCTTAATCAACTCATTTTCGAGAAATTCATTTCAAAATTGATCATTTAATTCAATAAAATTTTTCTTGATTGTTGATGGTTAATAAAATTTTTATTTTGCATTTACAGCTGCTCTTATCCAGCAGTCAACTACTGTCAAAAATAAGGATATCAGAAAGTTCTTGGATGGTCTATATGTTTCAGAAAAGACGACAGTGGTACAGGATGAATAAAGATTTGTATGAAAATAAAACCTTGTATTTTTAAACAAATTTGTGTATTTATTTCTTATACTCTCATTAATTTAATGTCCAATTCATTCAGGCATATTTAATTATAAAGAAAATGGTGTCTGTTAACTTGAATCCTAAAATTTTTAATTTTTGTCAATTACTTTATAATTTGTTTTTTGTAAATCAAGAAGGATTTTTAAGATGAAATGTTTGCAATTCGCCTGAATGAGTTGGAATTATTAATGTTTTTGATAGATGATCAATATCCACATTCATGTTTTATAGCATTTATCAAACTTACTTAAAACATGTGGAATTGACAACTATAAAGAAAAATCCTTCCATACACCATAACAATATTTTTAAGATTACAATTACACCAAGGCATTTGGCAAGAAACATATTGTAAAGGATTTTGTTTTTGTATCAGTCACTATAAGTTTGGCTGTATTATGTAATTAAAATTGAGTAAAGATCAATTTAATAAACTTTAGATTGTTTTTGTAGATAGATGAAGAGGCAACTTGTAATCTGTCACCCAGTTAGCTTTTGAATCTTGCCTATAATACATTTGATGCGAGTGTATTCAGTCCTTTAAGAACCAGAAAATTCCAGACAAAATGTCTGACACTATAAAGGATGAAAATCTGCATGTTGTAAATTAATATTTTACGATATTCTTGATGAATTTGGCTATTTCAGGGTTGGCGATATTAATATATACTCCAGGCATGTCTTTGCCGTACTGCCAACCGAAAGAGATGATACCAACTAATTCATTCTTGTAAGTAACTGGGCCACCTTGATCTCCACTGTAAACCATTTTCCCTTTGACTCCGGCACAAATCATTCTTGGTGTGATAGTCACGTTTTTAGCCTTGTAATTACTTTCGCAGGTTTTCCTGTCTATGACGGGGATAGAAATGGACTGTAATATCTCAGGCGTTTCCCCGTTTTCCTACAGTGAATATAATATAATACCTTGTGTTCTGTTTTATTTTCTGAGAAATGAAATATTACGGATACAGGAGTTGAAAATTACCTTAGTACTACCCCATCCACTGGCCACGACAACAGAACCCGCACTTGGTTCTTTAGTAGCCAATTGGATTGCCTTCATTGTTTTATTGTTTAATTTGAGAGGAGTTTCCAGTTCAAGAACAGCGATGTCATAGTCCTGAGTAGACTCGTTGAAGCTAGGATGTCGGTAAACTTTTTTAACTTTGCTGGGTTTGAAATCACTTGTAGTGCAAGACGATCCAGCTCGGACATGGTAGATGCCATCACTTAAAATAAAATAAATATGTTTTTACCCTAAAGTTAGAGAAGGTACTGTAGATAATTCGTCTTACTAACCGTTCAGTGTGAACACAATTTCTAGTGGTGAGAATGTGAGCTGGGCTAATTATGATACCTCCACACAAGTAAAACGTGGTTATGAATAAGGATACTTGATAGGGAGCTTGAGTGATGTCAGTGTCATTTCCTCCGATGATACGTCCTTCAATTGTGGGTTCGTTTAATGGAATGCTGTCGACTTATATATAGAAAAATTAAGATGAGTAATTGAACTAGTAACCGACCACGAAGTTGTAAATCGGAAGTAGGTGGTTTAAAAACCAAAAATAAAATGAGACGAAAAACTTACCCAGGACGTTGACAGTGAGACAGACCAAAAGGAAAAGTTTCAACATTTTGATGTGTGTGTTACCACAAGAAGAAACGAATATTTTAAAATAAATAAAGAACTCGTCTTTATATATTGTACACACTTAGGTATCTTTATCTTTTATCATCTTTGGTGATTGAAGATAAAGGACAATGGATTTAAAAACAGTATTTTTCAAGTGTTTGTTTGGGACGAGTGTTTTACATAATCAAATCGCAAGGAATATTGAAGGAGTAGGATGAGACCATATCAGCTTTACAGTAGCGGGGAAACGGCTATTTTATGCATAGTCCCTAAAGTTGGGCAAATGGGAAAGAGCGTTACCGTGGCTATGTTTGTGAGAAAGCGAGAAAGGAGCTGTAATATGAGCGAAACGGGTGTAGGAGAGATTTAAAAATATGAATTTGGGTCAGGTTTGGGAAAGGAGAGGCGATGGAAATGCTGAGGCTACGAAGGGTTGTTTTGGACGAATTGAGTTCCTGTAAACTGATAAGAGAGATAGGATCTCCCAGGGAGGGAATTTTACTTGGAGATGACAAGGAGAAGGGCAAAAACGGGACTGGCCTAGTTTCGGTTAGGGGGCTGGAGCGTGCAAAACATGAGGGATTTGGACCAACTGCAGTAATGTAGAAATTAAATTTGTATTTGTGTGTTTCATATTACTAATGGCAAGTAGTGTATAAGCCTATATACTAAAATCACTGACTTTAAACAACCCTGGAAAGCAAAACAATTTCAAGACTATAGAGAAGAGTATAGAGAAAACGAAAGACCCCAAATAACAGTAATAACCAAGGCAAGAGAAAGAGGGGAAGACTTAAGGCTTTATAATATCACAACTGACGAATAGAACATTGTAAGGATTTGAAAATTTAAAGATAGTTATTGTTATAAATGAACCACCGCATTGAAGTAAACAGTGAATTATATTTAAAAATTTATGGAGCAGAGATTTGGAGCCTACAAAAAGAAGCAAAAGAAATAAACAAAGTAATAAGCTCACTCGCAAAGGAAGTGTTAGGGGTCAAAAGAGCAGTTCCCAATTTAGCTGCTATAAAGGAGCTGGGCTGGACGAAGACATCCAGCAAAGCAGAATTGAGAAGTATAAAATATTATCTAAAACTGAAAGAAACCGAAGGAAAAGAACTACAGAAAAGATGTATAGAAGAGCTCAAAAAAAATAAAGAAGAAAAGAATTTTATAACAATGATAGAAGAAAAGATAGAGCAGCTGAAACCAAATGAGATAAGCGAAAAAGAAATAAAGAGAAGAATATGGAAAACCGAAGAAAAAGAAATAGAGGAAGAAATTAACATAAAGAAAAGTCTAGAGGTAATCAGAATACTAGGGAGAAACACAGATGGAGAGATATACACAAAATCACTGAAAAGGGAAGAGAGAAAGGCAATAGCCGACTTTAGAATGGGAACCCATAGATGGAAAACCCCTAAAAACACAGAGGGAGTAAGAATATGCGTATTATGCAACGGCACCGAGACTCCACTCCACTGGATAAAAGACTGCCCAGGAACAGAGGAGACCAAAAAAAAAAAGTGGAAAATCCACGATGATTGCAGGGAATACTGGGGAGGAAAACAGCAGATGAGAGCGCTAGCTGGCTTCCTCAAGGAAATAAAAGAACATATAAATAAATACAATTAAATTATCAAGGCACTTGATAATTTGTAATAATTGTAATAATGTAATAATGTAATAATTTATTTATTTATTATGTGTTTACGTGTAATATTTATATTTAAAATGTGATTTATGTAATGTAAAGACCTGTTCGTAAAAAGTTGATTGAATTTTTGTGGAAAAATTAAGTCAAATATACATGTTATTTATTATTATTTAAAAATTTACAATTTTGTTACGTCTTTGATAAACTTGGTGATTTCAGGATTGGCGATATTGGCGTAAACTCCAGGCAAATCTTTTTTACCACATCCGACACCGAAAGAGACGATACCGACGACTTCTCCCCTTGTAGACAACTGGACCACCACTATCTCCAAAATAGGCGGTTTTACCTTCGGCACCAGCACATATCATTCTTGGAGTGATGGTGATATTGTAACCTTTATAAATAGTTGCACACTTAGTTCTGTCATAGACGGGGAACGTAACCGACTGTAACGTCTTGGGCTTTTGCTTGTTTTCCTATAATTATATAATTACGAGAGCTTGAGGTCTTTCTTATTTTCTAATAGATCCATTATAACGATGAGAGTATTACAACGTACATTAATACAACCCCATCCACTGACCAAGACAACAGAACCTGTGCCTGGTTCTTTAGTAGCCAGTTTAACGGCCTTCATTGTTTTGTTGTTTAGAGGGAGAGGAGTTTCCAGTTCAATGACAGAGACGTCGTAATCGGCAGTATTCATACTAAAATCAGGGTTTTTATATATTTTCTTGGCTTTTATGACTACTCCACCTTCTTTGTTAGAAGAAGATCCTGCTCGAATGGTGACGCGGCGTTGGCTAAAAAATAAAAACATTAATATTACTTTTATGTCGAGTGAATAGTTCAAATAATACAATGTAACGCTAATTTTACTAACTTTGTTAGGTAGACACAGTGACCTGCGGTGACAACATGTGTTGGACTAACTATGAAACCTCCACACGTAAACGAACCACCGTCATACATGACTACTTGATATGGAACTTGAGAGATGTCAGTGTCATTTCCTCCGACGATATGTCCTTCAATTACAGACTCATCTAATGGTTTGCTGTCGACTTATATAGAGAATGATTAGAATGAATTGTTGAACTAGTCTAGTCAGCGGTGGAATCACGCACTTGGAAATTGGAACTTGGTGTTTTAGAATTCAAAAATGAAATGAAATTGAAAAACTCACCCAAAACGTTGACTGTGAAACAAACCAAAAGGAAAAGTTTCAACATTTTAATGTTTATGTTGGCTCGGTAAGTAAAGCACTAACTGAAAATTCGGAAAATTGCTTCTATTTATTATACATATCTAGATATCTTAATACTTTATCATTTTTTTGTTTAAGATAAAAGACAACAGGTTTGAAAACAGTTTTTTTTCAAGTGTTAGTTTCGGATAAGTTGTCCTTCATATACTAAAATCTCTGAATGTGAACGACCATGAAGCGAACAACTATTTCAAAGGTACATAAAAGAATAAGAAGGAACTGCAACAATCAGTTGGGTTTGGACATAGAAGAAATAGAATGATAGAAAGTGTACAACTTTCCCCAAAAGACCTAGAGACTGACAACATTACGGGTGTCATGGGGAGGCCCCGACCTGGGTTACTGGTTACTGGTTGGCTAGTTAAAGTGGGATGACAGTGGTGATGGTTGTAATATGTATAATAATGATGAGTCACTAGCCCGTCCCAGGTTAAGACGACAGGGATTTGGGTGATCTCGGCTCTGTACATGCATCTCAGTCCTCGGGCTTAGGTTTTATACTTCCCATCCTTCTACACCTCCATCTTCTAAGCCGGTCTTGGTGGTATAAGTATAATTGTGATTGAGATGCAGATATAAATGCTACAGAGATTATATGTAGGTATAATGTACAAATACAGATAAAAAAAATAAATAAATAAGCCGTTTTTAGCCTTGTAATTACTTTCGCAGGTTTTCCTGTCTATGACGGGGATAGAAATGGACTGTAATATCTCAGGCGTTTCCCCGTTTTCCTACAGTGAATATAATATAATACCTTGTGTTCTGTTTTATTTTCTGAGAAATGAAATATTACGGATACAGGTGTTGAAAAATTACCTTAATATTACCCCATCCACTGGCCAAGACAACGGAACCTGTGCCTGGTTCTTTAGTAGCCAATTGGATTGCCTTCATTGTTTTGTTGTCTAATCTTAAGGGTATTTCCAGTTCAAGAATAGCGACGTCATAGTCCCGAGTAGTCTCGTTGAAGCCAGGATGTCGGTAAATTTTTCGAGCCATACTCATTTCTGGACCATATGTGACTGTAGAAGATCCAGCTTGGACAATCATGACGTCATCGCTTAAAATAAAATGTTTTTAGTCAAATGTTAGAGCACCTACTATAGATAATTCGCTTTACTAACCGTGATCCCATGACACAATAACTGGCGGTGAGAATGTAAGTTGGGCCAAGTATGATACCTCCACACCAGAAAATATTTCGTACAAATAAGGCCACTTGATAAGGAATTTGAGTGATTTCAGTGTCATTTCCTCCGATGAGGAGTATAGTATATAAGCCTATGTACTCAAATTACTGACTTATACAACCCTGAAAAGGAAAACAATTTTACGAGTATTGAGAACAAAGCGAATGGACCCCAAAAAACAGTAATTACCAAGGCAAGAGAAAGAGGGGAAGACTTAAGGCTTTATAATATCACAACTCACGAATAGAACATTGTAAGGATTTGAAAATTTAAAGATAGTTATTGTTATAAATGAACCACCGCATTGAAGTAAACAGCGAATTATATTTAAAAATTTACAATTTTGTTACGTCTTTGATAAACTTGGTGATTTCAGGATTGGCGATATTGGCGTAAACTCCAGGCAAATCTTTTTTACCACATGCGACACAAAAAGAGACGATACCGACGACTTCTCCCTTGTAGACAACTGCACCACCATTATCTCCATGATAAGCGGTTTTGCCTTCGGCTCCGGCACAAAACATTCTTGGAGTGATGGTGATATCGTAACCTTTATAAATAGTTGCACACTTAGTTCTGTCGTAGACGGGGAACGTAACCGACTGTAACGTCTTGGGCTTTTGCTTGTTTTCCTATAATTATATAATTACGAGAGCTTGAGGTCTTTCTTATTTTCTAATAGATCCATTATAACGATGAGAGTATTACAACGTACATTAATACAGCCCCATCCGCTGGCCAAGACAACAGAACCTGTGCCTGGTTCTTTAGTAGCCAGTTTAACGGCCTTCATTGTTTTGTTGTTTAGAGGGAGAGGAGTTTCCAGTTCAATGACAGAGACGTCGTTATCGGCAGTATTCAGACTAAAATCAGGGTTTATATGTATTTTTTTTGCTTTTATAACTACTCCACCCTCTTTGACAGAAGAAGACCCTGCTCGAATAGTCACTTGGCGTTGGCTAAAAATAAAAACATTAATATTACTTTTATGTTGGGTGAAAAGTTCAAATGATACTGTTCAGATCTGCGACCACAAAAATGTAAAGTTATCTAATTCAATGTAAAGTGATTCATTGGGCTCAAGGCCAAGAGGCTGAGAAAGAAAAGGAAAGTGTCACCAAAGGCAGCCCGAATGAATCACTTCTTATACCTGTAAATACTCACGAATTGTAAAATGACCCACCCGGACAAAGGCCCAGGTATGTTAAGGAAATGTTTCATTGTTTTAATGGGCCGCCCGGATGGGTCATTCTATGAATGTCTTTGTTTGTCAACCCCTTTCGGGGTATAAATACTGCTCCAATTCGCATAATAAAACATTCGGAAATCAGGAATCAGTGGTCTTGTTATTTTAACCTCACCACACTTCGATCACCACAGGGGTGATCTTAAGGCAGAGGAGTTGTCCAATGACATACTTCCTCATTTCATCATTGGCGACCGCCACAGGAAGAATCAACCCTGAAACGTCAGGATTTTCATCGTTCGAAAGTTCGAACAGATACAATGTAACGCTAATTTTACTAACTTTGTTAGGTAAGCACAGTGACCTGAGGTGACAACATGTGTTGGACTAACTATGAAACCTCCACACGTAAACGCACCACCGGCATACATGACTACTTGATATGGAACTTGAGAGATGTCAGTGTCATTTCCTCCGACGATATGTCCTTCAATTACAGGCTCGTCCAATGGGGTGCTGTCGACTAATATAAAGAATGATTAGAATAAATTGTTGAACGAGTGTAATTAGTGGTCGAATCAGGAACTCAGTCTTTTAAAAACCAAAAATGAAATGAAATTGAAAAACTTACCCAGGGCGTTGACTGTAAAACAAACCAAAAGGAAAAGTTTCAACATTTTAATGTTTATGTTGGCTCGGTAAGTAAAGCACTAACTGAAAATTCGGAAAATCGCTTCTATTTATTATACAAATCTAGATATCTTAATACTTTATCATTTTTTTATTTAAGATAAAAGACAACAGGTTTGAAAACAGTTTTTTTTCAAGTGTTAGTTTCGGATAAGTTGTCCTTCATATACTAAAATCTCTGAATATGAACGACCATGAAGCGAACAACTATTTCAAAAGTACGTAAAAGAATATGAAGGAACTGCAACAATCAGTTGGGTTTAGACCTAGAAGAAATAGAATGATAGAAAGTGTACAACTTCCCCAAAAGACCTAGAGACTGACACCATTACGGGTGTCATGGGGAGGCCCTGACATGGCTTACTGTCCCTAAGGAAATAAGAAAGACTAAAAAAGCTTGATGAAAATAGGATGACAGTGTTGATGGTTGTAATATGTATAATAATGATGAGTCACTAGCCCGTCCCAGGTTAAGACGACAGGGATTTGGGTGATCTCGGCTCTGTACATGCATCTCAGTCCTCGGGCTTAGGTTTTATACTTCCCATCCTTCTACACCTCCATCTTCTAAGTCGGTCTTGGTGGTACAAATATAATTGTCATTGAGGTGTTACAGAGATTATATGTAGATATAATGTACGAATATAGGTAAATAAAAACAAAGAAATAAGCGTTTTAAATGAAGTTAATTTATTAATGTATGATTTACATGCTGCAAATTAAAATTTCACGACGTCCTTGATAAATTTAGTGATTTCGGGGTTGGCAATATTGGTATATACTCCAGGAATATCTTTAGCATAGTTCCAACCGAAGGATGTGATACCAATTAGCTCATCCTTGGAAGCAATTGGACCACCTTGATCTCCACTGTAAACCATTTTCCCTTTGACTCCGGCACAAATCATTCTTGGTGTGATAGTCACGTTTTTAGCTTTGTAATTAGTTTCGCAAGTTTTTCTGTCTACGATTGGAATAGAAATGGACTGCAATACCTTAGGTGTTTCCCCGCTTTCCTGTAGTGAAAATAGTATAATACCTTAAGCTGTTTTTGATTTATATTAAAAATAATATATTACGGATACAGGTGTTGAAAAATTACCTTAATCTCACCCCATCCACTCGCCAAGACAACAGTACCTGGACTTGGTTCTTTAGTAGCCAGTTTGATTGCTTTCATTGTTCTGTTGTCTAATTTGAAGGGGCTATTCAGTTCAATGATACCGATGTCATAGTCCTTAGTAATGTTGTTGAAGCTAGGATTTCGGTAAATTTTCTTTGCTCTACCTAATTTAAAACCAGTTGAGGTGGAAGAAGATCCCGCTCGGACAAGCACAATGTCATCGCTTAAAATAAAATAAATTATTGTTATTTCAAAAGTTAGAGAAACTACGATAAACAATTCGTTTTACTAACCGTGATCCTTGGAGGCAGTGACCAGCGGTGAGAATGTGACTTGGGCTAAGGATAACACCTCCACACCAGTAATAACGGTCTATAAATATGGCTGCTTGATAGGGAGCTTGAGTGATGTCAGTGTCATTTCCTCCGATGATACGTCCCTCAATTACGGGTTCGTCCAACGGGATACTGTCGACTAATATAGATAACGATTAAGATAAATTATTGAACGAGTGTAACTAGTGGTCGAATCAGGAACTCAGTCTTTTAAAAACCAAAAATGAAATGAAAAACTTACCCAGGGCGTTGACAGAGAAACAAGCCAAAAGGAAAAGTTTGAACATTTTAATGTTTGTGTTACCTCGGTAAGTAAAACACGAATTGAAAATTTGGAAAATCGCTTCTATTTATTATACATATCTAGATATCTTTATCTGTGTAAATATCTGTTGTGACATTAGATAAAAAACAATGGGATTGATACATATATTTAAAAACAATATTTTTCAAGTGTTTGTTTCGGACTAGGGGTTCTTCAAATACGGAAATCCCTGAATGAAGATGGTCATGAAAAGGACATCAGTTTCAAGAATATAGGAAACCAAGTGAAAGGTCGGTGGCGTCTTCATTTATAAAGGAGAGCTGCTGCACCTAGCCTCTCGTTATGAAGTCTCTTATACTCAGTATCCAGCAGCCGGTCGCAGCACAACGCCAGATGATCCTCTTCTTGGTTGTTGTAATTTCAACGCACTCGGAGTGACAATCCAAATGTGGTGGATCGGATCTCCATCTGGAGTTGGTGTTTTATTTATATTTCCGCTGTGAAAATCTGCACAGTAGGGTGTCCCAAAAAAATCATCTCCTAAAATGACCAGAAAATGAAAAAATCTCCAGCTAAATGACCAGATCGACCAGGCTCTCTCTGACGCTGCAAGATGATTTTATCTTCATATAGTTTTAATAATTGAAGCGTATAGGTATGTGCAATACCAAACAAATTATCTAAATTGTTGACAAACTCTTGTCGACGCTGTTCAAATTCGTGTTTTTTTTTTTTTGAGCATGCTTTTATAAGTTCCCCCCAAACTTGGTACACATAGTTTGTGTAGAACTGCGTAACTACACTGACATGCTGCTTATTCAAAAACAACGCGTCTACTAACAATATAACAACCAGAACAACATGTAATCTTACGTTCGCTTAAGCCCTTAAGTAGTAATATTTTTCGGTAAAAGTCGGCACGGGTTCCTGTCGTCCTAAGTACTTGAAATTTCACCTACGATTGTTTTAACATCATTGTAAAAAATTAAGAGGGTATGCGTCTTTAAATAAAAATTTTGATTTTTCGGACACCCTACTGCACAGGTTGCAAATTGTGTTATCGTCTCTGGTTTTGTAACATTCTCCCCCAAGTCAAGATTCCTTTCAATGAAGACTCCCAGAAGATAACCAATCCTAGGTCGAACCTTTGGATTCTGGGGAATCGGCACCTACATGCTCCGGGAAACAGATACGAAAACGCCAAAACAAACAACCCCTTCGCTAATTCTTTCCGACAAGAACATAGTTAGAAAATGAGAGATTGGCAGAGAAGAAGAGAATATACAGAAAAAGCAGCCGAAGAAAGACAATTGCTTAAAACTAGTGCGGTTTGAAGATGGTCTCATAGAAGGAAATAGAAGTATCTGAGGTGGTCCAGACTGTTAGTATTAATATTATTGAAATAAAGCTACACAATCTATACAACTCTAGTACTGTGTCAGTCTATTCAATTATTTTTTCGATAACTGACAAATATTCTGTTGATATTATACGTAGTGAGAGATGTTATATTGATTAGTCTTGCCAATATACTACTCCTAATTATAATAATAATATAACAAAATCGCGTTTCTTCCGTTTTTTTTTAGTGCTAAGAGTTTGTGAAACAGTTGACGAGGTTTGTGATAAACCCAAAAACGTTTTTGGAGTATATACATAAAAATAAAGAAAACTGCCGCTTGAATAGAACCAACTCATTTATATTTAACAAATTATAATTTTACAATATCTGTGATAAATTTTCTTATTTCAGGATTGGCGATATTGGTATAAACTCCAGGCAAGTCTTTTCTACCACATCCGACACCGAAAGAGACGATACCGACGACTTCACCCTTGAAAACCACTGGACCACCACTATCTCCATGATAAGCGGTTTTTCCTTCGGTTCCGGCACAAAACATTCTTGGGGTGATGCTGATATCGTGACCTTTATAAATAGTTGCACACTTAGTTCTGTCATAGACGGGGATCGTAACAGACTGTAATGTTTTGGGCTCATCTAATTCTTCCTGTAATGATAAAAGTACGAGATTTTCAGGTCTTTCTTATTTTCTAGTAGATCCAATGTAACAATGGGAGTATTACTACTTACATTAATATAACCCCATCCGCTGACCAAGACAGCAGAGCCTGTGCTTGGTTCTTTAGAACCCAATTTTATGGCCTTCATTGTTTTGTTGTTTAGCGGGAGAGGAGTTTCCAGTTCAATGACAGCGACGTCATAGTCCGTTGTATCAGTACTATAATTAGCGTTTCTATGTACTTTTTTGACCTTTACAACTACGCCACCGTTTTTGTTAGAAGAAGATCCTGCTCGGATGGTAATGTGGGCAGTCCTAAATATGAAGAAATTAATATTATTTTGATGTCGGAAGAAAAGTTCAAATGATGCTATCTAACACCACTTCTACTAACTTTATTTTGTAGACACAGTGATTTGCAGTTAGAATGTGGGTAGGGCTCAGGATGCTACCTCCACACTGGAACCATTGTTCGTCATACATGGCTATTTGATATGGAACTTGAGAGATGTCAGTGTCATTTCCTCCGACGATATGTCCCTCAATTACAGACTCGTCTAATGGGGTGCTGTCGACTTATATAGCGAAAAGTTTAGGATACAGTATTGAACAAGTCTAATTAGTAGCCAACCACAAAACTGAAGGTTAGTCTTAGTCTTTTAAAACCAAAACTTAAAAGAAACGGAAAACTTACCCAGGGCGTTGAGAGTGAAACAAACCAAAATGAAAAGTTTCAACATTGTAATGTTTATGTTAACTCGGCAAGTAAAACACTAACTGAAAATTTGAAAATGCTTTATACATCTTTAGATATTTTTATCTA
This sequence comes from Columbicola columbae, assembly GCA_016920875.1. NCBI lineage: Eukaryota > Metazoa > Arthropoda > Insecta > Psocodea > Philopteridae > Columbicola > Columbicola columbae. The sequence continues at coordinate 3,199,360 of JADMLL010000007.1, read as the reverse complement.
AATAAAGGTCTGTTGCGATATTTGATAAAAAACAATGAAATTTATTTGTACTTAAAAACGATATTTTTGAAGTGTTTGTTTGAAGTTGTTCTTCACATACTGAAATCCCTGAATGTAAGCGGCCCTGAAAAGAACATCAGTTTTAAGAATGTAGGAAACAAAATAGATGTTCGGTGGTGTCTTCGCTCCTTGAAAACAAAAGCTGCGACAGATTTGAGATGAACCACTTGCAAGAGTAAGAAGTCAGTTTGAACAGCTAACAATTTTAAATTTCCTGGCATCACACGACAATAGAGTGTAATTGTTGTTGTAATGACGGACAGTAGTTGTGTTGTCAGTTGGGTAATAAATCGTGGTTTTTCAGAGTAGTGTTATTTGATGGTTTTTAATTGTACAACGTCTAAGTCTTGCTGCTTGAGTACACACTCTTGAATATTATTGTTTCAGAGTGAGGAAGCCTACATATAGAACTCCCCAACTGCACACACCTCCTAATTTTCACTTCGCCATTATCAGTAATCTTCGTTTGGTTTCACATTATCTGATGTGTCTACTCAATAATAAATTTTCCCAAATTTGTTTTTCATTTTTAATATCAGCTAACCCTTAAATAAAACAATTATCTGATGGAAATGAAGGATTTTAAAATAGTCGTTAAAATTCAAGGAACAAACGGGCAAGCGACGACATATGTAAGTATGACTGTAATGAACTCTCACAACAGTGATCACCAACGATCGTCTTGAATTTCGTTTGAGTAACATTACAACCAACCAAATAACTATTCATAAACGGTTAATCTCCCGTCGGTAATTAATATCATATCGAATCCAACGGAATTCCCGTAACACGTCTCATTATGTTATAACCAATCGAATTATGTACGATAGTTTTATCAGTAATATTCATCAGGTTTCAGATTATCTGATGTGTCCATCCAATAACAAAATTCCCCCAAATTGGGTTTGTCTTTCCCTAGATATTAGCAATCATACATGTTTCTCTCAGTTGTTTCCTTCCATCTCTCTGGTTAGTTTCTCTTCTCCTTTTTTAACTTGGAATTTCCTCTGTTTCTTTTCACTAGTCTCTACTGTGAATTGTAGTACATTCATATTGTTTTCTATGTTCTAAACATTGTTCTACTCTTCAAGAAGTCGTTTAGATTCAGTGACTGAGACTCATGACTGAGGACCACTTGTCCGAAATAAACACTTCAAAAATATTGTTTTGAAATCCATAGTTTTAACCCAATTTTCTTGTATTATGTCCTATGAAATGATAAAAAATTAAGGGGTTTTAAAATTGTTGGTAACGCGACAATTGGACGCTGAAAACTGGAAGCAGCGACAATTGGACGTAACAATTGGGCGCGGATCCGTAAAAAGACCTGAGATTTTCGTGGACTTCGTTATTCAGACTTACTTTTATACTTAATAAATCTTAGGTTTGTTAAATTCCTCTTCAATGAACCCAAAAATCATTTAAAAATGAAACGAGGAGACAAAGACGTCCCAATAACACTGCGAAGAAAATCCGAGGACCGAATCTTCTCTACCCTCGACATTTGTCGATAAGGGAAGGAATGGCTACTGCCAATTGAATGAAAACGTTCCCAATGAACGGGAGAAGGCTGGGATTATTGATTAAGTTCTTCAGTCCAAAATTTTGGACAGCAGTAATAAAACTTGAGAGGGAAAAAACAAAAACCAGGACTGTCTTTGACGCTTTGTCCCGTGCACTTTGGACCGTTTGAACGAAGATCTAAATTTGTTAAAATATACTGCCACTGATTACAGTTAGATTGGTGAACGTCTCCTGGTTTTTGTGTTGTCTGTGTTAATTGTGTGTGTGTGTTTTCGAGTGTGTTATATTGTTAACATTGATTTTGTGATTGATTTTTACTATATTTGTTGAATTGTTTCCTGATCCATTTTAAAATCTGTTTCTCACATACCTTCCACGGCTAACAGGATCTCGTGTGTCTCACGCGGTTAGGAAAAAGTTCCGCGGCGAGAAAGAAGTAAAATAACATCTACCTGTTATCCACCCGGCATCTTGTGTTCAGAGTTTATTATATGCGTGGATATTGTTTTTATTCATATTCTTAATTGTTATTCTATAAAATGTTTTTTATTCATCAAAAAAGGGTAATAAACAGGCATATTTCTAGCCGTCTTAGTTTTTGTTCTCGACACCTTTTGAAATACCCTTTTTCTCGAAATCCCATTGTCTTGTACGCGTCAACAACCGACACACCACACTCATAGGCTAAGTATTAATTTCGACACATGAGCCTTCCCCACCAACTACAGCTCATTCGAGAACAACCGAACCTTCTTCCCCCGATCATTTGAAATTTGGTCAGATTTTAGTATACATCCGAGCAGTCGAGTGGTGAAGCTAATTCTTTAGCTAGTTCAAGTGTTATTGAAGCAGTTCAGTCTTTGTTTCATAATAAGTTCTTTAAGTTCTGTAGTGTGTTGTAAACCAAAATTTTGCACTCGAAAGCTGTAATCGCGTATTTGCATCGGAACGTAGGAAAATGAGTTCCTCGACTCGAGGAAAGTCTAATTCCGATCGTGACTCTACCTTAAATCTCTCGGACGATGAATCCTCCCCATCAAAACCTCTCAGTAGCCGTGTGGTTAGTAACTTCAAGAAATTGGTGAGAATAAAACAGGTCGCCGTATCCAAGGCTTCTAACGAAGAGATCGTGAACAGCATCCAGTCTCATGCGACTAATATCTTAAATCTCGTGTCGTGTTCGAAGAAACTAAACCGTTCGGTGGTCAGAACACTTCGCAACAGTGCCGCTGAAATAATGGCATGCGCTGTCGAATTGTCGATTTGCTGTTCCTCGATGTCCAAAAAAGTGGCAGATTTAGAGGAGAAGGTGAGACTGCTCGAGTCTTCGGGAATCTTCTGGGGAAGAGTCTGCTCGAATCTTCTTTTTGTTACCAACTCGATAGGTGTGGGAGGTTCGGAAAATTCATTTACCCGTCCCGGAACGCCGGAAACGTCCGAACGCCCTCTTCTGTAACACCCGATGATGTCAACAGAATAGGAACCGAATGCTTAGAGTTCATTACACCGTATCTCATGGACCAGACGAGAAACCAGGAATCCATTTGTTATAGTTATAAGTCGGTAAGGGCCAAGTTAAGTCAATGACGCCAATGGTGATCTGAGTAAGGTTAAAATAAAGTTATTGTTTTAGAGACAGTTGAGAGAGAGTTATGTAAGTTTATTAATTAATAACAAATAAAACATGGCGCAGTCTGGATTTCATTTGCCACAACCCCTAGTAGTGGGGAATAACATGAAAGAAAATTTGAAGAGGTTTAAAAGAGAAATAGAAATAAATTTTGAAGCTTTGAAGTATTGAACTGACTGTGAGGACGAGAGCTCCCCTACAAATAACAAAGTCTCTTTTTCTCTCCTCTTGGAGTATAATTTGAGTTTAATTTCAATCTCGATTTGAACTTCTTTAATAATTACCATTTAATCATATCACAACGGACTGCTTCGTATCACCTTTCTGATTGCGTATAATTCACGAAGTCATTATATCCAACTTCAACACGCGTCTTTGACCTAATAAATCTTACTTAACATTTTCATTTACAGATAAGAAATTTATTTAGTGCTAGAATTAATATTGCACCTTATACGTACATACAGTATATGTATACAAATTGAACATATTAATATCAAGGGAGTAAAAAAACTAAAAGCAACTTCGTATATTCTATAGGAGTGTTTAGATGTATTAATAAAAACATTCGGTGTATTGATGAAACAAAGCACGAATTCTAAACGAAATAAATTTATTGAAATAAAAATTATCTATAAGAATATCTACAAAAAAAATCGTCGTTCCCATAGCGGTTAAAGTTCCTCCGCTGAGTAGTTGTACCACACTGACTGAGCGGCAGTGCGTCTTCATGCTAGTTTCTGAAGCGATCATCAAGATCAGAGCTATCTTTACTGCCCACTGATAATTATGATAAACTGTCTTCTCACACGAATATTTTTTTTGCTTTCATTATTATTGATATTTTATGATCAAGCCATGTGTATGATTTTACAGTATGTTAACTGATGATGAGGACACTGTAAGGATTTGAAAGTGAAAAGATAGGTATTGATGATAGATCACTTCACACCTTAAATTTACTACATTGAACTATGAACTCAATTATATTTAATAAATTACAACTTAGCTATCTCTTTGATATATTTAGTGATTTCAGGATTGGCGATATTGGTGTAAACTGCAGCCGTTCTTTCTTGTTCCCATGCAGGACCAAAAGAGGCTACACCAACGACTTCACCCTTGTAAACAAGTGGACCACCCTCATCTCCTATATCATAGCCTTTTCGTCCTTCACCAGCGCAAATCATTCGGGGGGTGATGGTTATATTGTGAGCTTTGTATTCAGCCTCACATTTCTTTCTGTCGTAGATAGGGATCGTTACAGACTGTAATGTTTCGAACGGTTCGCGTTCATCCTGTAATGATAAAAATACAAGAGTTTCAAGTCTTTCTCATTTTCTTTCAGATGAGGCATAACAATGAGAGTATTGTAACTTACATCAAGACCACCCCATCCGCTGACTAAGGAAACAGAACCTGTGCTTGGTTCTTTGGTAGCCAATTTAATTGATTTGATAGTTTTGTTGTTTAAATTGAGAGGAGTAGTCAGTTCAAGAATAGCGACGTCATAGTCCTTTTTCGCCCGATTATACTTTGGGTTTAAGTGAATAGTTTTGGCTTTTACAGTTACTCCACCCTTTTTGTAAGCCGAAGTTCCTGCTCGGATAGTGTAAGTGCCTCTAAAAATATATTATTATTCTTATTATTAACTCGGGTAAAATGCTAAAATTCTGTAATAAGTTTTACTAACTTTATAATATATACACATTGAGCTGAGGTGACAACGTGACTTGGGCTGACGATGAAACCACCACATATGTAAGCGTTATCATGCAACACGGCTACATGATAAGGAACTTTGGAGATGTCAGTGTCATTTCCTCCGATGACGTACCCTTCAATTACGAACTCATCTAATGGAATGCTGTCAACTTATATAGAAAAAGGCTAAAATAAATTACTGAACGAGTCTAATTAGTGGTTTAATGACGAACTCGTAAATCGGAACTTAGTCTTCTCAAAACAAAAACTTAAAAGAAATGGAAAACTTACCCAGGGCATTGACAGTGAGACAGGCCAAAAGGAAAAGTTTCAACATTATAATGTCTGTGTTAGCTCGGTAAGGAAACCACTAACTGAAAATTTGAAAATTCGCCAATTTATTATACATATCTAGATATCTTAATAGTTTATCATCTGTTATGACGTGAGATAAGAACAACAGGTTAAAACCGTGGATTTGAAAACTATATTTTTGAAGTGTTTATTTTGGACAAGTGGTCCCCAGTCATGAATCTCAGTCACTGAATCTAAACGACTTCTTGAAGAGTAGAACAATGTTTAGAGCATAGAAAACAATATGAATGTACTACAATTCGCAGTAGAGACTAGTGAAAAGAAACAGAGGAAATTCCAAGTTAAAAAAAGGAGAAGAGAAACTAACCAGAGAGATGGAAGGAAACAACTGAGAGAAACATGTATGATTGCTAATATCTAGGGAAAGACAAACCCAATTTGGGGAATTTTGTTATTGGATGGACACATTAGATAATCTGAAACCTGATGAATATTACTGATAAAACTATCGTACATAATTCGATTGGTTATAACATAATGAGACGTGTTACGGGAATTCCGTTGGATTCGATATGATATTAATTATCGACGGGAGATTAACCGTTTATGAATAGTTATTTGGTTGGTTGTAATGTTACTCAAACGAAATTCAAGTCGACCGTTGGTGATACACTGTCATGAAAGTTCATTACAGACATATTCATATATTTCGTCGCTCTCTTCGTCGTTACTCTTAATGGCGAATTGAAGACCAGGAAATGTGTGTAGGTAGAAAGTTCTCAATGTAGGCTTCATTACTCTGAAACAATAACATTCGGAAGAGTATAATCAGGCAACAGGACTCTTATGTGCTTGTGTTAACAAATAAATAACATAGAAAGTTTGAAAAACCACGATTTATTCCTCAACTCACTACACACGATTACCTGTCATTACAACAGCAATCCCACTCTTTTACACTTATTGTCCTGTTATGCCAGCCATTGACGTCTCAGCCATCACCATATTCTTGTGTGCCCACTTGCGTCCATTTTGTCACTAACAAATATCACAAACGTCTGTCTTCAATTTTTTAAAGCTACCAAGACCGTAGAATTCTACTTTTGACTATTTACATTTTTATCTCAATCCTGTTGTAGCTTTTGTTTTCATTGAAGACACCACTGACTTCCTATTTTGCCCCCTACATTCTTAAAACTGATACTTTTCTCAGGACCGTTAACATTCAGGGATTTTAGAATATGAAGGGCAACTTATCCGAAACAAACACTTGAAGAATATTGTTTAAAAAAATATGTATCAAACTCATTCTTTGTTTATCTGCTATCACCACAGATATCTACATAGATAAAGGTTTTTGGACATGTATAATAAATAGAGATGATTTTCCAGATTTTCACTTAGTGTTTTACTTATCGAGGTAACATAAACATTAAAATGTTGAAACTTTTCCTTTTGGTCTGTTTCACTGTCAACGTTTTGGGTAAGTTTTTCATTTCGTTTAAGTTTTTGTTACCAAAGATTAGGTTCTAATTTCCAAGCTCGTGGTTTACGACTAATTAAACTCAGTCAATAATTTATTCTAATCATTTTCTATATAAGTCGACAGTAAACCATTAGACGAGTCTGTAATTGAGGGACATATCGTCGGAGGAAATGACACTGACATCTCTCAAGTTCCTTATCAAGTAGCTCTGTATGACGATGGCTACTTCAAGTGTGGAGGTAGCATTCTTAGCCCTACTCACATTCTCACCGCTGGTCACTGTGTCTCCCGTACAAAGTTAGTAAAATTAGCGTTACATTGTATCATTTGAACTTTTCATCCGATATAAAAATAATAATGATAATAATGTTTTCAATTTTAGAGATAGTAAATTGTCTATTCGAGCAGGATCTTCTTCTAACAAAGAGGGTGGAGTAGTTATAAAAGCCAAAATAGTACATAGAAACCCTAATTACAATGAAAAGACTACAGACTATGACGTCGCTGTTATTGAACTAGAAACTCCTCTCAAGTTAAATGACAAAACAATCAAGGCAGTTAAATTGGGATCTAAAGAGCCAAGTTCTGGTACTGTTGTCTTGGTCAGCGGATGGGGTTGTATTAATGTAAGTAGCAATACTCTCATCGTTACATTGTATCTGCCAGACAATAAGAAAGACTTCAAGCTCTTACATTTATACCATTACAGGGAGCGCTTCAAGAGGCCAAGACGTTACAGTCCGTTACTTTCCCCGTCTACGACAGAACTAAGTGTGCAACTAATTACAAAGATTTCAATATCACCATCACCCCAAGAATGATATGTGCTGGTGCCGAAGGTAAAACCGCTTATTTTGGAGATAGTGGTGGTCCAGTTGTCTACAAGGGAGAAGTCGTCGGTATCGTCTCTTTCGGTGTCGGATGTGGTAGAAAAGATATTCCTGGAGTTTACGCCAATGTCGCCAATCCTGACATCACCAAGTTTATCAAAGAGGTGACCAAATTGTAATTTATTAAATATGATTTAGTTTTTTACTTCAATCTCTGGTCAGTGGTGACTGATAGTCAAACAACCAACGGCCAACATGTGGGAATCACATGGTCAACGAAAAAATCAAATTAATGTTGGGTAACGATTTAACCAATAAATAAAGTAACCTATAATCATTGACAATTATTTATTTCCTTGAAATGACTATTGATAACTTACACCAAATAGAGCTGAATGTAACCAAAATAATAAAAATCGTTATTTTATCAATCGACTTTCCACTTCCTCTTTCTCTACTTTACTACTGAAGTCTAGTCAAAAGCACAAAAGTACAAAATTCTTGAAACGTGCTCTAATACTGAGAATATGTTTCTCATTGGATATCTCAAATTTCCTTCACCGTAATTCTCCAAAACTACCCCTCAACGTTGTTTTCAATTTAAGACGTTATAATGTTGAATAACAATGTGTGCAGCTGTGTTTTCAGTTCGCGAAGGGTCAGTTTCTACTGAATACCACTGAGAGCACTTTTAACATCAAAGGAGACTTTTAGATCAGATACCGCGATAACAAATATACATTTATCTATTGAAAATTATTCACAAACGAAACTTTTTGCTTACGTTAGGCTTACAGGTTTTAAATTAATTTAATACACAATTAGCCTTACTGAGACAGTTTTTTTTAACTTAATATGTAAAAGTTTTTTGGTTTTTCACAAGCCACGTAGTTTGTATTTTTAAAAAACGGTCACTTCAAACACTGCACAACACGAGACGCACACAAACGAATCGGATTAACAGTGAAGAAAGGCCAACAAAGAAACACGAAACGTTTCGACAACGTCCGAGCTGTTGTCATCATCAGTAACCACTCAGTAACCACTGATGAAGGTTAGTTTGAAGTGACCGTTTTTAAAAATACAAACTACGTGGCTTGTGAAAAACCAAAAAACGTTTACATATTAAGTTCACAATGAACGGCCACGAAAGTCTTAATAGTATTATTATAAAGTTATATTTTATCTTATACACAACCAAATATTTAACACAAATTTTAAATTCTTTTAAGCAGCCAAACTGTGAGTAAGCTGTGTGGGTGTGTATGACGATGCTATAAGTAACAATTTTAGTCATTAAATCAGACACAGTAGTCTGAACAGGGAACAAAATTGATAAACACAAACCGGAGCTGTTGATTCACCATCTACAGAGGAAGAGAATAACCCTGCCCGAAGGCGACATGACCAAGAAACTAATTTAAAACTCTCAGCTCTTGAAACTGACTCCTTACTGTTAAAACCGTCCATCTAAATTCTTTAGCAGCAGCTATCCTTTATTAACGAAGGTACCACCGACTTCCATTTTGTTTCCTATATTCTTGAAATTGATATTCTTCACAGGACCGTTTGCATTCAGGGATTTTAATATAAAAAAAACCACTTGTATGAAACAGGCACTTGAAAATATCGTTACGAAATGTATTTCTCAATTCTATTGTTTTTTATCTAGTATCATAACAGATATCTAGAAATATATAATATAATAAATAGCGACGATATTCCAAATTTTATCTTTTCAGTTAGTGTTTTACTTACCGTGGTAACATAAACATTAAAATGTTGAAACTTTTCCTTTTGGTTTGTTTCACTGTCAACGCCCTGGGTAAGTTTTTCAATTTCGTTTCATTTTTGGTTTTTAAAAGACTGAGTTCCAATTTCCAAGTGCGTGATTCCACCTTTGACTAGGCTATTTCAGCAATTTATCCTAATCATTCTCTATATAAGTCGACAGCATACCATTGGACGAGTCTGTAATTGAGGGACATATCGTCGGAGGAAATGACACTGACATCTCTCAAGTTCCTTATCAAGTAGCGGTGTATAAGTATGTCAACTTCCTATGTGGAGGTATCATCCTTAGCCCTACTCACATTCTCACGGCTGGTCACTGTGTTCACAATAGAGCGTTAGTAAAATCAGCGATAGTGTATACTGATTCACTTGAACTCTTCATCCGACATAATAATATTGTTAGTTTTAATGCAATATTAATGTTTGTTTTTTAGAGATCTCGACTTCTCCATCCGAGCAGGATCTTCTTCTAACACAGAGGGTGGAGTAGTTATAAAAGCCAAAAAAGTACATAGAAACCCTAATTACAATGAAAAGACTACAGACTATGACGTCGCTGTCATTAAACTGGAAACTCCTCTCCCTCTAAACAACAAAACAATGAAGGCCGTTAAACTGGCTACTAAAGAACCAGGCACAGGTTCTGTTGTCTTGGTCAGCGGATGGGGTTATATTAATGTAAGTAGTAATACTCCCATCGTTACATTGGATCTACTAGAAAATAAGAAAGACCTGAAAATCTCGTACTTTTATCATTACAGGAAGAATTAGATGAGCCCAAAACATTACAGTCTGTTACGATCCCCGTCTATGACAGAACTAAGTGTGCAACTATTTATAAAGGTCACGATATCACCATCACCCCAAGAATGATATGTGCTGGTGCCGAAGGTAAAACCACTTATTTTGGAGATAGTGGTGGTCCAGTTGTCTACAAGGGAGAAGTCGTTGGTGTCGTGTCTTTCGGTGTCGGATGTGGTAGAAAAGACTTGCCTGGAGTATACGTCAATGTCGCCAATCCTGACATCACCAAGTTTATCAAGGGCATTGTCAAATATTAATTTACTACAATTAAATCACAAATTAATATATAAATTCATTTAAAAGTTTTATTTGTTTTTTTTTATTTTACTTTATGTACCTCTTAAGGATAATCAAACAATAACTATAGAATAAAAGTAATATACTAGAACAGTATATCTGTATGTATAAATATAGCTTGTCTTTAATAACATCCTTCACCCAGGCTAAGTTATAGTGGTTGCCCCTCGTTTATGGCTGGATATGCGAATGCAATAACACTCTTCCCAACCTGACCGCGTACTTGATTCGTAACTCCTTCAACACACATGTGGTAGAGAGCTCCTTCAATTCGAGGTAAGCGTCACATCTGACCATATACTGGCTCACACCCATAATTTCCTTTGACAGCTTACTCAGTTGTCCGTTAATCGTCTCCTGGTGCACCTTGTCTCATCACATAGCGGCTAAATAGGTAATTATGTGTTACTAGCGAACGAATCATCCCAAATACAGTCCAACAATGTGTCAACCTCTGTGCACAACACCGAGCCTGAACATATTCTCGACCTTTCGTAAATAAAATAACCCTTGTCGGAAACGAACACTTGAAAAATATCGTTTTCAAATGTATTGTTTCAATCGTACATAACAAATGATAAAAGATTAAGATATGGCGAGATGTACAATAAATAGAGACGATTTTCCAAATTTTCAATTCGTGTTTTACTTACTGAGGTGAAATATACATTAAAATGTTGAAACTTTTCCTTTTGATCTGTCTCACTGTCGACGTCTGGGGTAAGTTTTTATTTCTAATTTTTAAAAGACTAAGTTCTGATTTTCAAGTTTGTGCTTTACCATTTATTAAACTCGTCCAATAATTGATCCTAACCCCTTTCTGTATAAGTCGATAGCATCCCGTTGGACGAACCCGCAATTGAAGGACATATCATCGGAGGAAATGACACTGAAATCACTCAAATTCCTTATCAAGTGGCGTTATTTGTACGAAATATTTTCTGGTGTGGAGGTATCATACTTGGCCCAACTTACATTCTCACCGCCAGTTATTGTGTCATGGGATCACGGTTAGTAAAGCGAATTATCTATAGTAGGTGCTCTAACATTTGACTAAAAACATTTTATTTTAAGCGATGACGTCATGATTGTCCAAGCTGGATCTTCTATAGTCACATATGGTCCAGAAATGAGTATGGCTCGAAAAATTTACCGACATCCTGGCTTCAACGAGACTACTCGGGACTATGACGTCGCTATTCTTGAACTGGAAATACCCTTAAGATTAGACAACAAAACAATGAAGGCAATCCAATTGGCTACTAAAGAACCAGGCACAGGTTCCGTTGTCTTGGCCAGTGGATGGGGTAATATTAAGGTAATTTTTCAACACCTGTATCCGTAATATTTCATTTCTCAGAAAATAAAACAGAACACAAGGTATTATATTATATTCACTGTAGGAAAACGGGGAAACGCCTGAGATATTACAGTCCATTTCTATCCCCGTCATAGACAGGAAAACCTGCGAAAGTAATTACAAGGCTAAAAACGTGACTATCACACCAAGAATGATTTGTGCCGGAGTCAAAGGGAAAATGGTTCACAGTGGAGATGATGGCGGTCCAGTTACTTACAAGAATGAATTAGTTGGTATCGTCTCTTTCGGTTGGCAGTACGGCAGAGACATGCCTGGAGTATATACCAATATCGCCAACCCTGAAATAACCAAATTTATCAAGAATATCGTAAAATATTAATTTACCTCATGTAAATCATAAATTAACAAATAAACTTCATTTTAAAAGTTTAAAATCATAAAGTAACCTCTTGGAATTTCTCTGCTAATAATGTGAAACGTAACACTTGTGATTAAAATTGATAGCTGTAACTTTTTCCAGCCGATGTTCAAGTTAGTGATGGCGGTGACCGACGTTATTTGTTTAGAGATAAAGATTTTTAAGTAGGCAGATTTTCATCCTTTATAGTGTCAGATATTTTGTCTGCAATTTTCTGGTTCTTACAGGCTCGAAAACGCTCTTGTATCAAATGTATTGTCGGTAAGGTTCAAAAGCTAACAGGGTGACAGATTATAAATTGTTTCCTCATCTAACTACGAAAACTAGCTAAAGTTTATTGAATTGATATTTACTCAATTTTAACTACATAATGTAGGCCAACTTATACTAAAAAATACAAAAACAAAATCCTTTTCAATATGTTTCTTGTCAAATGCTTTAGTATAAATGTAATCACTTAAAATATTCTGTATCTAAATTTTAGCGAAACTGTGAAGATTTAAGTTAACAGACACTATTTTCTTCATAAATTGATGCACTGAGGGAAATAGACATTTGGTTTATAGGATTGAAAGGAATGAATAAGAAATAGGCAAAATCTATTTTTTTATTTTAAGAGTTATTGAAAAATTCTTTCAACTTTTGAAATCCATCAGTTGAAGTGAATTTCAAAAGTTTGAAAGTCATTTGAAGTCATTTTCTCTTCTCACCACCAGATGTCAGTGTCATCACACCATTTTATTCGTAACGGTCGTTTCAAAATTTTTTTGTTGAACAGGATGTAAAAATTTGAGTTTTCTTTCAAGGTTTCTGACTGTAATTTTTCATTTGAAGTTGTGCAAATATGGTTGTTGCGGAAGTTTGAACATGCACCAAGTATAAAAGATAGATTTGCTAAAGAATAAGTTCAACCTTATTGTATACGATGGAACATAATATGACAAAAATTGAACACGGTTTTAATGAAATCAATGAAACAATTTTATTAATTTTAATAATTTATGGTTTTCATTGAAATAAAAAAATTCAGTTACATTAACTGAAACTAATTTTACAAAACGGTAAGCCTAACCTTAAAAACTCATTTCATACCCTATGCACTCAATGCATTTGACTAACGGAGAATTGAAACAAACTAATTTTCTGTGACTTGAATGGCCCTTCCACCATGAATAACAATTATTAGGTATTGGACACCCCATATAAAAAAACTTAAATTTCTCTATTTGGCAAATCAAACTCATTTTAATGTTAAAAGATTAGAATTGGAAAAGTGTGAATTTGGAGTGTCAAACCTATAGCTCTTATGAATTGAAAATAAACTGAAAGTTAAGTATTTTTATTATTTTCATGATTTTTAGTCATTTTGAATATTATCACAAAGTAACATTAATGTTTGTTTAGAGAGCAAGCAATTTGACTAGATAAATTAATGATTTGAACTTTTAATTAAGTAAATTTTGAGCAATGAATACTTAAAAATTAATATAAGAACATTATTAATCTCATTATGGCTAAATCAATATTTTCTCTTGTCTTTTGTTCTGGGATAGAGTGTGTTTTTTTGTTAATGGAATATTATTTAAATTTGTTGTTGATTATTGAATTGAGGCTTTATTACTTCTTGATTTAATGATGGATTGATGATCTCTTGCTGTTGATAGTTTCCAGCCAGGTAGTCATAGTCCAGGTCATCGAATACTTCAACTTCTGGTGGAATCATGAAGAGACCTCCTCGGCGAGCATTCTCCGCCAAAAGTTTGTTTACTCTGGTGTCTCCGCTCAAATCGACTGTGGTACCCGAGCTCAAATCGACCAAGTTCTGGCTTTTTTCTGTTGGTTTATCACCCACACTGACCATCTCTATGTTTTTGTCATACACTGAAGGATCGTCTCCTTGAAGTTCGTAGCTGGAAAGTACCTAGTAAATAATAAAAATGAAATCTTATTAATTTATTATGACACTGATTCATTTCATTTCAGGTAAGGTTTGTGAAGGCCTCCTTAAGAGCTTATGAAGAAGTGTAGTTGGAAAAAGCAGGTTACATCACAGTCTAGTATCATGTAGGCATTTTGAATTGCACTGAACAATAACTACAACAGCATGATTACTAAAACTCTTAGCCGGTGAAGAAAAGTGGGAACTTAATAAGGAAGAGGAAAGATTTTTTCATTGCACAATTTCAAAAGCAGTCATCATGTGGAAGAGAAGACTAAGCAATACATTATTTAATGTTGTAAATGAGAGGTGAAAAGGAAACACTACATATACTCAACTATAATTATAAACAAAATATGAGGTACTGTATGTCATACTAGAAATTTTCACTCCTTATGACTTGTTTACTTTTGAATAATATTTTGTTTTTCACTTCAAGAATGATATGATCTGGGTTTCGCAGCCGTCGACCGTGTAACATTTTATTGCCACTCTTACCAATTCAACACTGAAGTAAGTAATTTATACTTCATACATAGGATTTCTAAATTTGTAACAATATCTTAGAGAAAGTTAGGTTTTAGGTTTAGGGTGAGGTTGAAAGAAGTTTTTACTTATTCCTTCTCATCTTTAAGTAACTAGAAGTTATTGTTTAAGATGAATAAATAATGGTTTGGTTGTTGAGAAGGACTGTGCTTGTGACTCAATTGCAAAAAAGACAAACAAAAGTTTTGTAGATATTAAGACGGTAAGCAACACCTTATTTACAGAATGCTGCGTCTGTTGTATAAGTTGTCATCTTTGTCACTGACTACAAAACTGCACCGACATTTGGCTAGATAGGTTGAGCAGATGCTAGATTGTCAGTCAGAGGTTAGGAGTTTATAGATTGTGTCAATTCAGTTCAACAGTTGAGGGGATAGAGTAAATAATACCGATAGAAGTTGTCGAATTACAACAGTGTTACACAAAAAAAGATAACATAAATTCCACTAAGAAGCCATAAGCTCGTTGATGTTTGTTTCAGATAGGAGAAAATTGAACGACTTCCTTTCAAGATGGTGGGCTTATTTCTTTACCATCTTCCTCATTTAGAATCCCAAAAATCTCCATTTACAATTAAAACGAAAAGCCTGATTATCCTTAATCAAAGTATGGAAACGCCAAAATGGAATTTGTGTATGTAAGCAATATTAGTGTTGGTTAGTACTAGCAGCATGTTTCGGATTAAGCTTTCGGTGAAATGTTTAAACCCAAATTCAAATCTGAGTTAGGTTTAAAATGCAAAAAGCTTTCAAGGTTTTTTTATTTTCATTCAATACTTGAACACAAACCTTTTATTTTCCTTGTCAGTATTCTCTTTTATTCGTGGGCTCACACGCCCTGTGTTTCCTTTCTCAAATTCTTTTATTTTCCTCATCGATTTTGTACAACTCCTCTTTGTTGTTGATCACTGAACTGTTTTGTTGATTTCCTTGCCCTTTTGTTTGGTGTTGTCCTTTTTACTTTATTCGACTCCTAAAAGCTTTTGTCAACGGTGCCTTGGTTTATGACTTAGTGCTTTTGATGCAAATATATCTCATCGCGTCGACTTCCTTGCTGTATTCCTTCTCCAACGATTAATTTCTAAATCACTACACTTGTGCGTGTCACTGTTAATGTCTTGTAGTATTAATAGATCCAAATTTCTTATTTCGGCTTTGTGTCTCCTTTTATGTGCCTTCAAAGGTAGCTCTTCTCTTTTGTTTTGTATTTGGCCTCATCAGCACCTGTCTTTTTGGTTTTGGAAACCTTTTCTAAGTCTTTTAAGCAGGATATTTAGTAGGATGCTTATTGATAATTTTCAAAGTGACTAAAGGAAAGTTGTAGCAGTGCTCCACTCAGATCTTCACTTGGTGACGTCAGCCTAACTGCCATCAAAATGTCTGTGATAGTTGATGACAATTTTTATAATTTTTTCTAACACAACAGCGACAGGAGACTACTAAAATAGTTGATTAAAATTTAATTAAATATTCGGAATTAGGAACTTAATATTAATTAATTTATGGATGATTTAAAGAAAAAGAAGACGATTTTTGTAAATGAAATTTATATTTGAAACTAATAAAACAAATTTACATTGTTTCAAGTGCTAACTAGACGGACGGTCTAATTTATTTCCATCTTAATTAATTTTTTTAATAACAAAAACAAATTCAGGTATAAAGCAGCACTCGACCCTCTCAAGTAGGTCATACTTTGAGAGTCTGATCTTTTTTTTTATTTTAAATTTTTTTGTTTTAAGGGAAAAAAAGTTTCAACAAATTTGTAATAGAGTTTCTTTCTCAAAATTTTGGTCATTTAATTTGCCAATTCTGAGATCAGAGATTGTCTTTTGCTTTACCAGTGGAATACCAGAGACTGAATTGTTCAAACTTTTTTTCTTCAAATTATAAAAATCATTTCATAAATTAAAAAAAATTTTAATTAATAAATATTTGTCTTACCACTTAAGAAATTAATTATGTAAGATATAAAATAAAAGCCTATATACTAAAAAGGAAAACAAACAAAAACGAATTTAATATCACAATCACTCATGGGCGTTTTGGTTTTCTATGAATCTTGAATCAGTCATTGAAGGTTTTTTGGTTTTTTGTTGGTTAGGCTGGCTATACCACAAGCACCCGCGATGTAAGTTGGTGGTTTTAGTTTAAATATGAACCTTCTCCACGTTTTTTGTTAAGTTTAAAAGTTGGTTTTTGATTTTGTGTTTACGAATTTTGTGTAAAATTTTGTTGAGCAACACTAAATGGTGTACTTGGCTATCATGTGTTGGGTCGTTTTTGTTTGTGTGGCCTGATTGTCGTTTCCCTTTCATCCAAAGGTTAAATTTAAAGCCCAACCGTATTAACATTTGTTAGTTTTTCATTTCACTCCAATGGTTTGGTTTAAACAACAACAACAATAACAAAATTTCCCAGTTATGGATGTCTGTAGGAAGCGGAAGCCCATTGTCATTAAAAAAAAAAAAATAGACGAAGAACAAATAAAAATCCTAAAGTTCGTATATCTATGCATATCTAAGTCATTTTTTTTCTTTTTTTTGTGTCGACGATTTGAAATGAAATTTTTTTTTTTTTTTCGAGCTTAGGCTTGTAAATCATCGGTGATTTCGGGCGAGCTCACCTCTTCTTTGTGGATTTCATTGTCTTGGGAATTTAAATCTGGTTTCACTTCTGAAGTGGTTTCCACTTTGGTCTCGGGTTCTTTGGCTACTTTGTCGGCGTCTTCTTCTTCTCCTCCTCTTTCCTCGAGTGGCTTGTCTTCTGTTTCTTTGCTGTCAACTGGGGAAACTGCGATAACTTTGTTGACGTAAACAGCTCCGTTGCTTTCGTAAGTCGTTTCGTTTACTGTGATCTTGTGACCGTCAACAACCTGGAGGAGGTAATGAAGAATAATTTATTTACAATTGTGATGATAGGAGGGCGGACGGGCGGGGGGAATTTTGTTTGATTTATAAGAAACCTTGAGGAAACCATTTTTGGCTGATTATCGACTAGACTAATGAGGAGATTGGAAATAATTTGAGTCCATGAAAATCAATAATTGTATTCCTCTATCAGGAAATTTAAGGCATTTGTATAGCTAACGTTTGGGTTATCACACCAAACTCCAAAAAAATGAAGCAAACAAAAACTGGAAAAGGAAGTTGTTGATAAGAACCATCCTCAACAATCATCTCAAAGGTCAAATCTTTTAGAATCCTTTCCTGATATCACAACTATTCGAGGTCGATTGCTACCAATTTTGTTTGGTTAAACAAAATAATTTCAGGTTTCAGACCGTGTGAACCCCCATCCTCACCATGAATACAATTCGTACTGATGTCCTGTACAAACAGAAATTGGGCCTTTCTTTGGTCAGGGTCTGTGCTTTTTTTAACTATTTGATGACACTTACTTTGGTGGATGAAGTTGCGTTTTTGATCGTGCCTTCGGGGAACATTTTGTCGAACCAGGATGGCCTTGAGAAGAAATCTAAAAAATGAAAATTAATTATCAATATGATTAGTTCTTAAAAACCAATAAAAAAAAAATTAATTTTACGTGGCGTTCGTGCGTGGACGAAATTTGTTTGTAAATCGGCCACTTTGAAGCTGATTCAAATCAATCTTACTTTTCTAGAACTCTCAAGGATTTCTGAGGTCATTAGTGCTGTAATAGTAATGAAAACTTACCGGAAAATCCAAAGTTCATGATACTAAATGGGTTGATGAAGAAAGGTCTGAAGTATGATGGGAAGAAGGAGGTGTCTTCATCGGAATCTCCAACTTCTACTTCAACGACAGATGGAACTTGTTTCCTGTGTGGCCTAGCCGGGAAGAGGAAGAAGCTTTCTTCGGAGTCATCGTAAGAATCTTTCTTAGCTGTAACAAAAGACAAAGAAACGATTAAAATGTCTGTTCGTTGGATGAACAATTTTGAATTCTTCCTGTAAAAGACAGAAACTCATGTTTGGCAGGGTTTTGGATCGCCCAACAATCAATTCATTGTAGAAAATAAAGAAAGAGACGGACAGAATTGTCAGAATCGAGATCAAGGTTAGAAAAATTCGGCCTATATAGCAAAAGTAGAATCAAAGAGAAATTTTAAGTCGAATTTCAGTTACACAGCGATGGGTATCCAACTCGGTACACCTTCAATGAAGACAAGTGGGGAGAGATGGAAAAGAATAAGAAGACACCAGACTAACAATAAGAACTGGTTGTTAACAAGTTCGTGAAATCAGAAATCGGTCGATATTATCCCCAGAAGCTGAATTTATTTATTAGAAGAGAAAAAAATCAGATTTTATTCTTTCTTTCTTTCCTAGCCGGTCTAATACCGTTAGTTGGTCACGAATTGTCACCGTTACTTTCATATCGCCATCACAACTGTGGTTAGCTGTTAAGGTCAAGTCGATCATAACCCCATTTATGTCGATTAGTGCCCCCTGATTAAATGCGGTTGGTCACAAAGAAAAAAAAGCCGAAATCCGAACAAAAACAAATCCTTCAATCGATTTACAATTACAATAAAATCTCGTCGAAGGTGTAATTAAAGTTGTAGTAAAACAATAAAACATTTTTTGTAGGTGAAATAATTTGCATTAGTGTAATTTATGACCTTTTTTCCAGGTAGAGAACCATCTTCAAACGTTTATTATTTACGAGCTAATTTTTTGTTGTCAGTCAAATTGAGCTCTTCCTCAGCAATTTATTTATTTATTAATTATGAGAAATAAATTAAAAACATGGATTAGTAATTATTAAGTAAAAATGGCCTCGACTCAAGCACTCGACCAAGATAATTCTGCTGCTTAATTAAACGAAAGAAAAATTTTTGACTTGAAAAAAGGCTTTTAAAATCTTCCGGGATTTTGTGAGATGAATTACACGGGAATGTCCTCCATAAAGAAGTTAAACTAGAAGAAATACTTAAACAGTATAAAGGTGAGATGAACAAAGGATGACCAACAGTAGGATTTAAACGAAATCACATGTCGAACAAAGGACCTTGGAATGAAACTCGAGTCGTGAATGTCAGTCAGAACACCAGAATGACATGTTTTCATTTTTTTTGTTAGGATGAATACAAACTTTCCAGAAATTTTGAGAGAGGTATAATGTGAGTGATTCTCACCAAGAAAGAGCATGATATGTGTTTGTGATGGGTAGAAGAATCGATGGGAAGTTAGTGGTGGAAGTAAAATTGAAGTCCTACAGTCAAACATACCATCATTGACCTAATTACAAGAGCGTAGGTTATTTGCAATTTAAAGTTTGATATCGAAGCCTTCCGTTCGTTTTCAAACAAAGCGTTTATGGAATAATTCCTTTTACAGATATCCTACGACTACAACATAAATCTGGTTGTGAGTTATTTATTATGTAGATAACGTTCGAAGAGATTTGGCACTTTTCATCTTCCACCGTCCTTCTATTGTTCTTGGATCCATTGGACCGATATACGGAAGCGCCTTCGATCCTATTTTTACTAGTTTTCCAAGGGTTTTGAGTGTCGCCAATACGGACCTGACCGAATGGATGAGATTCGAAAAGGTGTTGAGTGAGATGTAAACGTCTCGAAAGCAGTGTGATAAGGTAAGGAAATATTAATGAGTTGGTGAACCAGAAAATAATGTCGGTTTTATGGGTTATACCTAATAAATATGTTACGGTAAAAGTGATAAATCAGGCGATTACTCATAACCATCAACTGAGCTCATTTTTGATCACTTTGCTTGGTATTTTTGTCACTTTTGTGACAGAGAGCAAACAATTCGAGCAACTTTACTCGCCGGTATCAGTGTAAGAGCCTCCCAACAAGACGATAATCTCCCAATAGATGAAGGAGTGACAGAAGCCAAGCATGTGAGCAAACTTTTATTAAATTCTCCGTTACGAGTTGGGAATTTTATAAACTAGCCGGTAAATGTTAGAAATACTCAGTATTTATTATGAGTAATTTTCAGTATTTATCACTTTTACGGGCTAGTTTATAAAATCTCCAACTGGTAATTGTGATTTTATCAAAGGATGGAATTTTCATGATGTTGGCTTGCTTGGCTTTTGTTAAATCTGTCAAACTTTTCTTAATTTACCAGTTAGTGGTTGGATATTTTATAAATTCACCGGTAAATGTGATAAATATTCATTAATTTGCCACAAGTATCATATTTAGTGGTGATTTTGAATAATCGCCGGGTATTCAATATATTGACCCGATTAATCACTACACACGATATTACTCTCCGGTTCATATAATATATATCAGTAAGTTTTTGATGATGTGAACTGGTTCTAAATTCTTCAGGCTGTATTATCACTTCCTCATCAAATAAACATTTCAAACTGTCTTGATGAAGAGACTTTCACAAAATTTTCAGGTCCCAGTTGAAAGAGGCTGTTTATCTCAAAACTCCAAATCTTCAACTTCCTTTCTGTTATTTCTAAAGCTATTACAAAACAACTTGGGGAAAGGAAAATGGCGCCTACGAGTTCAGTCAAATGTAACAAGGAAAAATGATAAAGCGTGAAGGCAGAATCGTGTTATTGTTTTTCTCAAAATCAACTCCAAGAAAAATCAATTCCGTTATCAAAGGACGTTCAAACGGGTCAATAAATTCCTTCGTCCTTTGATTATGTGACTTAACCGAAATTGTGAATCGTTCACGTCCTGCCTCAACGTACCTGGAGTCATTGTCAAGGAGATACGCGATAACCAAATGGGTGTCTGTTGTTTCGTTTTTTTTTGTCGTTTCTCGTTCACGGAATTGCATCAGATATATTAGGTTGAAGAGAAAACCTGATTATGGTTATTATGCGTTAATAGCCATCAATTTTGTTTTGATGAGCTTTGACCGCGTGAGACATCAATTTGACGTGGGTTTCGCTTGAAATGTTTCATTTAGACTAATCGCTAATGAAAGTTTTTATTCGTATTTACTGAAAAAATTGATTTCCCCTTGTCAGGACGTTAATTGAAGTGTTTAAGGTTAAATTCAAAGACATTTTTCACATTTAAATGAAACTTAAGTGGTAAAGAGTGATTCTCATAATCGTCTTGAACGTCAACATCGAATTAAAATCGCTTTGGTCCTTTCACCTGTCCTTGATTGCTTCAGTCCGTCTGCGGGGTCTATCTGCTGGCATTTTTCGACAACAAAACCCCTACGATAAGTTTCTCAATAATGGTGGATATTGTAAAATCAGGTTGGCTTGATTTAGACCGGCATGCTGGTAAACGAATGACAATTAAAATGAGGGTCACGGTCAGATTCTTTTTGATGAGTTGGGCCCCGCATTCAAAGAGACCTCCGATTTCTATTGTCTAGTTTGCTGCTCCTAAAACCAATCCCCTTTCGTCTCTTCATTGTGTGAGCTTTTTTGTTAACCACACCGTGTCCTTGAATGTTTTCATTTTAACTTGAAAGTCATGAGACTATATATATTGGTACCATCATCGTCATTCGTCCACGCAAAATGAATAATTAATTTTTCTTTTTTTTTCTGAAAGCTCTGATTGTTACCATGTTAAGTTTTGTTATTGGGTTTCCCTGAATTGCACATTCTAGGAAACGAAAAGTCACCAGAAAGCAGTTGAACAAATAATAGTTTTGTGAAAGTCTATAATTAGGCCGGTGTTTCATTATCGACTAGACAGATGAGTTTGTCTATTAGTGAATTTCACGTTTTTGGTTTTGTTTACTTTTTCGAAGAATATAAATAAATCTAATTGAACGAGGTCTCTTTGGAAATGTTTACAAAATGTCTTTGAATAGTCTAGAGACACCTGTCGAATTCTTCCTCGTAGTGTTTGATGAGAGACAGGGTTGTCGGGGGTTGAGGGGCAAGGAAATGAAAATGACGCCGGAATCTAAATTAAGTAGATAACTGTTAATGGTAACTATCGACGAGTCTTGTGGCAGTTAATACTGCTGTAGGTAGCTTTTGATTTCAGACCATTAAGCAAGATGAAATTGGTTGTCACCACACATGACTAATTGGATTAGTAAATATGGCAGTAAAGGAGTTAGGAAGTAGTAAAAAGTCTTCTCATAGTTCTAGAGCTTTGACGGGTCACAAAAAGCCTATAAATTAGTGTCATTAGCGATTAATTAAGGTTTTCAAGATGAGAAACCCAACGGAGCTCGTAATTATGGCTTTTTCCAGGTACTGGGTAGGAGCTATGTTATTGAGTGCACAAACATTTTAAAACTTCGCAAGGTCAAGTTTGGTAAAGGGTTTTTAGTTGTCCCAAATTGTGATGGTGAAGGAAGGAGGAGAGGGTCTCAAACTGTTCCTGTTCTGTTTGTTTTTCAACTTCCGGTTTTGGGCTAATAAAAAAGAACTGTTTAGTTTTTGAAATTCGGATGACCGAGTTTGTTTTCGTTTCAGGCTTGACGGGTCACGAAATTCATTGACTCGGGATAAATAACCATGCATGCGTGCATTCATCTTTACGCACCACATAATCAAACCAAAAATCAAGAGGCAAAAAGGTCAAATGAAAATTCACAAAACCTGTTTCCCAGACTTTTCGCAAGTTTCATGGACTTTGGTAAGCTCTCTCTCTCTCACTCTTTCCAACAATAGAAGTGGAGGAAGAGAAAAAAAGTTTCATTATAAAAATCGTTTCCTATTTTCAATGTCATTCGGACAAGCGAACGAATTGCGCCACAATAATAACATGTGTAGTTGTGACTCATGGTCCCAGCCTGAAATTGAAGACTTACGAATGAGAAGTTCAAACAAAACGGTTTCAAATTAAAAGTGGTGTGAAAGTTGGCAAGTTCGTACCGGTTGGTATTTATCAAATGATAAGACGAAGGCTTTGAAAGACTCGAAACTTCGCCATCATCATCAGAGAATTCAAATCAGGGCTGACCAACCTCTTTTTAGATTATAAACTTTTTTCCTTATCTTAAATTTTCCGAACTCAACAAGAATTTATGTAGGTTGCAATCTTTGTATTTACATAAATATAATATTTGATGAATGATATTAAAAACATGGCTGAATATTTCAAAATTTTAGTTAATGAAGTCAAGTCGTAGTTAACGGAAGTTACAATAGATTCGTTTTTCACTTTTTCACAGATTCATTAATTCTCGTTTTTCAATTTTTTTGGAGATGAACAGGATACGGGTGGAGGATTTGAACTCGCGACTATAACTTCGTAGTCTGACACTTAAACCACAACACCAGTTTCAATCTGTTGTACATCTTTTAAAGTTTTTGAATTTTTTCAGGATGTGTGAGAGTACAATCAACATCAAGGCACATATAGGAGACTTCGGAAGGACCAGTTTTTAAATGGATAAGACACAACAGAGGAAGAAAGGGTTCGGTTGTCGACTTTCAGATTTCCTTATTTGGTTAGGCCTAAATTTTGTGTATTCAGGTATGTCCTGTTAGGGACTGATGCTAAAAAGCCATCAATTTATTTTAGTAACAGAAAAATAAGTTGTTTGAGGAGAAGGGCGTGTGTTTAGCCATATCTCCGATAAGAGAAAAAAATATTTTCTCAATTATTAAATCAAAGCTTTTGAGGAAAAATCCAAAAGAGTTTTCAAAGTTACCTTGGACGGAACATAATCTAACCGGAAGCTAAACCTCGGAGAGTTTTTCTAGACTTAAGCATCGCTTCTTGAATATTTATTTATTATGACCGAGTCCTGTTGAAGTTTTCAACAGAACAATAATACCCAAAAAAGGTGTCACTAAGACTGTTCAACTGTTTTTTAGGCACGGTCTTCTGCTTTTTATTATATTCTAAATCGACTCCAAACAATTGCGATGAAGGTCTTTTGACTTAAGCTCAGCATTTATTTAATTGACTTACTCGTTAAATGGTTTTCGCGTAAGAACAATAGAACACAGGATGGTTGTCTGATTGTAAATTGTTTTGACACATTTGAAACAGGGCCGTAATTTAGTTTCAGAGGAAAGTTAGTTCTCAGAGTAAAAGTAACTCTTTAAAAAAAGAAATCGTCACTTGATTTGCGCCGTTTTTCGAGACAATAATTCATTGGGAAATGGATTTTGCGAAACAAGCGGATTTCCTGTCGAGTCAGCGGAAGTTAAAATTTAAATAAATCATTCGTCTGTTTTGTCGGGTCACTTAAATAACTTCTATCGGACTGTTCTGTCGTTTGGTTTGAATATATTGTCTGTACGCCTGTCGTATGGATATCCCCTGAAAATTTTTTGGTGTTGAATCAGAACAAACTCCTGTTGTTTTAATGTTGTTCCTGTATAATTTGTTTTATGCGCAACCGGAGATGTCATCCTGACAGAAATGATCGCCCCCTCTTATCCGGTATTTAATGTCAAACCGTTTGAGTGTCCTTCAAAAGCCGTTTGGGGGACAAACACAAAAGCAAACATAGCATATTTTGTCGCTTAGGTTTTAGAGTTCTTGTTTTGTTAGGTACGAATTATTTTGAAGTATCAGCAACAACTAAATCGTAATCAAACGCAAAAAGCAAGTCCCATGTATGTCACTACTGTTTGTGGTGATTTGTGCATAATGTCCTCATTCGGTTTGGTTCATTTATATTACTTTTCCTGATAGAACGGGTCTGGTGGGTTGGTATATGAACGGAACGAGTTCGTTTGCATTGACACGATCACGGAATCAAAATCATTTGGAAATCCTTCACCTGAGTCTCGACCAGAGCAACAGACCTTTGACAAACAATTCATTAGCAAGTTTTAAATTGATTTTGAGTTTATAATGATTCTTATGCTTTCCTGATGACAAATGGCGTGATTAGGAAAGAAGTGAAGATGCCGGGTGGAAGAAATGCTATTCAGGTATTGCGCACCACCAAATTTGTGTCTTCTTTCCCCCTCGGTGTTTTAGGTTTATTTTGCTGTTTGTTTTTTTTCAGGTATAAAAAAATTGGAAAGAACAAAAATAATTCTCTAGTTTTTTGGCTCAAAAACCTGACTATGACTAAAAGATGACGAAAATAGGTTGGGAGCAGGTTTGAACCTAACCAGCCACGGAATTAGAAATCCCGTGAAACTCGTTGATAAAACTGTTGAGTCGGTCGACAAAAATTTTCCTCTTCCGATGACTAAGTTTCAAATAAACATTATAAGAACATTTATGAACTTGCAAAGCCTTTAATTTCAGGTATTTCAGGATTTATTACGTTGCTCTTAATAGGTATTTTTTGCATAGTGTCTGTTTTAAACACTCGGTTAATATCGTCATCAATTTTTTATTATTTGCCTTTGGAAAAGTTTCAGCTTTGAGGAGGATCAGTAGTCCTGCATTTTGACGTTAGAAATATTCAAAATTCGTTGGGCTGGGTAGAAACTTCAGTCAAAACAGAGCTTTCGTCAACACTTATGATTTGGTAACATTTGAGGAGTTTTATCTAGTTTCGATGGATTCAGAATGAGAAGAGTCGTTTGATGATTAGATTGTAAACAGATAGAGAGACATTATGTCAGGTCGGATAGTCAAGGTTTTGAAATGTTTGCATTGCCATGGTCCCCTTGCTTCTTCTACTTTTCGTCATTTAATCGAGTGGACAAATTTTTGGTAATTTTTTTATTTTAACAGTTGAAGAATGTCTTAGGATATTTCTCGGATGGGATTTTTTTTTGGTTTTGAAAAAGGACGCAAGAGAAAACCTCGCAAAAATAAAATAAAACTTGAAGGTGGCTGTACCATAAGGAAATATCAGGAAAATTTACAGGAAGAAAGAAAATTAGGTTTCAAGGTACCGAATAAGTGAAGTAGTAAGAAGAGAAGGAAGTAGGAAGCAATACACATCTTGAAATAGGCTGAAGTCAAAACATGTTTCAACAAAACCATACAAAAACGAAGATGTCTAACTTTCAAAAAAAATTTTTAACAAAACATCTGACTTAAATCTTTAAAGGCAACAGCAAACTAAAATCCGTTTTCAAACACAAAAATGAGCGGAAGTAAAAACAAAAAATAACAGAAAGTTGCAATAATAGTGATTCAATTTCACGGACTCACGCACCACGATTTTTAAGGGCAACAGGAAACGAGGATCTCGGTTTCGTAAAAATCCGACAGTGAAAGTTTTTGAAACAAATTTAAATTCGGTGAGCGACCGGTAAAATCAGCTGAAACCAATTCGAAGCCGGTTTCCCTCGACTTTCATCTCCGGAAAAATCGAATTAGAAATTTTTTTGTTTAATCATTTGATTACGCTTAATGAGACGCTGACAGTAAATTGTTTCGTGACCCTCTTCGGAAAAAAAAAATTTATTTCCATCGAGGTTCGATTTAATTGAAACGAGAAAGATGAATTGTAACTATGTCTTCGGTTTCTCATTCACTCAAAAGGGAAAGAAGAATAAAATAAAAAAGTCAAATTTGAAAATTAAAAACAAAAACTTACCGGGAAGGCCATAAACGGCGACAAAAACGAGACACAACACTAGCAAGGATTTCATTTTTCTCTCTTTTTCTCTGTTATGAAATCTAATTCGAACTTCGCAAGAGATTGAACTGCACTGAACACTCACTCGAACTAAATAACTAGTTATGGACTCGTTGGCATGATGTTTTGTTCGCGCAGTGGGTATATCATATATAGTTGCGCTCGCGTTCGAAACGGCTTATCTCCCGTTTCGGAGAATCCGACGATGCGTCACACGGTACGAATCTCTGAATTGACAGCACGATTTACCAGCAGACAGTTTCTCACGGGGTTCTTTTTAAAAATTTTTTATTTGCTTTAAGGCTGTGGCTTTACTCGGAAAAATCTTGTAAACAAAACAATTATTCCTGGCTTTTGTTGCTCAACCAAAAGTCATTTCGTTGATGATTTAATAAGTATTGATGATAACGATAAATTTACACGAAAAGAGTTTTCAAGTTGAAGGTGATATTTGTTGATTATAAACTTCCGGATAATTTGAAAGGATGTCAGATTTCCCAAAAAAGTGCAAAAAATTAGTTTTAGGTATGTTTTAGTAATATTTTGTCAACATACTACTCCAAATTTGATCATTGGTGACAATGTTTGGAGTTCACGAATGAGTTGAAGTACAAGAGAACGTCTCAATTACAGTATAAACTTATAGAATCAATGACCATAGGTCTCGGAGAGGCAGCTTCTAGTTAGTAAAAAGTGCTGACAAGTATATAGCACTTAAATCTGTCAATATTTTGATCTGTTTTTAGATCTCCAATTTCAGAATCAGTTATGGCTCTTTCTATGACAGGAAAAGAGAAGAAACCCATGGGTTTGATTTTATAAAAGAAGTTTTCGGGTTTGTTTAATTAGAAGAAAAGATGGCGTATACAAGACAAATTGTCTTTGAACTGATTTTGATCTCTGAAACCACTAAACGGTGAAAGTATGTTATTGTGTCTTGTCGGCATCGGTTTCTTTTAGAAAACTAATCTTGGATGAGCTTAGAAACAATACGTTTCGAATCTTAAATACTTGGGCTTGTTGGGCTCAGATTAACCACAAATTCGAGAAAATTAATGAAGTCAAGTAGAATCGACTCATCGGGAATAATATAGACAACAATAGAAGGTTCGACCTGCTGTTCGTAGGTTATGAGCACCACCTTTGGGATGATCATTTGTAGTATTCCCTGACTATGAGTCAACGGGCAAACGAAAGAATTTGGGTAGAAGACCACTAACCACTCATCAATACAGACTTTGGTAACTTTTCCGGACTCAAATCATCTCGTTAATCCTTCTCACATTCATCATAACCGAAATTTACTGTTATACAATTAATTAGCCTAAGTTGTGTCTTAACCCTTTGGTGAAGCTAGTGGTTTTGGCTAAAAAACCAAATAAGCATTTTGATGACATCAAAAAAATGAAGAAAAATGGCCGACAATAAGTCAAATCAAAAACTGACTTCCGCTTTGGCGGTAGACAAAAAAAATATTTATTCATAAAGGCTAACGGTGTTCTTTGCAGTTTTCTCATTTTCATTTATTCTAGAAATTTAAATTTACAAAACAAATGAGAGAATTTAAATTTAAATTCGTGATGATTAAAAGCGGAGGACCCCTTCCCTCACAGTGTTCTTGTTCCTACGCGAATTCTGAATTTTTCAAAAGCTCTTCTTGATGTCTTCGTCTCGATTTTGTTTTCTCAGAATTGAAACAATTCAATTCCACTTCTCTCGTGTTCTTTTTCTTACGTCAAATCCATCCACACAACCACATCAAACCTCTTAACTTCAATTTTGTGAATGTCAAAACATAAACGTCAGCAATAAAATCTCAAAACGTTTTGGAGAGGTTTGGTGGTTGTCAAATGTTCCGAATCCTCTAACACAAGAAAATTAGCAACATAAGAAGAAAACAAAAACATTCGTTAATAACAGACAAATGTTCATCAATCAAATTTTAATGAAGGTGTTTAATTAGCAAACAAGACGAGGAATAAAACCGTCAGACAGGCGGACGTCAGCATAAAATGTGGGATTGGAGATGTGAGGTTTTGAAACGGAACACCCGTCACCTCCAAAACTGACATGACATCATCATCATCGTTTTGATAAAAATTAAAAACACGAACATAAAATTTGGGGAAAAAATCAGAAAAATTGGTCTGTTAGTCTGTCAGAATTCTGTGAACTCGATTTTCGGATTCTCGAATTCGTGGAAATGAAAATTCGATGCTTCGAATCGAAATTCAGCGGAAACGAGAAAAGGAAAGTGTTTAAGGGCATTACCGAGAAATTCTTACTCACATCCTAAGACCGGTTTTGTTGTCTGAGAGAGAGCCTGTTTAGGTTTAATTATTTAAATAGAATTAATTATGAAATCGGTGAATCGATCAACATTCCCGGACAAGGTCGGGGACACTAAAACTTTCAGAGATTTCATTTTTTGTTTTTATTTATTTGGACACGTTGGGGCCCAAATAAAAATCTATAGAATTATTTTCTTGGCTTTGATGTGAGTCATTCAAAGCAAAACCGAAACGCAATTTCTGTTTTGATTATCTTTTGCTTTCGTCGGGCAAAAAAAATTCATTTTGCTGTAGTCAGCAAGTCCATAAACCAAAATAATATTTTGTTATATTAGCAAAATGAATGCTCATACGGGTTGTGTTTATGAATTAGCACCTGAACGAAATTTGAAAAACAAAAAACGTCTGGTTTTGAAGGAAACGCGGAAAAAGGAAAATTTGAAAATATGGAAGAAATGCAAAACCATCATCTTCCGCAAAATGACGTCACTGATTGATATGAAAGGGCCCCTATGAAGTCAGGATTTCTTTAATAATTATAGAGGAAGGACTGATGAATGTTCAAAGCGCCTGATTATGATTTGTTCTTGGAGCTAAATCTGTAACGGCGAAGGAAAATCTAATTGAGCTAGATTTTCTAGTCGAATGTAGAAGGGACTAATTCTAGGTTAAAAGGGATTGCTGTTTAGGAGAAGGTAGCTAGTTTTACCTTTAAATTGATATTAACCCTGGAATTAGCCCGGGGGCTCTCTCCTGACAGTTATATCCAATATCAATAATGGTTTTAGATTGTAGAGCGAAGTGGTTTGAATAACGACTAGAGGAAAGAGTTTTAT
This sequence comes from Columbicola columbae, assembly GCA_016920875.1. Taxonomy (NCBI): domain Eukaryota; kingdom Metazoa; phylum Arthropoda; class Insecta; order Psocodea; family Philopteridae; genus Columbicola; species Columbicola columbae. The sequence goes on along the minus strand of JADMLL010000007.1, from coordinate 3,169,151 downwards.
TCGGGAATAACGAAACTATAGATGACAATAACGTACAAGAAGATCGACGACAGAGAAAATAAAACAGGAGGATCGCAAACGCTGCTGTAACCCAAAACCAAATTCAAAACAGGATAATGAGTTCAGGTTTACTAGATTTGGAAGCAACCAAGAAAAAAAGAAGTAAGCTGAAAGAATCCTTAAATCAGCAAAGACACATCTTTGGCCGATTTGATGACAAGAATATTAAAACAATTTTAGCAAAAACAAAATGTCTGCACTCTTCCAAGTTTGCCCTCTTTTAGAAAATTATTTTTGTTTCGAACAAGGAAACTCTGCAATGGTTTCCTTCATCACGAGTTTAGACAGAAATAGATATCACGACGAACCTGAAAACGAAAAGTCCTTGAAACTCGAAACTTCAGGAAAAGGATTTGAAGTGTAACCTAGTTTGTCACGCTTTCACGGTCTTGGGACTCATGGTTTCGGGAATATTTCAAGTCTGTTTTCATTAGCAGTAACGAAAGTAGGTTGATGTTAACACCAGTTTTAAGGTTCGAGTTTTTGTAAATTTTGGGGGCTAGTTGGTGTGGTTCAACAGCTTTTGCATAGTTCTCTGGAAAACGTCATGACTTATCCAAAAATCCTTCACCTTCCCACGCAGCTGAAGCAAACATTTCCTCTCTCGAGCACAATATTGTGCCACACGAGCGAAATTTCACACCGTTGACATAATCAAAAACCAGGTTTGTTTGTGTGTCATTTTATTCAGAACACATGTGTCGCTTTCAGCAAATTTTCTTCCTCTTCCTCCTCCCGATACACCTCTCGCTATCCCAATATTCCATTCTCTAGTTTCGGAGAATAAGGAAAGTCTTGGGTTGTACAAAGCCCGCTAGATTATATTAGTCTTCTGAATTATGGTAAATTATGGTCGTCGAAGTGTTTTTTTTTGTTTGTTTTGAATTACTTAAACGGAAAGTCCAATCTGACCTTAAGTAAGGTGAAGGGTTTCGGAGACACAAAATGGAAGGAAATTAGATCATTTTCTTTCATTGTTTTCCTGATTAAAACGGCCAAAGGTTTGCTGTTCTCTCTTCTCATTGGTGGCTTCGTTTCACGTGTCGCTAACGTCTCGATTATTGTCTTATTATTTATTTTGTTCAAATAATTAGTCTCCGGTTTTCGCATGATTAAGAAATTTGTTGTTTTTTATGTCTTCGAGTGGTAAGGAAGGTTGTTAAAGGACTTTTAGAGGACTAGGTAGCTTTCATCTACTGAATGAGTGCTTGAAGACGTGTGGTAAACCTAAACACTTAAATAACGAAGGCCGAAACTGTTGCTGTGAGCTTTTACTAAAGTTCTTACTTCCGGCTGGATAGATCATGTATGTTCCTTATTTGTGTTTCTAGATGTTTGTTACCTTCTAGTAAGCTGAGAAAGTCTGAGGGGTATATTAGGAGCAGTGGAAAGGTTGAAAAAGAAGCTGACTTGAGCATGTGAATGATGAGGAACTGCTGCATTTAATTGAATTTGGAGTAGTCAGCAAGTTGTCTCGTTGAGTGATCACTTAGTTTCAAGCTGTAAACACATCTTCCTCCTCCTGTTTAAGCTTTCTAACTTCTCTTCAGTTCTAATCTATTCAATGAACTTTCACCCATTCATAATTCTTCTTCTTCTTTTTCTAAAGACCTGAGGATTTACCCTTCTGTGTCAGCGATAACCTGTCACGACACAACAAAAATGTCACAAAGTCGTAATTAATTCTCGAAAAAGAAGAATAAAAAAAAACAACGTGAATAATACTCGCATGATGGTAGAGGTTTCAAGGTTGTACAATGATTTCAAACTTGAACGTAAGCCAAGAAGATTTCAAGGTCGTTCCACTTGTTAAAGTGAATATATCGCTCGGGAAAAGGTACGTTTTGGTGGAGGATGTGCAAAAATGGGGAAACAATGTTAAAAAGATTTTTTTTGACGTACCGTAAACATTGGATTAGGTTCAGGGTTGTGAATAGTGAACGATTTCTTGGAATCGGTTTTGAGATCAGCTATGAGTGCTATTGAGTGGCGAAGTGGGCCCTCGAATTTTGGCTCGAGGGGAAAAATTTGCCGACACGATTCCGCGAAGGTTTTGAATGGAGGGAAATTTCCAAGTAAAATGTTTTGATTTTCATCTTGTTTAGGAAGTGCTAATGAATGACTAAGTTGTTTTGATCGAGTGTTTCCGTTTTCTTTTTGGTGTCGCAGTCATGGGTTAATTAGGTTTTGAGGATCTGTACCAAAATGCGAGCTAAGATCTTGTGCTTTTTAAACTGAGTTCGTGTTTTTCTCACATCTGTCGCCCGATTTTACATCTCCACGGCTAATCTAGATCAAAATTCGTTATGGTAGTGTTGAATTTGGAAGATCAAAAGCTGCTACAACACTTCTTTTTGTTCTGCCCCGGATTTACTTCAGGTTCACTTATCTTTTATCCTTAAATTTTCCTTCCTATACAACTCATTTCTTTCAACAACTTCATCTCAAATCATCTAAGCAAGTCATAACCGTAGCAAATACACGTTTATGTCTGCATTTGTATTATTGCTAACATATCTTCATACATGGACCATTTTCAAAGGAATTCAAGGACGAGCCTAATTTTAGTAGACGTACCTGTGAATCATCATAATTCAAACCATCGCTGACTACTTTTGGCCCTGCGTCATTCCCTGTTTAGAATTACCTTCAAATGAAACACTTAGCTGAAAATTTTCTTTTCTTTCTTCCAACCTTTCTCCCCTTTTGTGTATTTGACCTTCAGTTTCAAGAGGAGCTGTCACTTTCTTCATTACAATTGAGTTTTAGCAAGTCAACCACTCTCGAAGACTGATGTGTTGAAAATTAAGCTCTGTAGTTCTAGGGCTGCCCTCTTTCTTCGGGACTATTTGGGTGAATTACAGTTGGCTGAATGACTCATGTAGATGACATCAAGTTTAGAGAGGTGGGAGGAGGGATCTGAAAAGCTTTTTGTTGCGGACTACCCATCAATAAAACAGCATAACTCAGCCACAACCTGTCCGTGCCTGATTTTCATTGTACAAATCGTGACAAAAGAAAATAATAATTTTTTTTGTTTTATTAAATAATGAGTAAGACAAATTAATTGCATCATTAAGAGAAATTATGTTTGTGCACGTTATTTAATGGAACAGCTGGCAATTACTATTTTGCGCAATTCTCTGCATTTATGTTTTGTCTCGTACAATCATGTCTCCTCTCCTTAATTAATTAATTTCAAAGACTAATATTTACGATTCAATTTGAAAACAAAAACGAAAATCTGGCTGTGATGTGATTATCAATTACGCGACAGTTGTTAGTCCTTATTAGGGCTTTCCTTTGTGTTGGAAGGTTGTATGGTGGGTCGTCTTTACGATGAAATTCATCACCAGGACTTTGAAATTCTGACACAACAGATAGTTTTATATATTCAAGTTTTGAAGCAGAATGAGGAAACCCACGCTTGTGTTCATATTTTGAGGTATTTGACTTTCGGTTCATTGGAGTATTTTTAAGAATGAGAACCACGTGGGTGCCTGAAAAATAAGACCAAACACAAAGCGATCCCTGCTCCCACATACACTCATGTTTCAGGATTCTCTTTATCACGTGATTTGATGTCATGACACGACAAAACAAGCTAACCAAATAAGTTTTGAAATCAATAAACGGGATCATGAAATAAATTTTTTATACAGGATCTGTCTCAAAAGCTCTCAAAATGATTAATTAAACGATTTATTCAGTGTCAGTTTATAGTCTTTTCAGAACTATTTTCTACCCGCTTCGATGCACCAGTGCCAATGACTTACCTAATTATCGAAGGTGGCTTGAAATGGCCCAGCGAACGTTGGCAGCCGCAAAATATTCCGAAAACTTTTGGGACAGGCTCCCGTGATTATTTCCTTGCACATATTTTACTTTGTAAAGACATCATCTACTTGGAGCTCTAGCAGTATTATTGCTACAGACAGAACAAGTGAACCTTCACACATCTTCGAGAAGAACAGAAAAGTGGACAAACGCAAACAGCAAAAGAGGTGTGGTGGTTGTCAAAAGGGCTTCGGGCACTGAAGGAAGACCCAAGGGAGATTCAAGGTGTTTCACGTTTGACATTTTAGCGGTTGAATGAACACATTAAAGAAGATTGGCTTTGGAATGGGCTGTGCTCGAAGAAACCAAAAACGGTGTTCTAGAGGATAAATTAGAAGTAGGTAGAATCCTCATGGGAGACCCAGAAAAATCTAATTTGAGAAATCAAGTGTGAATGGAATTTTACAGGAAGAGGCCACGAAATGTTTAATTTGCTTCGCTTGCAATACGACTTTGTTTAAACAGACGCCGGTGATACGTACATACATACTGTATCATCTTGCGCCGTTTTATTTAACCTGTGTCATGGGTTTCTTGGAATGAATCGGATCCAAGTTCATTTGTTAACTGAAACCATACTTATCTGAGTTATAAATCATTTTCACATTGTTTACCGTTTTTGTTTATCCTGAGGACGCCATTTTGCAAGTTTTTTTGGAATCTTCGCTAAAATCCAAAACGCGACGATTCTTTAGAATCTTTTTCACTTTAATTATGCTCTTAATCTACTTTGAAGACTCAGTAATTAAGGCTGAGATTAATGTTTCTTTGATACCTGGGAAAACCTGAATATTAAACACGTTTTTCTGGAAATTCAGCAACGGGTTGGGTCGTTAATTTTTAGAACAAAAAAATTTTTTCGAATTTATTCACAACTGTTTACAGCATGTTGTGTGTTATTGTAAGTAGATCCTCAATACAGCATTGGAAACCCAGACAGGAGGATAACTGCAACTAACGAAGGTGGCTGAAGTCCTGATTGTCAGTGATGAAGACTTCAAAGCTGATGAATAGCACCAAAACTAATCTTTGTGACAGGTCTTTTTGGAGAAAACTGTTGCTAACAGCCGTCAACCCGTAAAGATGGATAATTTGAGAAAGTCGAGGAATCGAGGATAACACCCGATCTTCTCGGGTTCTCACCTGTTTCTGGATACCTAAAGGGAATGTGGATACTCTGACTAACTCCACTTCAAGAGACAAATTTACAGATTTGGAGATATCAAGCTTCTGCTTGAGTGCAGAAAACTGGATAAGGAGTGCGGAATCCCTAAACACGGCTGAGGACAACCAAAGTTCTCAAAAATCACTTAAAATCGCAACAATAAGGAAAAAGCTACATCAACTTTCAAACAACAGCAGGCAGTTCATTCAAAACCAGACACAAACCTGGAAAAAAACGGCGACTCATGTCCGCCATCTTGAAAACATTTCCGTCACTTTTTTTTTGTATTCTGCTTGGAGATATGACGCGTTTGTGACCTTAAAAGCTCCATTTTATTGCAGTGACCCATTCGACCCATGTGGTTTATTATTCTTAGTTTTCTAGTCTCGTGCGATCGAATCTTTTCCCTCTCTTCGTTGGTGATGATGGTCTTACCATTACCACCAGCACCAGGCATTAGGATTCTAAGGAGACCGTCAGGAAAAAATTTTTTTGCGGAAGTCAAATCATTTCCTAATTTCCCTGCTGACCTTCAGCTTGTTTTTAATTTTCCGGCCTTTTTGACGTTTCTGCTTATGATTCACATCCGGATTGTTCGAACGATTTTCAGCGAGTGTTCTGCGTCGGATGAAACCCTCCAACACAAGCCAGGAATTGTTTTTCTCGGAAATCAAGACAAAAAACCCCGCTAACGAATATTTATAAATTTTTTTGCTAATCAAACTTCTTTTAATGTTATCAGCAGAGGTTATCGTGGAAAGAAACTTCGTCACTGCGTCTGCATGCCTTCATAAACAAAAACCCTAAACCATTTTCGAGACCTGAAGTAAATCACGAGCCGTTGGGGGTATTAGTCTACACAAATTGGACATATAACCTATCAACATAGGTTTAGTCTTTTTCGAAAAAAAAAGGACGCAATCGAATGCCCAAAATAAAAATCCTCGATACCTGGAGGGCAGAGGTGAGGGAAAGATAGTTTGAGGAAATCGCTGTTTTGATTCTCAACTGTCATGTCAGGATGAGAATGATTATAAGAAATCTGTTGTCTGAGACTCGACAAGCTAGAGACCTTTTCGTTGGTGTTTCGATTGTTCTGATATTGGTTTTTGGGTTAGAGCTCTAGGAAACTCGACGCTGTTGGATTGAATTAGATAAATTTAAGGTAACAACGAAGGTTAACTAAGATAACTAAGTACCAGTACGAGTATCTATGGTTGCTGCTGTAGGTACTCTAAGACTTGATCTCAGTGTTATATGTTAAGCTACAAATTTTTAATGCTGTAGTGAGTGTAGTTGCCTTTGCTGTTGCGACTGTAGTCATCTCTATGGTCTTCTACTTCACAAGACAAAGTTTGGCTCTAGAGGGGCCTAATCAGAATTAGGATTTTTGATTTTAAAATGTCAGAGTTATTGGAATTTAATCTATTAATATTAAGTTGGGCCGACCAAGGAAGGCGACTCCTGAAGAAAAAAGGACCAACCTCGAGGTGTACTAGCTCTTATACGAGAAAATATCGTCACCCCATCAAGCTCAGGAGGTTGGAATGGGCAGGCCACGTCATAAGAACCAAAGACTGGCTCATCCACAAGATCTTTAATGGGAAGCCTGAGGGAACCAGACGAATAGGATAGATGGGCCTTACTTAAGATGGTAAGATGGAGGTCAGGAAGACGTTCAAGCGCTTCGAATGCAGAACTGGAGGAGATGCGCAATGAATAGGGCGGAATGGAGGACACTTCTTTTGTCTCAAATTTATGAGATAAAACACCAGCGGCTAAATACATCTTGCTGGAGGTGCTCGACACGCTCAACAACCAAACAAAAACTGTCTAAAATAACAGCAGAACATCATACGACAGAAATTAAAGTTTCAGAAGAAATGCAAATTCCGTCGACGATTTGAAATGTTAAATTGAGACGACAAAATGGCGGCGGTAGGGAAATGAAAATTAAAAAAATTTTCTTTATTTATTTTTCGCCGTTAAGGTCAAGAACAAGTTAAAGAGATTATCACATTTCCTGATGTTTCTGTTGCTGTCGCGACTTTTGTTTCGGATCAAAACAACGGGTTAACCCCTTTTTCACGAGAATTCAATCTCGAACTTTGGGTTTCTGCGTAGAATACTTGCGACGGAAACATTTGAACACAAATTAATCATGAAAACAAATTTTTTTGTTTTTGAGTTTCAATGAAAATTTCCCCGAAGTTGTTAAATTTTGGCCTTGGGGTATTCTGATTCATAAGTCTTTTCTATCCTTTTCCAAAATTTGTAATTAATTAGATCGTTTTGGAATTTCGAGTGTTTCTAGTTGTCGGAAATAATTTCGACATTTTTTTTGCCTAGTTTTTGGAATCTGTCGGTGAAACTAATTAATTGTTTTAATTAGTTAATTAATGTAACTTAACTTTAAGTTTACTTAACTACGTTAAGCTTACTTCACTTTAAATCAAATTCTTCTTCTTTGTTGTGTCCTCTTCTGTCGAGGAGTTGCATAGGCTCCACCAACCTTTCTGGTCTGTGGTGTCGTTCAGAGTGTCTTCCTTTTCCCGCTTTTGGACGTTATCCTCCCATTTCAGTCGTGGTCTACCCCGTCGTTTTGTCCCTTTTTTTTGCCTGCTTTTCGGTACCTCAATTCCGGTATTTGGATAACGTGGCTAAGCCATTTTAGCTGTTTCACTTTGATGTTCTTTTGAGGTCACGTTGACCGTTACTCTGATGGTTTGATTGCTTCTCCTATCTCGTCTCGATTTGCTTTCTATTTTCTGGAGGTATCGCATTTCTGCTATCTGGATCTGGTTAGATTTTTTGTTGTCAAGATCCAGGATTCTGCGCTGTAGGTCGGGATTTGGGGATCGGTTTAGTTAACTAATTAAGGTGTCTTAATTGGTTCCTAATCTCCTATTTATTTTTTTTCTTGTACTCATTGTGTGATGTTCTACCACCATTCTAGTAGAGATTTCCCGCGAGCACTATGGCACTCAAGGACCATGTTAATAAAATCCGGCGCTGTCAGGAGAAAGTTTATATATGTCCTACTAATAAATAAATGCATTTCTTAAATTTCTTATAAATTATTATAATGAATTGTAAGGCATTATAAATTATACTTGGACAGTGCAAAAGAGTCTAACTCTCGTTAGCCAGTTGTGGACTTTTTCCACGCACTACACTAGCACGAAATAAGTTAACATGGGCACCAGTCTCCACTTTGTATATGTTTATAAATTATATTTGTTATAATTATATGTATACGCAAAACAATATCCAACTAAATTAGATAAATAGTGTCCGACAGCTAGGCAGTATCGTAGAATGCGGTCTTATATGTGAAAAGATTGGTAACACCTCCTCTACTAGCTGGTCAATCTTGCTGTCTTTCTGATCTCATCTAGGAGTCGTAGTAATTTTAGAATCTATGGCAGCAAAACAAGATTTATGTTCCAAGGTAGTTTCGTTTTCCTCCGTGTAATTGTCGATATTATGGGAATAATTAACAAAGTTCAAAGGCATTATTCTCTCTGTCTTCTCCGTCATAAAAGTTATTGACAGACAAACCTATTTGCTATTTAACTTCCAGCCTAAAATCTATTTTTGTTCAAGAATCAAAGTAGGACTCTTCTTAGATAATCATTTTTAGAACTAGTAACAACCTCAGAAGTCTGGTTTTTATCACTTGAATAGAACTTCAGACTTCAATATTTGTTTTTTTTTAAATTGCATTTACATAAACACAAAATGGCGGACAGTTTTTGACGTATTCAAGGCTTATTTTAATTTTTTTAGGCATTCAACTAACTAGAAAGTACGAAAATAGAATTGCTTATGGAGTGACTGTATGATATGTAGATAAAAGCGAGTGAGGAGGTCACGCTACGGCTGATGTGGAAGAACCGAAAACGACCATTTTGTCATTTTGCTACAGTTAAGACGGCTTCGATATGATTATCTGTGGAAGGTATGTTGTCTGTTTTTTGAAGAGTGGGGCGTAAGCCTAAATTCGTGCCCTAATAGTCACTCACATGTCTCATATACTTTCGAGGGTTTGATAGTGTCCATGACTTAGAGAAGATGACTTCGTAGTCTTGTCAACGTAACAAAGATTTAGTCTGCCAGTTTGGTGGTGATTGGGTTGTTATGGGGGTTGCTAATATTTTGCTGTTGTGTAACAGTTAGTTTTGAGATTTTCACGGCTGTTATCATTCATGTTAGTAATGTTATTCTTTTGGCTGTTACGTTGTTGATTTTTGGAGCTATAAAGGAATTTTCTGTTACCTCGTCCAGACGTTTCGTCCTCGTTTACAACTGAAACCATCTCAGTGGAAAGAAGTTGGATCTCGGCTTCAAATTCATTTCATAAATGCTGCACATTTTCATAAAGATCTCGTTTCAGAATAGCACACAATTTAAATTAGAATTCATTTCATAAATAAATGTTTCATTAATGCTTGAATCTTACACCTTCTGAGGACCGTGGTCAGTACTTCCTCCCGGCTCCTTCTTTTCGCCTCCCTCATCTTTTACTGTGTTCTCTCTTCCTTTCCTCCTATCACGCTTTCCCTGTCTTCAGTCTGGCTCTAGGGAGGAATCCCTGACGTTCTAGTTTGCTCACTTTTCTTTTCGTAGCTACCCAAAGTAAAAGAGCTCAGAATCTAAGGGAGGTGGGATCTTTAAGTACCTTTTTGGGGAGGCACAGAAGATAGCGTTCAAGACGTTAGCATGGAGGAAATTTGTACAAAATTCTCCAGGGGTAAGCCCTATAAAATTGTATTTTCGGTTTGACACCTTCAGTACCACTCAAATGTACAAATGCACACAAGTAAATAAGCAGACTTTTACAACTCTCATCCTAAGTTTTTTTCAGGTGTACATGACCTAACCACCCCGATAAGTTTCCCATCCACTCTCTCTGTTCAGTTTAACTACAACTACCTCTCTTCAAGTGAACACAAAATAAAAGAGGTTGCAACACTTAGCTAAGACATAATAGAATTCAACACACTTGAAACTCTTGTTTTTTATCTTTTGCCCATTTCCACACGCAAAAAAAACTTCTCGAACCCTGCCATCTGTCTGTCATCTTTGTTATTCAAGAACCTCCGGTTGAAAAGGAGAAAAAACTCAACAAGCAGATGAATTATTAATAACATATAATGTACTTATAATATCACAAGTCATGACTTCTGATAAATGTTTTATTACGTAATAACCTGAAAGGAAAACAGAGGTTTACACAAAAAAAAATATTTACAATCTATCGACACAAAAATAATGAGGACAAGATAGAATTTAGAACGACGGTAACTGATTTAAAGCTCCGAAGAAGTTTCGGTTACCAAAACCTTCAAACCAGCCCAAATCATCCGAGTTTTTCAGTTTTGATTAATAAATTAATTTTCTTTGTTTCTTTTTAGAGATGGAAGTACAGTCGAATAAGAGCTGGCTACAGCAGAAACAACTTGGGTTGCAGTAATGAAAACAGCCCTCAACCGAGTCCAATGGCGGACCCTTGTAGACGTCCTATGCACCCCAGAGGCGTAAAAGAACCTATTATATTATTTAGACATGGAATGTGGAAGCTTATCCAGGAGCTTTAAAGGGAATGAGTTGTATTGGTGCTACCAGGTACGTTTTCCAAAATTATAATTACGAGGGAGTGTTTTCCCTCTTTAGCGGAGGCGAGCCAGAACCACCAGAACCAGGAACTAGGCTCGCCACCTCTCCTCTAAACAGTAGAAAAGATCCAAATTGACTAGATAATATTAACTAAAACTGATCCGGTAGTTAAGAAACTGAATAATGGCTACATAAAGTTATTTTTATGTCTAAATGGTTAACATTTTACCCGAAGAAGTTTTATTTTATGTTATATACAGTATAAAGGTTGTTTTCCTTGAGTTTCAAGCAATCAAATAAGAGTTTAACTATGTTCTGTCATGTTAGAATCGTTTTCTTTGATGGTGTCGTTGTAATGACGCTTCTGATGTCACGGTCATCTTAAAACGAGTCCTTATTTCACAAGTTTTGACCCGAAAGTGTCACCCAGACAGGTGAGAATATTTATTTGGGTCTGAGAAAAACTCAAAGCAAAGAAATACGATAGGAAACCGGCGAATGTAGCAAAAGTGTCATTTTTGCAGCCTTAATAAATCATTTCCGGTTTTAAAATACTTCCCAGAGATACAGTGCTTTGGGAAAGACAAGTTTAAACTTGTATAGAAGCGGACCCGTAATTTGAGTTTTTAATTTTTTTAAGTATGTGTAATGACTGAAAAATAGGCTCGGAATTACAATATTGCCCGCTTTAGCCTTAGTCCACTGCCACTGACGCGGTGACATTCTCAATTATTTAGTCACTACAACCTTGACAGAACATACTATCCTGAATAAGGAAAGCCATAAAGTCAACAAATTCTTGCTGTCGTTTCTTAAGATTTTCATCTTATACAACCCCAATGTACAACCAGTTTAAATTATCTTTTGTTTTAGCTGAAAATTTCCGACAACTAAACGTTTCCTTGGGTTTGGGAGGTTACAACCCCGTCAAACTCATATGCAGGAACTTAATAGTTTCCTTTGTAAGCTTATTTAGAATTGAATCCTCCCTTTTTCAAATTTGAATGAGATGAGGGGAAACGAACTCAAAGGAAAAATCAAATTAATCACGAGAAATATTTTCAATGTCTTAAATTTGTTGAAAGCAAAGAAGAAAACTTGAAAATGTCTTAAGGGAAATTAGGCACAGCATAAACAGAGATGGAGTCACTTGTGCTTTCATGTTAAATATCTTTTAAGCAATCAGCACTCTTAGAAATAAATATAAAATTTCTTCGATTTGAGTTCGATCTCCTCCATCTCCTTTAACAATCCACATCTTCAATAACCGCGAATTCTGTACAGTTTCCATTTTAAAACGCAATAGAAAACTATTCGTAGAAAAATAATCCAGGCGACGATTCCAGCGATATCTATCCAATAATCCCCGCCTCCCAAATCGAGGTCCTGAAGGTATTTGGCCGGATTTTTGTAGTGGCAATAAGGAAGTGAGCATTTGAGATGAGGACGGCCGTTTCCGTAAATGGCTAACATGAGTCCCTCGAAAGGATAACGGAAATAACTGACGTAAGATAACCAACCGAGACAGGGTGGCAAATCGCTGAGAAGGATGAAGAAACCGCTGAAGAGGAACATCGGAATGGCCGACGCCGGAATCAAAAAGGTTCCGAGCTGTAAAAGAAAATACAAAAAGTCATTTCGACGTACAGCTTGAATTTAAGATATTGAGTGAGGTTGAAGACTCACCTGAGCATCGAAAGCTGCTCCGAAAGCGTGACCCAGAGCCTGGGCCATTATGGTCACTGTAAAACCTAACAACAGTACCATTCCTATTCGATCCCAACAGAGAGGTTGATCAGTCATGAAATACGTAATTAATAAGTATATTGAAGGACATAGTATCTAAAACAATAGAAAAGGCTTTAGGCAAAGGAGTCTCACTTAAAGTTTGAGTTGAGTTCTTCAACATTCGGTACAACGACATGTGCGAAGGAGCTCCAACTCTTAACCATTACTTCGCTAGACAGTGAACACCCAACTACAGAAGTCATTCATCCGGATCCACAACCAAATCTGTTTTTGAAAGTTCTGTGCCATATTGATCAGCACAGTATTGTACTCGAAGGCTTCTCTAACTGATACTCACTTGTAAAGGCAGATCTGATATTAATTTGGAGAAGTAGTAGGCTTTCATCGAATACCAATTATTAAGATGTTCTCTTACAAAAACGGCCGCTTCTGACGGGACTGGAAAAAAATTTTTTTGGATCAAATTCTATGAAACCCATCTCCAAAATATACTCAAAAAACAAATACTCGTACTCACATGTTTGAACAGTCGGCATGGAATTCGAAAAGAATATGAACATAAGAGAAGAATAGATAGGACGAATTGCTTTGAACTTTGGACGCTTCGTTTCCGAGGTTGTAGAAAACCGTTCCCATTAACAATCCTACAGCGATTTGAGCGACTACTCGAATTTGAGCCATGTGCTACACAAAATTACAAATCAATACAAAGTAGACTAAATCCGAAATAGATAAGACTGCATTGCCAGATTACACTTAGGATACAACTATAACTTAAGGAAACCGGAAATGTAAACGTACCAGATCTCGAACACAGGTGCACAAGAATGTTCTCTTAAGCAAAACCCAAAATTGAAGGCTCACAGGCGTCGGATATTTGACTTTGGAATTCTTTCCAAACTTCTTTATGTTAGATTTTTGATGAGACTGATCCATCGGAATTATTTGAACTGTCGTGCTTTTCAAGCTTTTCTCATCCAACAGCATAGGCTGTAGTGAATCTGAGGGGAGAATAATCAACGGATTAAGCACGTTCCTACCACCACAGAAAACTCACCTCCGTCATCTTCGTCATTACCTGGTTCACTTATAAAGCTTGAATTGATGTCGGAATCCCTTCCTTGGTTGCTCGTTGTTCTGCTATAACTTTTCTCGTTTCTAAGAGCCATTGAATTCTTATGAGCTATGGAAAATAAATTTTCTAGATTTTCACCTCTTTCCTTGCAAGCGACTTCAATGGCTGAAAACAAAACGGAAAAGTTCAGACAACAGTTGAATTACTTTTCCTTCTACTAGTGAGAGAATGAATACAAACCGAAATCCGCTCTGTTGTAGTATTTCGGACACTTGAAACCGGCATTTTCCAAGACAGGAACCATGTCGTCAACTGTTCCGTTGTAGAGGCACTGACCGTCGACGAGGATATACAAATCGTCGAACATTTCGAAAATCCTAGAGCTCGGCTGATGAATCACGCAAACTATTGTTCTTCCACCCTGGCTAATGCTTTCAGGTGAGAGATCACCTGAACGGAAGACGAACTGTCGAGACCACTACAAACAAAGAATTCAAAATTGTTTTATGTAAATATAAAGTACCTAAGAAGAGGTGGCATTAACAAATATTTCAGGAGGAGTCAAGAAAGGAAAAATTCTTTAGAGTAGAATATGAATGTCAAAACTTAGAAGGTAGTAACACCATCATCAGTTTTTCGAATCACCAATTAGACACGTGGCTCAGCTATTGGTGTAAGCAACCTCAAGGAGGAAAAACGGATTATTAACTTCCAACCGTACAAACTACCTGCTTGTGCTAAACATAGTCTTTCAGTCTTTTTGTTCTACGACCTATCACTTCTCTGGAATAAGCACTTTAAGCTCTCAACACCTGGAAGTTATAGGGACCATACAAGGACTTAACCCCAATCTCAGTTCCACTATCATTTTTAAAGACTAAAAACGACAGTTAAGACCAATACAAAGCGTAATCAGTAGATAAATCAAATTTATAAATCAAAAAAGAAAGAAAAAAAATTCTTAAAATCGGTTTCAACAGTTGACCTACAAGAAAAAAGTGACCAAACATCAAAACAGGAAAATCAAACAGAAGATAACGATTATTTGAAAAATTTTTAATCAAAATTTTCAATCTGTTTACCAGTTACAACCACGTCCACTCATCAGAAATTATTTCAACATAAAATGTTTGTTGGCTTTGAACTAAACAACAAGACAGGGGGCCATCACATACAGTCCAAATTAAATTCCTACTGTTAAATATAACTGATCTCATCAGTTGACAGGAAAACTGTCACACAAAAAGATATGCGGTTTTGCTTCGGGTTCGAAAAAAATTTCCATTACACTCTTTCTATACCACCTTGTCTCATTGGTATATGTGGAAATTGATTTAGACCTAGTGTCAGTTTGGCTGGTTGTTTCAAATTCCAAAACCATCAACAATCATTTTCAGCAAGCTCACCTCGTAGGTTCATCGAAGAACATTATTGGCGGATTGCTAATGAGTTCTAGGCCTATAGAGAGTCGTTTCTTTTCTCCACCAGAAAGATGCCTCACTTGTGTGTTTATACATGTAGATAATCCTAATGTGTCGATAATATCTGAAATCTAAATCCAAAATCTATTGTTAACACCTCTTTGGATCGCTTCACAGCTAGTTTGAACAAAATTTCCTCCACAGTACAAAAGAGAGGAGAGTTATACCGATCAATCTCATTTTGCCTGAGTTCTATTGGATTTCTGATCACATACAAATCACTTTTATACTCTCAGATCATCAAGCTCAAAAGTTATTTCATTTCTACTACATTTCATTAATCTAGGTTTTGAAATATTTGGGTTCTATGAGATTTCTAAGCAAGAATTATCTCACCCTAAAGCTTCTTCAGGTTTAGGAGTCACTTCAGGAGGAGATAAATTATTTTTGGTAAGTTCTAGTAACTCGAATGAGGTCAAATCTCTTTTTATGCTGTGAATATTATGAACAGCAAATCTCCCAACAAGTTTTATCTATTAATAGTATTCTCTTTGTAATTAGACTTACATAACATTTTTACATTTTATGATTAAGTTAATATTAGCAAAACTTTTCCTTTAAACATGTTACTCATGTAACTGTAATGAAGCAATATGTTTTCTTACAATTCATAAAATGAATAAATGTACAATAATAAGTTATCACAATGAAGTGACAATGTATTTTTATGATTTCCATAATATTTGACAATAAATTACAATATATAAACAGCACAAAAACAAATATGAAAGAAAATGAAATCTATGTCATAAATTTAAACTTATTAATAACAAAATGAATTTAATTTAATTTTGTGTAATTTAAAAGGATACAACACATTCATTACATAAATTAGGTATGACTGTTGTGTATTATGAACATGGTTAATGTACATTTTTAAGTTGTGGGAGTGAAATGAATCATTACATAGGTCATTAAAGATTTTCTCGTTCAGTCCTGACATTTTGGTGAGTAATAACCAATGTTGTCTTCTCATTATTTTTGATCATAGAAAACAATCCTTCAAGGTCTTTCTTGATAAGTTTTATAACAAATAAAAAAATCTCATTTTAATGAGTAGAAATCCTAATTTATTTAAATTTAATTCAATTGTCAACACTGCATTATAACAGGCCTCTTGACACAAATCTCAGGCTCAGAGTTGCATTTAATTGAATGACTTGACTAATCTAATCATTAAATTTTTCAATCACAGAACTCAAATGAACCACAAAACTCAAGCAATTTGAAGTTGTGATTAGAAATACATTTTGTTTTTTTATCATCAAAGAAATTCTGTTGAGCTAACACTAAAAATAATTAAAAGGACAAACATGTTCAAAACTTACAATTGAGTATTTTTTCTCTTCGCTCACTTTGTTTCCTAACTTGAGATCAGAAGTTGACTTGAACGTTTCCATAACAGTCAAGAGACCCAACATGGCAAACTCTTGTGTGATGTAACAGCATTCCTTCCTAAACGTTTGCAAAATCCTTTCTTTGCCATTGACTCTGATGCTGCCTTTCACTCCCATAGTTCTTAAAAAATTCAGTTTAATCGTTAAACAAATTTTGAGAAAATTTTTGTGTCATTATCAGAATTATTAGCTTTAAAAGTTTACCTAAAACCAGTCAGAATGTTTAGGAGTGATGTTTTACCCGCTCCTGAAGGTCCTAGAACGGCTGTCAGCCGCCCTGGTCTAAACCTTCCATTTGTTCCTTTGAGGATTTGTTTCGCAGGCAAACCTGAAAAAAAAATACAAAATTAATTAGCTGGACGATTTGGGTTTGATTGGGTTTCTGCCAATTACTTTCAAATCAGTTAATAGATAATAAGCAAAACCTGTCAGGGTTTAAAAATCTTTGTACCAAAACAGGTTTCGGTTTTTTTTAGTTTGAAAGCAGGTTTTAACAAAAAGAACGAAATTTAAATGAACCTGATTATTTAATTTGTAATCCATAGTTTCTGAAAAAGAAACAAAGAACAAATGAAGATGACGAAACACGACTTGTTCGTAATCTTTTGTTTTTGGAAATGGAACAACACTTTTTAACGGTTTTTTCCGTCCATCTTGTCAAGCGATAGCAGACGATTTCAAGATGGCGGCCGGCGTTGTTCGACAAAATAGCCGTTGGTCAAGAAATCATTTGTTCTCCATCAATTAAAACACGATTTTAATCATTTAATGAGTGGATATTATTTTCCAAACAATCGAGATTCCCTTTATTACAACAGACTCGAGGCAATGTTGTTCATAAATTGATAAATCAATATGGGTTCGTAGAATTTAAACTTCAAACAAAATCTTCATTACCAACTGATTGTAACTGTCTTTTGGTTGTAACTTTCGTAACAAATTCATGACAGATTTGACGTTGAAAAGAAGAAATGTTTTCAAACAAAGGAACTCAAACAGTCTACCACAATAGCGTATTTTGTTGTTGCATCTATTGTTTGTTTTAAAAACAAGTCCTTTGAACGCAAATTAGTTGCTAGGTCATTCACATCTACTGCCTTCATTTGAAATCGCTCTCATTTGTCTTTTGTTTTAAGTCGTTTATGCTTAACGTAAATGTGTGAATATGGGATGAGCTTGTTAAACGATAGAAAGGTGACGTTACAAGAAAATGGGTGTAGTTACTATCGAATGAATGGTTATCTCAGTTTGTAACTGGTCATAATCGTTATTAGCGTTTTGATTACGTCGTTTTAAATGAAACCATGAAGGAAAAAGGTGGGGATTTTGAAAAGAACTTGTTTGTGAATTCTTCCTCAAGTCTCTTCTGAGGCTTAAACACTGATCTTACATAAATAACTTCCACAAAAAGCCTATCCTATACCTATCAAATACCCTTTGCTTCAGTTGAAAGGGAATATAAATATATTTAAAAAATTGTGTATAAGAATAAATAAAGGTAATATAGTAAATAATATAGATATGATATAGTAAAGAATTAGATATAATATTGGTATTTGTTCAATAAGAAATTTTCATTTTATTATATTAAATTTTAGGTAGAGACAATAGCTTTCAAATAAACCAAATCAAAAGTAATTAAATAGAGATAAATGAGCCCCCAAAAAATGATGGAAAAGAAAGTCTTTCTACTGAATATAAGATACACTTCCAACCTCATCCGAAGACCTTCAAACAAGATCTTCAATAAGCAAAAGCTGTTGCTCTTAAGCTATGCATAGTATATGTTAAAAAAATGATAGACTTCAAAGAAAAGTATAAAAATGTGTGGAAGAGGAAAGAAAAACTTAAAAAGTAGTGATCATAGTAAAAACAAACTCATAAAACAAGAAATTGAAGAATAAAATCCAGCAACTACAAGTAGATGAACTAAAAAAGAGGAAAACTGAAGAAGAAGATAAATTTAATAATAAATAACAAGAGGGTGTGTTGTGCAACAGGGTGGAATAGTTTACCATATGATGAATGACTGCTTGGACACAACAGAAATAGAAAATGGGACATAACTGGAAGGAGTACTAAGATGAAGAGGACCTGTAGAAGATGGCAGGTTTCTCACAGAAATTTTTGTAAAAATTGGTAAGTCATGTATGACATATCAAATATAGATGAAAATGTGTATAACGGGAGGAGATTTGACCTGCAAAAAAATCAAGAGAAAATGGTTGGAGGTTTTCTTACCAAAAACTTGGTAGTATTGATGACAGTTAAAAGAGCCTAGGAAGGTAAGAGAGTAAAGGTGGTAGTTGCTGATTGACTATTTGAAACAATAGATGGAAATAAAGAGGAGTAGCAACTACACCAGGAAACAAGAGAGAAAGAAATAAAACGTGACGATGACATAGATGTAAAATTCAGGAACGTGGTACGATTGAAGAATAAGTATACCGAATTTGGCAATATACCAAGCAATAGGAGGTTATGGGATTAACATAGTCTTGAATGGAAGAAGGGCACTAGAACCAACTGATAGATCAATTACCTGAAGAGTATAAAAGGCATTCTAGTGTAGTTCTGGAGTATCTAACAATTTCAGCTAAAAGGGAAAGAAAAAGAGAGAGTCTTAAAAAACAAAACATCCACAAAACATTTAAGTGAGGGTTGACATTGAAGTAAAATCGGATGCAAATTAAGAAAATGGGAAATGGTTTGTGAAATATTGACTGGTCGACCGTCAAATCACTATAAAAACATAAACAAGAACTGTTCCACAAGAACTCAGGTTGGCGGAGAGAAAGGACTCGCGGCAAAATGTTAAATAATTAGTACTAGACTCACCCATTACCGTTCTATTTTTAAATAATTTAGGTTTGTGTTGGTAGGATTTCTTTTGTTATTGTCAGAACCAGCAAAGTGGGAGTTTGAGTAAAGAGAAACCAATTTGCCACCCGCTAGTCACTGTTTAACGAAAAGTATTTTTAGTTTTCTCGTGAGGGAATTCAGTTGAACTACTAACCATATTTTCCGTTGCGGGCGAAAGTCAAATCTCGAAACTCCAATTCGATGGGTTGGTGACAAATCTGTACGTTGACTTCACTCCCGGTGCTCATTTTTCCAAATTTTCCCTTTTCTTGACAGCTACATGGAAACTTTCGAACGAACCTGAAACAAAAAAATCAAAATTTATTTTTGTGTTCAAATTCTTTCAAACTCAACAACAACCAATAGTGGTAAATTTTTCCTTCGTTTGCTATCTTTTATCGTTGTCGAAATGAAAATGCGGGCGGCTGTAGTGGTCAACCTCCTCAATGAGGTGTACAACCGGGGCTCAAGGAAGGTCACCCTTATGACCGAGAAATTACAAGAAGGAAGGCTGAAATAGTATACGCATATTATGAGACAGGGAGAAGACTATTCTGTTAAGGTGGCCATCAACCTCACAACGAGAATCCGTGGGCAAGGAAGGCCACCAACAACTTGGTGGTCAAAGGTGCAACAAGCCTAAAAGCAAGCTGAAGGTGAAGCCAAGTGGTGGAAAGATGAAAACTCTTAACAAAACCAAAGAAATATACACGAAGCGATACATTGTAAGCAAACATTAATTGACAAAAGACACCAAAACAACTGACCAATTTACCCACAATCCAACCGAGGGATTTGAAATAAATCGGTTGGACACAAAACGAATCAGTCCTTAACAGTAAATTTTTCTTTTTGTTATTAAACTCTCACGTTTTTGGGCCCATCTCTGTCCCCAGACGTATTCAAGGTCCCTGGAACCTGATCAAAAAAAAACACAAAATAAGTGATGATGTCAGTTAGAGACAAGGATTAACAATCAGATAACGACTCGCACTCTCTTTGGATTATTTTTTTCTTGTTGTGTCAGGTTCAGGTATTTTATGAAATTTGTTGCGCGGAACATCCTTGGCTTAAAGAAACAGACCAAAGACTTCTACCTTTGTCTTTTATCTTTAGGCCATGCTTCCACCCCTCAAGGCTCAAATTTTATATCCACCTTCATTAAAAGCATTAACACTAGAAAGACAGAAACTTATGCTAAGCATACCTGTAAATCAGTCAAAATGACTTCCTTGGGTAATATAGTGTTAAAAAAACATATTTTTTGTAAGCAGTTTTGCAAAAATCAACAATATTAATCAACGTAGGAGTGTAAAAATATCCAGTATATAAGTATAAAGCGGAACAGGTCAACGTAGAACGAATGAGGCAAGTTTTGGGGACGGGTTCTCAACCTCAAGACTCATTCACGTGAAACCTTACTCGAAGTACTTGGAAAAACCCAGTTCCAACCACTCCGAATCAAGAATACCAATTCCTGACCTTTTAAATCAGGTTTTTTGTGCAAATTATATTTTTATAATAAAACCTGAAAACGGTTAAAAGCGACAACGGCAAATTTCCATTCCGGCAACAAGTAACTCGTTACTTCAAACGTGAATGTTTCCTCTTGCAGCGGTCTCCAATCATAAAAAACTGTTGAGGAGTCAGCAAAATTGGGAAAGTGACCGTTCGACTTTTATTGAATGGTTTTTTGCTGAGTCCACGACAACGAAAACATTTTTTTAATTATCAGTTATGACTTTTTATGGTTGATTAGTATGATTTAAGAAGAGGAATAGGATTTTTAAGTTGGCAACAACTCCGAGGATTAAAAACTTATAAAAAAGCAGTTTTTCTGTCGTGGCAGCAAAATCAACAAGAAGGCTGTGACCTGAATTAAAAATAACCTTAGGTTGGCATTCTGTTACCAAGACATTCCATATTCGAAATTCGTTATTGTCTTTTGTGAGGGCTATTCGATAATTTTTTTTGGACTTTTTGGAAGAACTTTTTGAAAAGACCTTGCAATAGCAGGCCAGGCCTCCGAAGTGTTATTACGGGGTTAAGCAATTTCACTTCCAGTTTATGTAACGAAATGAATCTGGGTAAGAGTCTCGGGTTCGCGTATGACGAAATGTTCACATGAATATTAAGACGATGCGAGATGAGAAACCGTGGAAGCGTGTCTTCCATTTTTGGTTGTTTTGTTTGCTGGGGGTAAGATTTTGCCTGTTTTGTCAAATCTTAACACGGATTTTGGTGCACTAAAGCATGGGGTCATTTCATAAATATTGCACAAAACTATCTGTGAATTTAGCTGAGTATCCGATATATGATTAACGTTGTCCTAGTTTCTTTGTCTTTTCTTGCTATATGGATTCTCTTGTTTTTGCTGACCTGGCTTTTGTCTTTCCCTTTTCAAAGTGTCACGCTGTTATAGGTCTTCGAGTGGTTCCTAATTACTTCAAATCTTCTTCCTTCTCCAGGAACCACCTCTTCTTGTTGTGGAATTTCCTGTTGGTCAGTTTTTCTGGATACATTCTTTTCAGATATTAGCTGAAAGCTGTCTTCCTCTTCCTCATCATATTCTTAGAAGGTAGCTCTCATACTCGTTGATGGACACAGGATTTTCGTTATACTAATTGCATATTTAATTATAACATTTATTCGTGGCCTCTACAGTGGCGGAGGAAGGCTAAAACGAGCCGTAGACAACATTGTAATTCAGGGTCTGTTTCCTAGGGTAAACCTAATTTTCGGGTCCAAGAATTGCGGACCCTAGGCACGTGCCTGGGTTGTTTAGCCTTTAGTCTGCGCATGGTGCTTTAAAAAGGCGTTTCACTCGTTTTCCGTTATATTATACAGTATATCATGTTAGGTTTATGTTGTATTTAATTCTGAGAAGGGGCTGTGGGTGTGGGGTCGATTCTGTTGGTTTCCGACAGCTCTTATGATTGTTATACTTTTCTACAGATTTTGGTTTGCCGTTGTTGGCTTCATTGTTTGCTTTCTATTCTTTTTGATAACAATTTTAGCAGAAACCGGTTGGTCTTCTCTGTTATGGTTTGCTCTAATTTGGGTTTCATATCTTCTTTGCTTTTCTTGTCTTTATTTATCTTGCTCTGTGATATTCTGAGTCACACCCAAACTCGTGCCTTTGGTTTTGTATTTCTAGTTCTCTCTAATCCTTTTATTTCCATAATCCATTTATAAGTTCTTTGTTTGTTTGATTTTTCCTCTTTTCTTGCTTATCTCTTCCGCTTTGCACTCTTGCGGTCTCTTCGTTTGATTTTGTCTTATTTTCTTCCATGATTCACGCGTTTCTTATCTTGTTGATTCCTCGTCAAGTTTTGTTTGTCTCTTTATTTCGTTTCCTATTTGAATTTTTCTCTTATTATAATTTTATCTTTGTGTTGTTTCGTTTGTTTAGAATGATTTCATTCTTGAGAACTTTTCAAATCAAAAGCTGTCTCATTAGTTTAGATTTTTTTGGTGTTTTTAAGCGTCAAAGAGACAAAGACAAACAATTTTATTCTCTCTAACTGGGATTTTAATATTCATAACAACAAAAACAACCAAAAAACTCGGAACAACAACAACAAACAGCTGGTCGAATGTAAATAAAATGTAAAGGACAAATTAAAAAAAAGTTTTTACGATTTCAATGCCATCGAGTTTTTAACTGGTTGTCGCTATTAAATTTGGGTACCTGTTCGTTATTTTAAATATAGATATAGCAGGAGAATTTGTGTCAATGCAGAACACATGATGCGTGCGTCCTGATAAGCAAAACCCACGACTTATACTAATTCGATGAAGGTAGATGATAGATAATATTGTTTTGATTTGAGGATTATAGACAACCGGCGACTAGGAAGCTGAGGTTCTTTACTCGTGTTTTGAATTGCTTTCTTGTTGCCAGTGGAACAGGGGTTGGGAGTGGGTGATTTAGGCGTGTGTCACAGTTTCTGTCAGAGAAACGAACGAATTTGTGTTGTGAACGGGAAACACCCGGAAACTTTCAAGAAATGGAGAGTTTTATCTGTTTCTTTCGCTCCTTTTTGCCTAGTGCTTGTCGATTTTGGTCTCTCCTCTTTCTGTCTATTTGCTCTCTACCTTTCTCTTTGCCTGTTTGTTTCTTACCTATTTCTTCTCTCTTTCTCTGTGTGTTTTTTTTTCTTTCTCTGCCTATACTCTCTCTCTGTTTATACCGTTTGTATTCTATATCTCTTTATTTCCCTATTTGTTTATTTTCTATTTCGCTCTCTTTTTCTCTTTACGCTTTCTGTGTTTCCCTGTCTGTTCTCTATTACTATGCCTCTCTCTTCCTTTGTCTGTTTGCTCTCTGTCTTTCTCTCTGCCTGTTCGTTTTCTTAATCTGTTTATTCTTTATGCCCACTTTTCTGCCTATTTCTTTGTCAGTCTATTTTTTACCTCTGTTTTTCTTTTTCTGCTTGTTCTCTCTCTATATATCATGTCAGCGTTCTATTTCTCTTTCTTTCTATCCATCTGTCTGTTATCTATCTCTCCCTCTCTTTCTCGGTCCGTTTCCTCTCTATCTTTCTCTCTTTGTCTGTTCGTTTTCTATTTACTTCTCCTTTTATCTCTTTCTTCTGTGTGTCTACTTTCCCCTCTCCTCCCATTTGCCCTTTCCTGTTTCTGATTTATTAGTCTTTCTTTCCTTAAGTAACAAAGTTTTTTTTAGAAACAGATTTAAAATGTGTGGATTGGTTGTGTTGATGCTCTATAAATCAAACAACACTTTTGAAAGCTTTTGTCACGTTTGTTTCGTTAATAAGCTGCGAACAAAATAGAATAGCAAGATAGTCGATCAAAAATTTTTCCACAATTTCGAAACCATCTTTCCTCTGAAACAAATCGTAAACAAAGACATAATAGTGCCCTTAAGTTTCAGTAACCGCCCTTGTTTTCAGCAGAGACACACAAACACCGAAGGCCGAAGACTAATCTTAAAGAAAAAAAGATATTTTTAACTCTCTACATGACTTTCATATTCGTTATAAAATTTCAAGGTTGGCAATTATGTTTCTTTGACTAGAATTTTTCTTTTGACAACGATTTTTTTGTTTCTTTTAACCGCAAAAGTTGGATGAACCCAATTTGATAATCTTCTCCCTAATTTATCATTGTCAGGTGTTGATTAATGGTTTGCTTACAAAGGATGGAGGTGAAAGGACGGTCACATACTCCAGACATTCCACGAAGGTCTTTGTGTTGGACTAACACCCAAACGTGACGATTTTGCCCAATCTAAAGCACGCAGCCTCAAATTATCAGGTACAGGGAATGTTGAAAACCGTTCACCACCCTACTAAACCTCTCGCAAATTGTCTAGTTCAAGGACAACATACATTAAACCTACTCATGCGCGTACAGTATGAAGAATAAGGAAACTATGATTATAAATATTAAGAAGGAAAACCTGATTTACCGCTCGCTACTTATTTATTTCTGACAGTCGAGGTCGGAGTTTGAGTGAAAAAAATCAGCTGGAAGCTTCCCAAATTCTAAGAAAAACAAACCTAAACCTCAGGTTTTAGGTTGTCTAAAAAAAAGTAGTCGTACAGAAACAGACAAAGATGAGGATAAAAATTTACAGACTGTAGTCATAGTCAAAGCTCTGAAGTGTGGAGTAGCTTGTATCTCGATACAAGCTTCCAAGCTTTTGGATTTGTGTAAGCAACAAATTATGGTCGCAAATCATGTTTGCTTAGATATGTGAATTAGAGAGCTTTTTGTGTTGAGCACAGGACAAAAAAAGCTTTGTAAAGGATTGAAAATCACTGGAGGTGTGACTACTTTGAGGCAAAGTTGACCTTCAAGGTCAAGTTTTGCTTTTGGAATAATTTCAGGTACCAAAACAGGCAGACGGATGCTGAGATTTATGTTTGATTCGCGTGAAAAAAATTTTTTTCTTAGGAAATAGGCGCCCACTTCTTCTCTTCCTCCTTTATACTCCACGTGTGTTCGATTTTATCGCGGTTTTTGTTTTGGTAGACTCGTTCTTCCTCGCTATACTTCCCCCATCTCCCTCTGTCACTGTTTTTTGATTCTTCGGTTAAAATCTAAAAGCAAATCTCGTAGATTCAAGACTCTTAAATAGAATCAAATATTTATAGACTGCTGAGTGTAAGATTTTAGCTTTTTTGGAGGATGCCCGCACTTCAAGAGTTCCACCACTTTTCCTTGAAGTCCGTGTGTTGGTATTTGATGCGCAATTGCCATCACCACCTAAAAATGGGTAAATAAGCAAAGGACATGGATTTGTGTTTGTGTAGAAGAAGACAACAAAAAAGAAGGAAACACCAGAAAATCATCTGTGAATGTAATAAAAGTGTGCATTATTTATGAAATAAGACTTTCACACAATTGCGAATCATTTAGAGAACGGAATATTCACAAAACTACGAATTATTATACAAGTGTGCCATACTTATGCAACGAAGTCTTCCTACAAGTGTGCACTATTTATGAAATGAGCTCTTCGTACAATCGTGCATTATTTTTGAAGTTGAATATTCACAAAAATGTCGAATAATAATTAAAGGTAATTTATGAAAAAGGTCTTCACACAGGTTTGCATTATTTATGAAAGGGAAAAACAGGGAACAAAACTAGGAAATCGATCATATCAAAGTGTGCACTATTTATGAAATAAGACGTTCGTGAATGATGTTTATAGAACGGAATATCTATAAAATTTTGTAATTATACAGATGTGCATCATTTATGTCTTAGAATATTCACAAAAGTGTACAATTATTATGAAACCAAGTCTTCATATAACTGTGCATTATTTATGAAAAGAGGCCTTCGTAAAATCGTGCATTAATTATGAAATAGAACATTGACAAAAATGTCAAATAGTAATCAAAGGAAACAGTCATAAAACTGTGCAGAATTTATGAAATAAGGTCCTTCCAAAAGTGTGCATTAATTATGAAAGGAAAAATGGGAAACAAAATTAGGAATTCAGTCTTAAACACTTGTGGTTATAGAGCTTAATAAGCATAAAATAATCATGGATGGGAGACACAGACCGTCAAACAGACAAAGAGTTTTCTTTCATGATTGTAGTGAAGTTAGTTAGTATTGTTGTAGTGTATTGTGAAATGTATAGTTATAGTACTAGACAGTGCCAGAGTATCTGTTAAAAATTAAATGTCAATGAATTTAATAATTAATTAATTTTTTATGAAAATGAGGTTTAAGTTTTGGGTGGGATGGGAATGAGAATGGGTTAGTGGGTCTTAGTTTTGTTTTAAAATTAGACGAATCAAAATTACTTACAAGAATCCTCGAATTAAATTAGTATTACGGTTAAATTTGAATCCGCGGATTTATTTAGTTAATCCGTTTTGAACGTTGCAAGTTGAAACAGTTCAACTTTTCAAAAGCACAATTCTGACAAAAGCTGTCCCTGTTCTCTTTTCTTATTGTCCAAACACCAAACGTAACTGACCAAAATGAAAATAAACAACAACAACAACAACGATAGTAATCAAATCGTTCACGCACTCTCACACACGATCACTTCGCACTCAGTCTTCGTCTTCTTGGAAACATTTATCAGGTATTGACCCTGAGCTACAAAGAACTCACCTAAACGCGAATACGTTTCTCAGTTTTTCTCCTCCGTTTAGGAGACTCAGCTCGATATTGCCCCAACTAGAGGTACCACTCACGTGCTTCGAGATTCTTTTCATTAGAAGGTGGTAGGAGGAAGTGGGGTGGGGGGTGTCGGGAGAAGTGGGAGACCATATTTCGGACAACTCAACCTTGTTTGCTTTGTCTGAATTTCGTTTTTCTTCTCTCTCTCTCTGTATCCATTCTTTTTGCTTGTCTTCTCAGTTCTTGTACGTTACGTAATCGTCGAGTTAATGCAATGTTTGCTTCTTTTTTTCGCTCGTTGTTGCATGAGAGGAAGAGGGGGTGGTGGTGGTGCTGGTGGAGTGGATTCTATTTAGGGAAGCTGTTCAGACCAGAAAGGAATAATTCTAGAGTCTGGGTTAATGGGTAAAAAGCTTAAATTGGCTTTGAAAGGGCCATAAAGGTTTTTGCAACGTTCGGAGGAGCCCCTTTCTTTGTGTAATACTTTCTTTACCACCCTTGCTGTTAGCTGAATTTTTCGCCCAAAGAATTTGAAAACGTCGACTTTCTTCTATCAATGTATTGTTATAAAACTAATTATAATAAAATGGTAGTACATACTAAACCCAAAAAATTTTCTGACGCGAGTGTCTCTTGTCGGCGACTAGTTCAAACATGCAGTATGAACGCCCCGTGTATTCTGTTCGTGTTTGTGTTGCCTTCTACCACTTAATCAGTCAGACTGCTGAGCTGTTAACCAGCAATTCTTGTGTTTCTTGAAAGGCGTGAGTGCAATATTATTATCAAAAAGGTAAAATTAGAGTTTCTTTTATTCAAAATTAAGTTTTCCTAAATATTTGTGCGGCTCGCCAAAAAATTTTAAAATTTAAATTGGCCCGTTGATTAAAAAAATTGCCCACCCCTGGGCTAAATGAATTCAATCGCGCTTCTTAGTTGGGAATAACGAAGAAGAAGAAATAATGATAGTGCGGCTAATAATTGTGGTTATATACAGTATAGGGTAAAGCTTGAGAAGAGTATATAATAGAAAAATAAATATTTATAATTGTTTTGATTCATCCTTTGTTTATGATTTCTCTTCTTAGCGTAGTATTCTACCATTTCTTGGGTTTCAAGTTGGGTCAACTATTACTGTAATAGTTCAGCAAGGATAGAATGCTACGAAATAGCTATAAATCACAAATAAAGGATGAACACTTAAATAAAATAATATAAATGGAAACTAAACAATAAATAAATACAAATAAATAACACCTGTTATTGAGTTACTCGTTTGGGTGTCTGTAGAGCTCACTTCAGTCGTATTTTCTGTACGTAGATACTCTAAGATGACATCAGGGCATGGATGCTTCGCGCACTTCCTATACAAAATAGGGAAAATGGAGTCATCTCTTTGTGAACATTGCCCAGCTGAAAAAGATGGCGCCCAATGCACCCTGGCGTACTGTCTAGCTTGGGCTCAACAGAGAAGAACCGGATCTTAGTTTCCATTGCATAATAAGACATGGGGTTGATGAACCCCGAGCTTGGACCTCCTTTCAAGTGTTTTGTGAATCTGTAATGCTCGCCAAAGAACGGACGGAGGACACAGGGAAGATTTCTCGATGTAGTCACCGAGACCCTCGAAAACTACCTTCGAAAGAAATGCTGTCTTGGTGATACTCCAACGGTCATTCCAAGAGGGAAAGAAGAGGACACATTTTACCATTAGGCTTAGGCGACAGACCAACCGAAGATAATATGCAGTCGATGGACAATACAGTGCTTTTTAGTGTATTATTTGTTTATTAGTAATACTGTAGTGTGTTGGTTATGACAAAGCTGTATTGTAATTAGTGCAATTATTATACCGTGTAGCATGTAGTGTATATGTAATAACATTAGTGTTTATAATTGTATTTTGTACTTATGCTTTAAGTAAAAAGAATAAACAATATAGAATCCTACTCCATGCCCATCAACTTGGTCCGATACAGTAGAAATTTAAAAGAATAGATAAATCAAAGCTATGAAAATCTTCCAATCTATTCCAAGAAAAGGAAAAATACTGCAGATAGGAAACAACAGCAAAAACAGAAACTCAGAATCCTCCGAAAAAACAATAACAAAACAGAATCTCGAAAACAAAACACCAACGAGGGTTCACGGAGTCAGTACATAATTCTCTCGGAATTCATCCTCGACAAGAAGAGAAAAAGTCGAGAACCATAAACAATCACCGATGACTAACCAGTGACAAAGTGCAAAGATCTAAAGGACAGTTTGTTTACCTGCTAATCGGAGAGCTAGAATAGGCCTTACATCGACTGGGACACCTTCCGTTAGGCCTACTAAATCCATCCAGAATTGAATGAAAAAGCTTTGGGCCAAAGGTTTCGTTTGGATCTGATCCAATATACCCTACAGAAGAACAGGAAGTCGAAAGGAAAATTCATCTTGTTTTAGTTTTATTGGTTTCTGTGTTAATGCTGTTGTAACTTGTAAGCTATCAGATCATACTGAACGTGGTGGTATGAACGTCAGGAGCTTTTGTGTTTCTTTCTCTACCGTTCTGTCTGTACCTATCCGTATTTTTGTTTTCTATGTCTGTCTGCTCCTTCTTTCTGTCTGTCACCTATTTGTGTATTTTAAACCGAAAAAATTTGCTTCATTCTATTCATATTCAGGTTTTTGAAATTTCCTCCATCATCATTAGAGGAGAGCGAATGGCTTTAGTTCCTCACTACAGCATTACTCTCCTTCCCAATAATTTTTGATTCGTGAGTGATAAAAAATTAAATTGTGACCAAGAAGAAAGAAAATTCAATTATTCAAGGCCTTTGGGTTGTGCACTGTTCAAACCCAATCCGAACGGATTTTTAGTCAGCAAAAAGTTTCGGACAGAATCCCGGAAAATCTTAGTAAGTTTGACATGTGTTCTCGAGCCCAAAGCCCAAAAATAGAAAGCTGCGCCATTAAAGCTCTTTGTTATAACTCACCTCGTGCGAAGATTATCTTTTGTCGTCGCTTAATCCGTGCCAAGGTCACCAAAAACACTTTTGTCCGAAACTTCGAAAATTTAAATTTTTTTCGTTCCGTTCCGTTTGTAAGTGTAGCGTCCGTTCGAAAGGATTGGAAAAAGTCGAGAAGCGAAGGACACCCGATTTCCGATGTGAAAAGATGTGTTCAACTGACACTGATATATTACACAAACACATGGGACAGCAGATAAGGCAATTATCGTTTTTATTTGATAAATGCAACTTTGTTCAATTAAGTTTATTTGCAGTGGCGGTTCCTTCTCTTTTTGTCTTTGTCTCCGTTGCCTTTCTCTACTCTTGTTAATGGTTTCCGAACGCTTTTTACTGTTCGTTTATCTCACCCACGCTTTGTTTCTCTCGTCTTTTTTTAGATAATGTGTAGAGGAAGTAGGAGAACTGCTTTTCAAATGTATCTACGCAGAATGAAGACTCATCAAACCCGGAACAGCTGAACGTCAACGATAAGAAAATCAGAGAAAGAGAGATAAGACTAAGTGAGAATCATAGATCCCAATCTCTTTAAAGCTAAGGCAAAGTTAAAACCCTAAGAAGAAACCAAACTGTCTTAACAGGAAGAAAGAGCAGAGGAATGGGAAGATGAGGGAATTATTTTAACGTATACAGAACAGGTGGCGTGATGTCATCTTCAACGAAAAACTACAGCACCAAAAGCCCTTGAAAGCGAGGAAATGGAGATGAATTGGTATACTCTTCGCCGAGGACAAGACCAGATCCTAAAACAAGCCCTAGACTGGAATTTCCAAAGAAGAGGAAGACCAAGGAAGACGTGGAGGCGAACAGTTGGCTACAGCAAAGAAAACAGCTCTCAGCCGAGTTTGATAGTGGACCCTTGTAGAAATCCTATGCGCCTCAGAGGCTTAAAAGGACGTATTTTACACAGGACAGTTACAGGAGGGTTGAAATTCGTAAGCAATATACCAAGAAGAAATAAGGTGAGAGAATTCACCCCGGACAAGACAACTGTTTCATTTTTTTACGTACCTTAAGGAAAAATCACGAAATTTCTTCTTTGACCTCAAAGAATCGCGTCATTTCAACTGTAGTCAGCAAAATTCCCGGAAATTTGAAAAACGTTTTTAAATCTGTTGACACATGACGTCACAACGTGGGAAACTATTTTTAGAAACCTGCGGAAGGCTTAGAATTGATTATGTAATCATCACACACACGATATTTGAGCCTGTAGGTTCGTGATAAAAACAAAAATTTTGAAGAGGTGTTCTGCAGCCCTCTGATTCCCGGAAACTTGCGACATTCCTCCTCCTCTTCAGTTATTTTCGGTTGGTGTTATTCAAAACCAGGAGGAATTTGTTTAATTCTTTTAGTTCTTGGTCGAAGAAGGTAAGGAAGAAAGGATTATGGCAGGATGAACGGTTGTTTGGTTGTAGATCTCTGTCTTTGGCCGAAGGAATAAGCAAACAAAAGTGGAAAATCACAAAATTGGCATTGCATTCCATTTCAACCTAGTTTAAAAGAAGGGAAAAACATGGCCGGCCGAAGGGCCGGGTCAACGGGACAAAATCGCTGATAAAAACGGATTCAGTTCACCCAAAAGGTCTTGGAACTTTGATAGCGTAAGCCGACAAATTTTTTTTTTTGTTCCTCATCGCACGTAAGCAGTTCCAACAATTTCCTTTTTACACTTTCTTAAGAGACCGTTCTCTTGATTACTATCACCGGAAGTCCGTTTAAAGCTTCTCTTCACCAATGAAGCTGGGGCTAATATGACGATCTCCAAATTGAAATTCCTCACGACTTGTCCAAATAATTTTTTTATTGCTAATTGCGAGATGATACCATCGTCCTTAACAATTGTGACTCGTTAATAGAGTCAAGGGGAGGACGACGAAGAAGGAGGTAGAGAGACCAAGGTCTAGAATCCTGAGGAGAAGATCCTCTTATGACGATTTTCATGTCTGAAATCTTATGTCGAATGAGGGTGGGTGGGAAGGTAGTGGGCATCACATCGTGACGACCGAAGACCACTCCAACAAACGACATCTTGGGAAACGACACACTTACGGAGATTCTCCTTGAAACGGTGGACAAGGATAAGTCAATTAGAAAGTAAATAAGGTTTCCACTTCGGCGGTGGAAGGTAGTCGAGTGGGGTTGATGCCATTATACTAGTGTTCGTGTTTGGTTTGGCTTAGTGCCAGGTTGTGCTACCTGGATTTGGGAAATGGACTTGTGCGAATACACACCCACCGAGTCTGTGAAAGTTAAGACCTCTCAATTATGATGGCACGACTTTTTGCAAAACGTCGTGGCAGAAGAACTGAATCCCAGCTTTTCATACATCTCCAAATGGATCCTCAAACAAAGGAGAATTTTGTAATGTTTCCTGGTGTCGTTTTAATCACTTCCGCTCATGTTTCTTCTGACATAGTTAATTTAACTTGTGTACATCTGCATTATGGTGACTCTGTTGAGTTAATTAAACTGAACTCGTGCCCTTCTCATAATATTCGCAAGGTTGTTTTGCGTTTAGCATAAATTGATTTTACACGCATGCGTTTTGATGTTTTTCTTTCTTCTCTCAACAACACCCACACGAATCCTACTTCCTGGTTGTGCGTTGCGTAAATTCTATTTTCTGTGTCGCTCTTTACTTTTCTCTCATCGGACTTTGGATCCTTTAAATGGCTGTATGAACGAACGTTATGTATCGAGTTGAGGAAGGTTATCTATTAGATAAAATTGCTGTTGAATTTGGGGAACAGGGGTGGAAATGATCAGAAAAACAGCAGAACACTGGAATTCCTTTTGCACTCAAGCAGTGAAAGTGGAGCCGTGACAATCTAAGCAGACTTGAAATGTGGGTCATCTGATGATGTTGTCCGGAAAACGTAGGATGCAAAAACACAAGAGTAACCTTGAAGTGAGTAGTAGGTCAACACCAAACCGGAACCTGTCCCAGAAGTTCCAGGAATAATTTTTTAAATCATTTATTCAATATCTGTTTACATCTTTTCAAAGCATTTCAAAGCTTAGGTCCTTCTACCAGCTCTCCAGCCGATGTTACCAACCGACTCTGGGCAAAGAGAAGTGGTGATGAATAACCAATACGATTACCAACCCCCCAAAAGCATTAATTCACCTCTTAAAAGACCACAACAGCATAAAATATTTCTCTCACCAACAAAAACACAAAAACAAGACCATGAATCTTTCATTAACCCATCAAACTGCCAACAGCATGGACTCAAGAGCACTTGTAACACCTCCATTCCCACAGGGCTATAATCTACACCCACACACACAGAACTGACAAATCAATTGGCTAAGCAGCCAGAAAATTTTTGCTGCAGTCTCATTCCCTCTCCTCCGATATGCATTTTCCACGTGCTTATAGTTATCAGATACAGTATTGATCATTTTGCCTTGTAATTAAAAAAAAATTAAAAATAGAAAGCCTACGGTCCTGTGAAGCATTTAACCTTACAACTAGATAAAAACAAAGGAAATCAAAAACTTTTCTGATAATTTTTATCAATTTGAAAATAGAATAATAACAAATTTTTAATTTGCAATAAATTTATTATATTTAGTAAAGATTATTGCACTTTAGTATTTTTGTAGTGTTCGTGATGACGACAATAGTAATGATAATTACAAGCGAACGTTGGAGTTGAACGGACTGTTGACCTCCTAAAAAAATTTTTTTTCTCCTTTTCTAGGCGTTCACTTCCGCTAGATAAATTTTTCCCTCTTGGAAGATGTTACTTCAGATAAAAATTTTATTCAAAAAGCTGTGGAGGGACAAATCAGAAATAGGAAATGAAAGGGTGACTGGATTGACGTCGGGAAAAAGCTAAACACACAACCTGAATAGAGAGGGTTTAGTTGATGATGTTATTATGGTTTCAGGGTGGAGAAGATGAAAGTTTGTCTAGTGATACAGGCACGGGAATAAAATGCCATCATTAAAACGGAAGTAACGGAAGTTGGGATAAGTGTGATTTGAAATGGAAACCGGAAGTGGAATCGTTTGATGGGATTTGAAGCTGATGTTGTGATCATGTGGGTTCCTCAGCTTCTTTGCTGTAGTTGTATGTGTAAAACCGAACGCAACCAATGACGTATCTTTAAAACGATTTTGGAAGTGGTTTGCAACTCTTCAGTTTCTGACTGATAATGCTGCTGGGCTGTTTGCCAGAAATATTCATTCGATCATTCATTCACTCAATATGAATTCAACAATTCTTAAAGTACCCTTTTTCTCTTGTGTTTTTAGAAGCTTAGAGACCCACCACCACCCTCAACTTCGCCAGCCAGGGTACCAAACTACAGAAAATCATTCCAGAAACTTTTGGGGCCGGCTCTGTATTTCTCTTACCAGAGACAATTGCAGAATATCAGTTAAGGGCTGTGCAGGATTCTCTAAGGCTCGAACTAAGACGTGGTATATAAACTCTTATTTATGAAGCTTTTTGGGGGTTTGTACTTCGGAAGGATTTTAATGCCCCTCCTTCAAAAATCAAACCACATGAACTCGACCGGGAAGGCCAATTACCTTGCTTGTTACCGTTTGCCGTAAATATAAAGCAATTAACTCTTAATTAACTTCAAAGCTATCTTTGATGCCATTGAAATTTTTTTTCGTAAATTATTAGTGCATAAAGGGCTAAATCAAAATGGCGTAACCCCACATCTCATTTTCATTAATTTATAATATTTGAAACTTTATTTCTTTTTCTACCTGCGATTCTATTTCCACACAACTTCCTGCTTACTTTTTTTAAAATAAATAATCTTGGACCCTATGATTTTGAAAAATTTTTTACAATTCCTACCCGAATTTATTTCCGACACAAAAAGAAAACACCAAATGTTTCCACATAAATATCTCCAAAAAAAATAATTATGCCAAAGCTTGTAAAACATCAAAACTAAAAATAAAATCTTTTTCTTACAATAAACAATATCTAATACTTCAATAAACTAAAAACAAAGTTTTGAAATTTGAGGGAAAAATTAAAACCGAAACTGGCGGAATGAGTAACCGCCATATTGTCGTGGCTTCAGACGAAAACCGTTTTAGTCGAGGAACGTGGCTTTAATATCTTGGATGGATGTGGTTGGAGTTTTTTTTTGAACGAAGTATTAGAAATTAATATTTGATTAGTTTTATTATGAGTCGGGCGTAAAATGAAAATAACTATTCGAAGTAGGTAGTTTTATTATTATTTTAAAACTCGCCGCCATTTTCTAAAATTCAATACGTGACACAAAATCATCACATTGCTATTCAGTTTTGTTTAAATTTAGATTTGGAATGTTTATTCCTTGAATAATTTATAGTAGACGCTTGAAATTAGGAATTTTTGATGTTTTTGATCAGTATTATGAAAATTTTTTGGGTGTTTGGAGAGGGTTTATGTTATTTTTGAATGCTCAGACTTGTCAGGGTTTATTGTTTGGTTAAGTAAAAAAACCATTTGCAAGTTTTAGTAGGTATGAACCTTAGACAGCTGACATGAAATTTGTTTTGTTTTTGTCATAATGATGTCAGATCTAGGAGCTAGTGTAAAATACAAAGTTTAGTAATGTATGAGAAGAAAAGACAAATTAAGAAGTGAAAACTAATTTTTTTCCTGGTGATGTATTGATTTCACAACAAAACTTTGATTTATGTTTTTCATCATCTTGAAAGGTTCTGTGATTGACTAAGAGTAGAAAATAGGAGACAAATTTTGTTTTAGTTTCAACTGCTAATATTTGACTAAAGAAGTTTAATGCTATTAAAGAAATTGAAAGTTGGGTGGAAAAATTCTTGTTTTTTTTCTAAATATGAGTTACAAAATTTTTTTAGATTCCCCCAGTAAATTGTCACTTTTCCCAAGTATAATTCACTGTATAATTCCTAGGTATTATGTTAAGAGGTCGTATTTGGGGTAAAAACCACCTTACTCTTAAAAGTTTACAAAGAAGTTTGAATAACTAAAGATTGTTAAGAGTAGCCAAAAAAAACAAACTAATTGGTCATGGTTCTTAATCCAAATGCAATTCTTGTCAATCAATGCAAATCAAATTAAAATTGTGCAATTCAAATTTGAAACATTGTTTTTAAAAATTATTGACATATTTATCTCGAACCTGTCTAAAATAATTTTTTAATATTTTGTGGGTCTGTTGAAGTGTTTAAAGTAATTGTAATCTTCTGAATAATGTCCTGAACAAATTGAATTTTATTTTTGGTCTGAAGAATGCTTATAATTAATTTATAATAATTTTTTAATGAACACTAAGTACATATTTCAGTTTGAGTACTGATTTATGGGAGAGATGAATTCAATAAGGTAAGAGAGGTTCAATGATGTATAAGCATTCCAGTTATTTTATTCAATAATTCAGTAATTAAACTAAATTAGTATTATTCTTCTACTGTTGTGAGAGGCCTTTGTTTGTGTGATATAAGCCTCCTCCCATGTCCTGCTCAAGGCAAGGGTGAAGAATGGTTAAAATGACTTGAAACCTCCTATGTAATCATCGCCTGTTTTTAAGTATGAAACATTCAACAAATTTTTTTATATGAAACAGACATAAAACAGCTATAGCTCAGAAATTGGATGATGCATATATCTAAGTAACTCAAAGCAACTTATTATTATATATATAACTGAAAATTATGTTTATTTACTTTTGTTAAGTAAATAGCAGTTATGTAAAACAAATTCTGAGATAAGAGGAATTTTTGCTTTCAGCTTATTATTGTTTGAACAATGGCAATAAATAATAAGAGACTATGAATGTTTTGTAACATATTCAATTTATTTTTAATCTGAAAATAACTTATATCTCATCTTGTATACAGTCGAAAATATTTATGGAGTTAATCATAGCTATTAATTTAAAGGACAGGTTTGATGTTGATTAAGGACAGGTTGCCCATGAATAATATGTGATGAAAGTTCTCTGAGTGGTTTTTATAGACTAGATTTGTCTTCATCTTTTGCACATTTATTGTAATATATATCATGACTTATGTGTTGTATTCAAAAATGAAATCCAAACCGATCTTGGGGGTTGGATGATTTAATTGAATTGAGTAAATTAATATATACTCAATAACGGGTTAAACAATTTTATTTATAAGCCATGGAAATTTATCTAGTACTCATAAGGGTGTTATATAAAGTAAAAGACTTTGCAGGGGTCCAACATTTGGTACAACTGAACTCATTATTGTGTGGATGATGAGGCAGAATCTTTTTTTTAATGGAGTTTTATTTTTGGTTTTACTTTCAGGTTGGAATGGTGTTGCCACATGGCGATGGGTTGCAAACGACGATAACTGTGGAATATGTCGAATGCCCTTCGATGCATGCTGCACTGATTGCAAATTACCAGGAGATGACTGTCCATTAGTTTGGGGGCAGTGTTCTCATTGCTTCCACATTCATTGTATCATGAAATGGCTCAATTCCCAACAAGTGAATCACCAGTGTCCTATGTGTCGTCAGGAGTGGAAATTTAAAGAATAGAAAACGACCGGATTTTTACTAAATCAAAACAATTTCGTTGTGAAAGTTTATTTGTGAACGATGGCTTCTTTGGAAGGCTTACCACCTTTACCAAAGAGTTTAAGTGGGTTAAATCTTATCGATTATAGCGCGTTTCAAGCTAGCTCATCACCCTATTCCGTGGCATCTGATCATAGTGCTTCGGGAGGTGAGAATAACTTCAGTAGAAGTTACTCCCTCAGTTCGGAAAACGGGAATTTCGTCACAGCGACAGGAAGAACTTACTCAATGAGCACGACTGTCAGCAGCGAAAATATTATCTTAGGAAGAAGTAGAACAACGCCTCCTCTTAGAGACATGACGCCTAGTGTTAGCTTCAAACAACTGTCGGAAACTCCGCCCATGGCCTCTGCTAGAGCTAGTCCTGTTGTTAATTCTTCGAGGAACACTCCACACGGATCTTCGCGTGGAAGTCCCGTCGTTACAAGAGGATCGACTCCTCCGGTGCCTGCAATGAGAGGAACCACTCCTCCGACTCCTGGAATGAGAAGTTTACTTCCGCCTACTCCACCACCCAGACAGAGTCAAATGAATTTAATTAACGGGTTGGAATTGTCACCGGGTTCGTTCCCCGCCAGAAGTGGACGTTTGTTTAGTTTAGATACCCAATTGGCCACTTTACGGAAGGAGATGGTAAGTTCTAATTAAATTTAAGCTCTTAATAAACCAGTCACTACAGTCACTGGTCATGACTGTATTTCTTTCTTTCAGTTTTCATTACGTCAGATGGATTTGGCTCTACTAAACCAACTATGGTCATTGAACGAAGCCATTCAGGATTTTAGACACATGCAGGAAGAAAACGCGGCTCTGTCGCCTCCTTCTCCGGCGTCATGCGAGGATAGCGATGAGTTTTATAGTCCAATATCGTCTCGGGGATATCAGAATCTTCCCAACTTTCGATTGCCTCCATTTTCAAGCCGGTTATCAAGCAGCTCGTCAGAATCCAGCGTTGAATTCGGTGACGTGTAAAACTCAATATCTTGCCCAAAAACATTTTTTTTAATTGTTACAGAGGTTCTTCGTTAAATGATCCTCTATCTACTAACAAGGGAATTGGTTCTAAAATTTAATTATTAACAAATTATAACATATTCGATCAAAAAATTATTAAGTCCTGGGGGGATTGAAGAAAAAATTTGAATCCGGAGGTTGGCGCCATTTTGAAACCGAAACGTATGAAGTTGGGAAGAATGCGATTGTGACACGACAAACATGGCGGACGATAAACTGTAGTAAGTGCGTAACATTTCGTAATATTTCGTCGCTTTTTTATTTAATTGTGTCGAATTTGTCAATTTTGTAAATCAGCCAGAAACAGTCAAAATGGGGAAGGGTTTTAATAATTACATGTGTAAGAAGTTCTTTCATCCAGCTTCGCGTGATAATTTGAAAAGAGTATGGATGGCAGAACAGAAAGCTGAAGCATACAAAAAGAAACAGGAGGAATTAAAAACCCAATATGAAAAAGAACAGGATCTGTACACGAACAAAGCGATGCTTAGTAAAGATAGCAAGGACAAGCTGAGCGTTAATTTTCTCTACGAACCTCCACCCGGTGCCAAAAAAGAAAGGGAAAGAGAAGACAACGAACCAGAGTACAAATTTGAATGGCAGAGAAAATACAACGCTCCCAGAGAAAGCTACTGCAAAGGAGATTCAGAGATTCGGGATCAGCCGTTCGGTATTCAAGTGAGAAATGTGAGATGTATCAAATGTCATAAATGGGGTCACATAAACACAGACAAAGAATGTCCAATGTTTAGGGAAGGTGTCAACCATAATTTAGGATTGGATCCCCTGCATAAAACTCCAGACAACAACTTGAATCCACTTGAACTAGTCAAACAGATGCAAGAGGATGGTTTGCATCTCAAAACAAGTGCTTTAGCATTACAACACCATGTTGATATGAGGGGAAATAGAACAATGATACCAGAACCATCCCTAGATGATGAAATCTTGACTAATTTAACTGATTATCAAAAGAGAAAGTTGTTGAAGGTTTTGAAGAAAATGGCAAAACATAAAAATAAGAAGAGTAAAAAGGGAAAGAAGGAATCAAAAGGGAAGAGAAAAAATCGTAAGAATGGATATGAAGAGGAATGGATTGAAAAGAAACGTAACAAATAGATGATTATGTCAAGTTGAAGTACAAAAAGAAATTCCTTATTAATTTTATATTAAGATTCTACATGTTTATAACTAATTAATTAATTAAATAATCATTTTTAGTGTTTAGTATTAGGTTAATTCAATTTTTATATTATTCACATGCATATCAATTTCATAGTCCTTGGTAGCATCTGTAATAAAATTTTTTTCCACTCCTGTTAACAAGAAACAAAAATTCAAAGATATTTAGTTTTGGAAGTGTTCATTTGGGTGGGGAGGAGGGGGGCATGGGGTTGGCAAGGGACTATTTCATTTACTTTTATGTTAATTGTTAATGTTAACTGAACTTCGAAATTTAAGTGGTTACAGATAAAATTAGGGTTGTGAAACTTATTTATTGTAAGTTCTCAAGATAAATAAAACTGTTTTGCAGGTTAAGGAGTAGTTGGGTAGTTGCAAGATGTGTGACTGAATTGTTAGGTGTTAGATTCATGTATCATGTTGTTGATCTTGCTTCAGTTAGGGAAATGTTATTGAAGTTTTGGTATACATTGAACTTTATAATCCCATCAGTTTGTGATCTCTTTATTCTTATGTCTTGGACATGATATTGATCACTATCCTTTGGTTGGATGATGGTGATGTCTAACCAGAATTAGTTTTGTCTTGTTTCCATTTACGTTTTTGTCATCTGCACTATTGATTTGTGCAATTATTGATTTGTCTGAATTTATATTGTTAAACAAAATATAACATGCAAGAAAATGGTTGCCATGAATTGGTTTATTTGATTCATGTGATTTTAGTATGAAGGAGACTAGTTAAGGAATTTAAAATCTTTTAAAGTTGATGTGAAAGGGCATTAATGTAACTGACAATGAATAGAAGTTGGCCTAATATAAGATGAAACATGATTTTTAAAATTATTTTTGAATGTTTCAATGTTTTTCCTGCCCTCTCATCCATGTTTTATATAAACCTTCAAAATTCCTTGAAATGGGTGGGGAAGCGTGTATATCACCACTTATCATGACATGTAGATTCTGAAGATACTTTTATTAATTATAAATTGGAACCATAACAGCATTAAAAGTAGTCTAATACATCAGAAGACCTCAGTTTTGTGTTTAGGACAAATTCTATTACCTTGCATAATATGTTACGAACTCTATCCATCCCTAGTTTACCATATTTGATTCAAGAATTTATATTAAATTGGAAATTTCAATATTTTTATACTGTTAATACCAGTTGCTCTGGTAACAATAAAAATTATCGCTTCTACAAAGGAAATTTAACAACTTACATGTGTTGCGGATGAGCTTTCCAGTAGACAGCAGCAACCAGATTATCAATGGAAATGGACAAACCAAAGATCACTGGTTAGTAGATTCTCACCCATGTCAACGTTGATCCAATTACAAGGACAAGGACGACATATATACGGAATATGGCCACACAAGACTCCATCCAAGAGGAAATTAGAACGCAAAAATGCTGGGACAAGATGGCAGGCCCATAGTGAAAGGATGAGGAAGTTTTAGGAATGTAAGATGAAAAGAAGATAAAGCATATCAATGGTATCTAATGGCTTCACATCCTCCTTAAAGGACCAAACGCCAAATTCTTTTTCATTTAAGAGGCGGTATAGTTGCGCCACACATCTGGGTTAGACTTTGAAAGTATTTTGGCCTGAAACTGTACTTGAGGGAGTACTTGTTAAGCTAATATTAATACATCAAGCTATATCAACCTTAAATCTCTAAACAATATTGAAATAATATTGTAAAACCATGAGCACCAATAATCAGTACAAAAATATTAACTAACTTGAAACAGAGGGAGTATAACTTATACTGAAAAGTAACAGCTACTCTTAGGTACTCTTACTATATTTATTATTATTTAAAACAGAAACTTTTAAAGGTTTCCAGCTTAGCAGACATTAAATAACATACAAAACAGTCTTAGTATAAACTAAGTTAAACCTTTTACATTATTTGGTTAGCTTTCAACAAATAAGTTCATCTAAAACAACAATTCAACTTCTTAGATACAATTAATAAATAACAGACTCAGTAAAAGTATATCTCTGTTTACTTGGTAGTGTCACTGTTGCATTTTACTTGATTCCTCTGCATCAGTGTCAATTAACATTGCTGATGATGGTGAAGTCGGTTCATTACATATCTCATCTTTCAACAACTTATAATATTCGATTTTAGCTTTCAAAACTTCCATTTCAAGCTTGAGTTTCTCCCCTGTTAACCTGGCATTCTTGAGTTCCTGTCTTGCAATTTTCCGCTTCCATTTGAACATTTTTGAATTTTCTAAATATTTTGATCTGGAAACTGGGAAAATTTCTCTTGACATTTCCTGCCAGGCTTTGAATGTGATTTTCCCCTCAACTCCTTTTCCTCCTGTCTCTGATTTTTTCTCTGGATTGTCATCTATTTTCAATTTTTCTTGGTTATTAAAGGTCCCTTCTGAATTTCTCTTATTCTGATTATCTTCTTCAAAGTAAGAATCAAACATGCTGTCTTCTGTTTGATCTGATGCCTCATCCTCCTCTTTACACTTGAAGTTGGTTTCATTTACAAATTCAGGGCTCAAATTGAAGCCAATCATTGTTGTATCATATTCAGTAATTGCTTTCAAGTGTGATTTACAGAGTGCATGCTTTGTGGCGATTGATGTGAATCTTTTCATGTCATCATTCCCAGTGGAGCACCATGATGATGTTTCTGGTCTCATCAAAACACAAGGCCAGCAAAAGAGTTTGTTGTAGTTTTTGCTTCCTGAAAGGAAAATGACAAATCAAACCTACAGGAGAAAAAGTCGTTATTGTTTTGGGGTTAATAAAAAAATTCTGAGAAACTCACCACACAACCATTTATGAATGCTATACCAGGATGACTGAAAAGTTCTGTTACAGTTTCTAGTTATATCTCGTTTAATGATTGTTAGCTTTGGGAGAGGACGTCCCTTTTGAAGGATTTCCAATTTCTCATTATCCGGTCTTATTTTAAAGGGAGAACCGTTAAGAATGGAGGGAATGATATCAGGAACCCCATCATCCTCTCCAGCATCATTACCAGGCATTTTAAATCCTTATAAATAACCTAATTTATAACGCTAAAAACCTGGGTTAGGAAATATATGTAGAAGAATTCACTAAAAGTCCCAATCTCTCATTTTCAAAAATCATTTCTGTCGACTTTAAACAAAAAAATTTTTAATTCATTAATAGGAAAACTCAATCACCACTTTTTAGCAAACATTAAATGAAGAATTAAATAAATATCTCCATTTTTATCTATCTAATTAATTACAGATAATTTAAATAATGTGTTTCGTTATCGTATAGAAGTGTAATAATTGCGAGAACAGGGAAAAGCTTTGACTGAAATGAAAACTGAAAATTTTATTTACGTCGACGGTAGCCATTTGATTTGTTTACATCCGTCGATTTGACGTTTCCGGTTCTCGCATTTCCGAATTTCGAGTTTCCGGTTTAACGATTTTTTCCTATTTTCAAAATGTAACGAAAATGGCGAGGTTCACAATAACATAGCGAATATGGTTACGACGATTCCCTTTCTGATCGCGAAAGTAGCCGACGACAATGATTTCCTTAGACTTAAGGAAATGGCTTACTTTCACGACGATTGGAATTTAGATTATGATAAAAATAGCATTAAAATCTGGTCGAAAACCGTGCCTGATGCCAGCATCAAAATGGTTAAGGTTCGTTTTGAAGTTTTTTCGTTTTTATTTTTATTTTGCAATTCTCTTCCGTTCGGTTACTGGTTTTGTCTTGTTGAAGTGAATGATGTTAAAAATTATGCTTTTTATGAACTTACACTACTTAATTGTTTTGATAGATGGGTTGAACTTTATTCAAGGTCTGGTCAAACTTCTCGTCGGTCAGATCTTCGGATTTGTTTAACACACTTTTGGATCCTATATACAGAAAAGAATGGGACACTCATATGATTGTAGGTTTTGATATTGGACATTTGAATCCAAATAACATTGTGAGTTACTATGCAGGTCAGTGCTTTTATATTATTAAAATTGTTACATCTCAATTAAGAATTACCTTTTTTTGTAGCTTTTTAAAATTTGATTTGATTTTTTATTTCAGTGTCTTGTCC
The DNA here is from genome assembly GCA_016920875.1 of Columbicola columbae. NCBI lineage: Eukaryota > Metazoa > Arthropoda > Insecta > Psocodea > Philopteridae > Columbicola > Columbicola columbae. The sequence continues at coordinate 3,125,453 of JADMLL010000007.1, read as the reverse complement.
ACCACCATTGAGAAGCAGAGATTTCGTCCTTCAGTGCTCTTGGCTTGATAGAGGCTCTGAACATTTTATTCTCAATCATTCTGTGTCTCATAAAGATCATCCACCGAAACAAGGTTATATCAGAGCTATATCATACTTTACTGGATATTTTATAAAATGTGTACCTTTTAGTGGTAAGCATAAAATTTTTTAGTTTCTATTTAAGGAATTTCAATGAATTAGCAGGCGAAATTGCTGTTGAGTTTGTTTGACTTATAGAAAAGTCTTGCATTTCTTTCATTGAAGATTGGTATGATTTTAAAAATCTGTCATTGAACTTTAGAGTGAGTTATTCATCTTTTGGTGCTGGACGGATCTCAAACTGTGAACTGTCACTACTCAGGAACTTTTGCCACTTGATCTCAAGCCTTTCACTGCACAAATATCTGTCAAACTTATTCATTTGAAAAAAGTGTTTGTTTCACCTGTCAAGAGAATGTCTTTAGGAATTTGGGGACTCCATTTGATGAAAAACACCAGCCCATAATAACAGAAATTAAATCTGACCAAAACCCAAATTTCCTTTTCCTTTAGCCAACTCTTGTCCTAGATGATACTTTAAGGAACCTGAAAACTGTTTCGTTTTACCATTTCAGGGTGTGAAATGTCTTTCGTTTCTCAAACAGATCCTCAGGGAATCATACCAAGTTGGATTGTAAACAGATGCACTCAGATTCTTGCACCAAGATTTGTTAAACAGTTGGAAAAAGCCGCCTTTGGTTACACAGATTGGAAAAATCAGAATAGTCCTAATTTCATTCCATGGATTCATCCAGAGCAAATGACTTCTCCAAAAATATCAGTTGAAGATGTTAGTATTAAAGCCTTTTTACCTGTTTTATATTTATTATATATTTATATCGGGAATTAATTGATATTAGCAAGACTTTTAACACTTTACTGATCAGTCACTCAACCAGTTTTTGGTTTTTACTCTGCTGTCTAATTGTCAGCTGTCATTGGGTAAAGTGTTAAAGTTCTTTTGATGTATAGTTTGCTCCTACAGTAAAGTTCCTTATTCGCGGGGTATATGTTCCATAAATTTTCCGCAACTACAGGAACCGTGAGTATGGAATGTGTACTCTATTCAGCTACACTCTTTATAAAAACGTCCTCATGTTTTGTTAACCCTTGAATAAGGTTCTTTCACTGTACATGTTACCATTGCTGCAGCCTGTTGGGTGTCCTGATTGACTTTGCAAATCTACAGCCGTCTATGTGAGGTTACTTCACTTAAACAAAATATTTTTTATAGATTCCAGTAGAAGTTTCTAAAACCTCAGTTTCAGAGAGAAATGTTTAATATATTCTAAAATGATGCTATGACTTTGCAGTGCGTACCTTCCGTAGAAGAACAGCAGAGTTCATTTTTCAAATACCTCGTGGAGAAGAACACAAAACCTCGACAAGTCGACGACCGTCCGATTCGAGTTCAGTTCTCACCAGCGACGGACTTGGCCGAATGTTCGGGGAGACCACCGCCTGTTAAGAGTGTTCCAATCAAGACATCATCCATAAACGTAAAAGTCGAGTCGGAGAAAGAAGAAAAACAGAAGAAGAGTAAGGGGGCCTCTTGGTTAAATTTGACCAGATTTTGTTTTAAGAGACAACCAGAATCATGATTTGATCGTTCGAGCACAAAGTCAACGCCTTCTTGAAAGATATCTTGTTATAGGTTCGAGAGCAGGTTTTTCCTTCTTTTAACGGCTAATGTCGGTTTTGTCCCATTTTAAGCACGTTCCCTCGGGTTAGGGGTAATGTTACTCAATCAGGATCCGTAATTTTATCAAAGATTTATTCAAAGTCTTGCCAACTTTCTGACGTCTTCAGGTTCACAATTGTGACGTAACACTTCCCGAAACTGATATTTTAGAGCTATCGACTATCGTATTAGTGGCTTATCGATATTGTTTTGTTGTTTCTCGTAGCTTTATTGAATTGCTTAAAACAGGCAGAATTGCTGTTGGGATTTGTATGACTTTTTAGTCTGTAGTTTGAGTGTCTGAAACGATTTCCCACTTTTGACCGACTTGTATTTTGTCAGCAAAAGTGGGAGAAGGATAGGACAACGAAAGGTAGGAAGGGGCATGAGGGTACGTCCGAACAATCTTCTCTTCTGCAAAGTATTCAGGTACAGCTTTACTAGGTTGATAAGTATGTTTATGATTCCTCATCATTCTCTTTTCTCTCCCCTTTTGCCTCCTAATGTTTAACTCATCTTTCTATTTTCTCTCCTTTATCTGATGCCGTAATAGGTTGAAAACCGGAAATGAAGCAAGTTATCAAGAGAAGTCCCAAGAATTCAAGTATCCAAGTCGAAAAGATTGTCTGTAAGCGATTGAAAGCGGGGGAGAGGGAGGAAAGAAGAGGGGAAGAAGCAACACTAAAGCAATTTAATTAGTTAATTAATTAATTTATTTATTTATTTATTTATCTACATCTATTATTCACGCCTTGTTAAATTATTTAAATATCACATTTATAAATATAAAAATGGATTTCGAACGTTTCCATCCGAACAGTTTTCCTTTTAATTTAGCTCAGTGAAAAACGTTCGGTTCACAAAACACGACGAAGAAGGAATGTTGGAGCTTTTTCGTGAATCCGTTTAAACATTGCTGACTCCCGTCTTCTCCGCCTGTTCTAATAGAGTTTGCAAATTAGACTCGAAAAGCTCGCACCTGATTGGCATTTCAAGGGAGTAAAATGGATTCTTAAGGGCGTAGTCGGCATAAAGCTCGTAGATTTTCTTTAACAAAGCTTCCATTCCTGTTTGATGAGTTTCCGAAATCGTTATGAACTTGACTCCGGTGAGAGTTTGAAAGCAGTGAAGCTTAAACGTGTCAGCTTCAAGGATTTCGATTCCCGAACTCCGAGGCTCTGGACTAAGTTGACTGGCTATCGCGAATAGAGGGTAGAACATGCTTGCTAAGAATATCTTCTCGTTGGTCGTCATTCTCGGTCGACCGAAAGTCAGGTTCAGAGGATAGTTTTTAGAATCGTCGAGGAGTTCTAACGCATCTCTTCCGTCTGCTAGTTGACGTCCTGTTACTGGGATTTTGTCGACTGCTAAGAGAACGTGGCCAACTGGAAAATAAAAAATGGAGACTTGAGTTTGTTGCTCACCAAACAACCAAAAGGTAAATAACAACAAGTCACAATAATATTAATACTATTTTAACTATTATATACTAGTATATTAATACTATAATAACTTTATAATTCTCTACCATTCACAGCCATTTTTTATGTAGCCATTGAAGCCATTATGTAGTAAAGTACGCAACTTTTTATGTTTTGATTTGTTTCAGGGAATACAAACACTTTAGACCCCTGTGATCAAGATAACTGATTCATTGTAACACTCTCCTGAATCTTTATGAAAGTTGTGTTTAATGCCCCCGAGAAGACTTTGATGCGACAGGTCTTAAAAGGTTAGAATTGCAAAAGTTATTTGACTAATCCTCTAGGGGTGAGATTTCCTAACCCTTAGCCAAGTTATTTATTATAGGTATCTCAACATTCCTCTTTCCCTCCTTGCTTAGTACAAGAACCAATCCAGTTTGTTTAATGAGTCTGAATTTTTCACCCTTAAACTAACTTTCATCCCTCCCATCTCCAATGTATTATGTTCTATAAGGTGTCTGTTTCTGAAAAATGGACACAAGGAACTTTTACTCCCCCCAAACTGTTAGACATACATCCTTTTAACCTAAACCAAGGTCATCTTGTTCTCTTTACCCTTCTCATCTTCTGTAAGTAATTTCTTTCATTTCATAGCATCCTCTTCAACAGATTTTATAAATGCTTCTTGTGACATCCTTTCACAATTAAATTTATCAAGTCCTCTTTTGGTCAATTAATAATAATAATATTTTTTAATATACCCTATTGTCCTAAAGTGGTAATGAGGGTGGGTATAACAAAGGAGATTAATATGAAGTAGTATAGAATGAACCAACCAGAAAACAAGTAGTGTGTAAATAAATAAACAATGCAGTACAAACATAACACTACAAATAAGTTAAGTGAATCCTAACAGAAAATTATTTACTTAGTATCCAAGCTTTCAAAGCTTCCAAGGAGCCAAATCATATAAAAACAAATATTTATAAGTTAATTTCCATGAGTAGGGTCTTTAAGTACAGAGTAATTTCTTTCAGAACATTACTCACTAATCTACTAAAGAAATTGTAGTTGTATGGCAGAGTAAGTGGGACATAGATCAGATGTTTGTTGGTTATCACATTACAACACTCGCAGGGTGTTACCTGATAGTAATCAAATAAATAACGAGTTTCAGTTTTGCAGAATATGTGAGGGCTTGAACCACCAACTTCCAGAGGCAGGCACTTTATTTATTACTACACAGGTTTCCCAACCAAATATTTTAACTGACATTCATTGAATTAAATCAATATTTGTTAAAAATAGTTTTGATGAAGCATTGGATTCTAACAGGTTTGAATTATGGGAAGTTACTCAAATACCAACACAAACTTAACTTTCGAATAGTAGTAAGTTTAGTTTAAATCAGCTAGACTAACTCTCCCTTAACTACAACTAGACCAAAAACTGATTTGATCAATTAGTAACAAAGAAAAATATAGTTTGATTAATTTACTGTGACACAGACAAAAATTCATTAAACTGGGAGTAAGAGGAGGTGATATAAACACTCAACATAACCTAACCTTGAATTCCATCTTTGCTACCGAAATTAACGACGATTTTCTTATTCTCATATTCTAATTTAATGTCTAACGGATATTTGAACGTTCTCACGTGTTCCGTTTTAATTATGTTATGATCGTGATTAAAAATCAAACCTCCACTTTTCGAAACTATATAAACCCCATAGATGACCATTTTACAACGGTAATCGAGGTCAGGTTGGCCAACCGAAAATCAACTCGAGAAAAAATTGAAAGCGAAAGAGTGATGCCAACCTTATCAAGAGGGGCGACATTTTTTTATCACCTCCCCAACGAAAGTGTCTTGATGAAGAAGGCGAAAATAGGAATAACTAGAAGACTTCTTGCATCTTTCATATCTTCTTGTGTAGTTACAAGTTCATTCAGTTTCTTTATATGGATAGCTTTTAAAGACGACATAGGTAATTAGAAAAAAAAGGAATTTTCTTTTGAATCAGTTTCCGAGTGGGTTGTTACAACATGGCCGTCCATGTTTCGTAGATTTCATATTTAAAACGTGAAATTATTATTTAACAATCTATTTAGTGTTTAAGTCGATCGAATTATAATATAGTAATTTGTCTTATTAGATTTGGATTCCTGTTTGGGTTTAGTATTTGACGAGTGTGTTGAAATTGTGAGCACAATCGTGCGTAATATGACATTGGGGTTAGTTACCAATTTGAATTTGTTTTTTTCTCGAATGATTTTGTCATAAAACAATTTGAGGTTAGTTAAATGAAACGTAGAGTGACGATTATTCACGATATTGTGTTGGTTTAAAGGGCTGATGAATGAGAAAGGTAAAGGTATCGCTCGTTCTTGTCGCCCTTATTTGGATTGTCATTCCTATATGGTGTTGTCTCTGAGATCAGGTTTGCTTCTTTGACAAAGTCTTAAATCCAGATTTAATTATCTACTTGCATTATTCATAACAATTTTTACAGTGGAATTGTTAGAGTTTATGTTTTTATTTAGCAAGTTGGTTGGTTGGTTAGTGATTTTGCTTACTGATTCCAAAACATGAATGAGTCATATATTGTTGAGTCTGATTCCAGTTGATTCTGTGTCAGACTTAATGCTTAAGAAAAGTAATGATTACATAAACTTGTTGACCAGTCACTAATTTTGTTGATGAGGATGTCAGTCTTATTTTAATAATTGTATAACCTATTAACTGCCAAATTGTTTTTGAATGGGTTACACTAATTATGACAGTGGGCAAGTTACTGCTTGTGTTATAATCACTGTTTCATATTGTGAATGACAACATATTTCGTCCTATGTTTCTGTGTGGAATGGGACTTGTAGTAGTTAATAAGTTACACCCTTCTGTGGTGATTAAACTGAAGAATGCTATGAATGTGAAGGCTCAACATCACACTAAATTCATAGTGAATTCATGAAGTGGTGGTATTCATTTAGTTCAAAATTAAAACAACCTTTGAAAGCTTGGATTTGATCAACATCTCAAGCTCTCAGTTGAATAGATATTAAGATGTCAAGGGATAAAGGAAAAGTCCAAGAACTTGAATAGTAAGGCAGAGTTGAGTTGTAATTCTCTTTTTCATCCTTAGATGTAACATGACTCAACTCCCATTATCACTCTCTTAGTGAGGTACACACTGGTCTTCCACCCAAGAACTCAAATTATGTTATTAGAAGGCAAGTGTTGAGTGATAAAAGCACCTAATTAGCAAAGTAGTTGTTGAAAGATAGATGAATCTCACCAATTTAGTCACATGCAAAGGTCTTGAGAATAGTCAAAATCCACCTTAAATTTGAATGAAACAGGTTCAACTGTAAAATTAAAATTCAGAACATAAACTCAATGCTGAGCTATAATTGAAACATTTTAATTGTCTGTAATTACACATTTAATTGAATTGAATTTTATGAATTGTGATTATTGTTTGCTCATAATCAGGGTGTAGCTTCAATACCTCATGATTGTGAAGATATCCCATTTCTACACAAAGGCTAACAACTTTTTGAAAGAGACAAAGTCAAACTTTAACTTGATGATAGGGTGGAGGAGAGTAAAGTTCATAACAGATGAGAAAGCTTGATAATAATTTCATTTTGTCATAACCTTGCAGCACTAACTGAGCCAAATCAGAGTTTGTTAAAGATGTGTCTGAAGGGCCTTCCAAAACAGAGTGTGAAGATTTTGGCTGTGCAATGACAAGGAGAGCAATAACCATTTCTTTCTGTGAACTGCCTTAAGACCTCTATCTTTATGTCTGGTGAGGGCAAGTCTGGATGAAATGGAACATAATATATAATATAATTAATTTTCTAACTAAAAATGATTTAACTGATAGTTGGAGGCCTGTGGTTGAGTGTTCGAAAAGCTTAGCTGAAGTGAGAACCCCTTCCGAAATCCTGTTAGTTCATTTTGTTATCATGATAGTTGGGTGCTCATGGATGAACAACAATGTGTGATTTATCTGTTTCAGATATTCGTGAGCGGTGTCACAAAAATTTTCCAAGCCTTCTTCAGGCTTATTATGATTTAAATGAATTTTTAGACAAAGGTAGTAAGCAAAGGGAAACAGATGTAGAGTCTTGGTCAGGAAAAGAGGGGAAAAAATAGCTTAAATGGTTACATTTAGAGAAGTGAGGTCTTACATTTACTTTTTTGTAACTGTGGCAGCCACGCGTTACGTAATTCAGGATTATAAAGAGGTGAGTTTGTTACTTATTTGTGGCTGTTGGTGTAATTGTGCTTCTTGTCATAACAATTTGGCTTATAATTTGACTAATTAATTCGTACTTAGGGAAAGGGATGTTGTGACGAAATTTGAAACTGCCCTTTATGTTCTAACCTCCTTCATTTATGGTAACAGTTTGCTTTGATCTGATTTTGATGATTGACTAACTCGAGATTGCTTTAGGTTGACTGTTTCACACTATACTTGTCCCTTGGCTTTGTCTCAGTTCCTTTGATGTTTTTTGATACTGAAGTCATGATTTAGTCAAGCTGAGAAATCACCCATAGGCTTGCCAACTACGGTTCTATTGTCTTGCAACACATTCAGGAACAAATCTTGTTGGAAAATAGTTCATAGGGGAATGTGACTGAGGACCTGGGGGGAAGGGGGGTTTGTTACCAACGTTAACTCGTTTCAGAAAACTGATTTAAATTTAAATTTAATTTCCAGTGTACAGATCCTGAGACCAGAAAGCACGTATATTATAGACGGCTCAAGGGTGAGGGAATTTATGAACGGGTTAATCCAGTATATAGAGAAAGAATATTAGACGAAGAGGACATAGAGATGCTCAAAAAATACGCACCATAGTTAGTCAGAGGTAATAAAATGATATAAAAATGGATAAAGTGGATTGCGCCATCACTAGCGCCCACGATCCAATAGATAAAATTCTAAAAAGACAGTCTGAGAGAAAGAAGTCAGAAGAGAAGAACAATGTAGATACGTCCAACATCGAGGAAATCGAGAGGTTCATCGAGGATTTCAACGAGAAGCAAAGAGAAATCGAAAAGAATTTCGAAATGACCAACAGCCTCGACCATGAGCGATTGCTCGATCACTTCGTCAGTCTCAACGATAAGATACTCGAGCTGCAAAAATTCTATTCGAACGCGACGATATTCTTGAGGATTTACGACAGGAAGATATGTCAGAATGCTCTGCACGTTTTACAGATGAAACTTCAAGATCTGGAGAAACGTTTGTTGCCAAAGAAGAAGTTCGGTTTCAAAACGAGGAGGAACAAAGTGGAGAAAGGTGACGTCACGAATGGAGTGAAGGAGACGAGTTCGGTGACGAAGAGAGAAAGATTTCGTTTGGAGGAAACCTGCGGGTTCTCGAAGAAATCGGATGAAATATTAACGCTGACGGCGGAGGAGGTCGAGAAAAAGGATGTACTGCTGACTGACATAAAAAACAGCAGCATCAAAGTGTATGGAAACCCGAGCACTCTTCACATGGCCAACCTTCAAGGGTGTCAGGTGTACAGCGGACCCGTGTCCACTTCCGTCTTTGTCGAGAACGTCAAAGACAGCTCCCTACATCTCGCCTGTCAACAGCTCAGGATACACGAGACGACGAACACGGATTTCTTCGTACACGTTACCAGCAAAGCCATCATAGAAGATAGCAAGAACGTTAGGTTCGGCGTTTACAAGTTGAGTTACGAAGGGATCGACGACCATTACAAATCATCCGGACTCAACAAAAACGTTAACAACTGGGATAAAGTAGACGATTTTAATTGGTTGGCTGTGGACAAACCCTCTCCTAATTGGTCGAAATTGTTAACTTAGATTTTTAGTGATTTTTATTAATTAGTCAGTTTTTTTAATTTATCTGTTCTAATCTTGATTTCTTCTAATCCTCAAAAATTTATAGTAATTAAAATTTATGTGTTTATTTGTTTCTGTTTTCTTTTTAACTGTTCCTTGATGCCTCCAGCGGTTTCAACAATCTTTCATCCGCTGGAATTTAAGTCTAGACCAAATAATTACGTTACTGAAATGTAACTTTACAATTTTAGTGGATGAACAGGAGGAGAAATCAAATGTGTCAGTAACACATCAACTTTCATGCAACTTTTCAAGGCTCTGGTTCATGAAGCAAATTTATTTTTATCATATTCTGTTAATAGTATATTATTAATACTACTGTATTTTATTATTATTATATCAGGAGGCAAAAGAATGGAAAGCTTACAAATCAAACAAAGAAAATCGAAGGAGCGTTGCTCCAGTGAGTTATAGAGAAACTTTGGAGTATTAGGGCTGAGTGAGGGAATGGTTATGGAAAGACCCCAAAACTGAAAACAGGAGCAAGATGGCCCAAAGACAGAAAAAATCTCAAAACAAGAGAAACAGAAAAATGGAAACTTATACCAAAGATGTGTTACAACAATTCAAACAATTTTTTACTGACATTCATTTTTTCCTTCTCTTCTTTCCATATGTCAGTTTGTGAAGTTTTCTTTCACTAACATAATTGTTTTAAGTCTTAAATTAATTAGCCTAAACTTAAGAGTCATATGTTATCTGGTTATGTAGCTCTGAGAATGTAACGAGATGTTATTTAACATTCTCAGCTCACTGACAGTGATTTAAGCCAATTCTACCTTCAGTTAGCTCTACATGGTGCCGTCATCTGTGAGAATATTTGTTCACACCACCACACCAAGTTTCTTTGTCTTAAGAGAATTTTTGATTCTCCTGCTTACTGCAGTGATGGCAGCTGTTGTTCAATTTATGTTTATATTCTCTGCCTTAGGGATTTAAAACAACATTAAAAAAGGTGTTTTCATGCTTTTGAGACTTGATTAAGTTTGTCTGGTGTTTGAAAATCAATCTTAAATAATGTACTCTCAAGTGGGAATTACTTAAATCTAGACTAAAGTCACAAAGTCAGAAGTGCGAATAAGAGTGCTGCTGTAGTTGATTAGACAATAAACCACCACGTATCATTGCTTGAAATTTTGAAATATCACTTGGTGCTTTGTTCATTTGAATAAATAATCTATCTTTTGCACAGTCCTTAAGATCTTTTAGATATTAATCAAACTCCTAGTTCTGAGAATAGTGTTGTGGCTTCAAGATAGACAAGAAATACCAATTTATCAAAGAAAAGAAGACCAAAGGGATTTGAAATTCATTCTTAAAGGTAAGAAAGGATTTAAAATTGTTAAAACTAAAATTCTAAAGTGGTCTCAAAAACAACTTCCCAACTTTAAGAACATCGAAAAGAGGAAATTATATTCTTTTTTCAACTTAAAACATTAATGACATACCAAAATAATTTAAAAAAACATTTTAAAAGCTTGACATGATCAAAAAAAAAGTATTCATAAGGATATGAAACTGATATCTTAAAATCAATGATGGAGTTCCTTAATCTCGAAACATAATTAAATATCAGTTTAATTAGTCGTCATTAAATAATATCTTATTAATTACAACTTATAAATAGTTTTTATAATGTTAAAAACCAAAAGTAACTCACAAATAATCCGACCGTTTTTAATTGGAACAGAACTTCATTCGATATATCGATTCTCGAACCTCGACTCGCTAGAAAGCACGATTAACCGTCTACCACTTGAAATGTGACGTGATACAGGTGTTTGGTTTACATAAGAGTTTTAAAAAATTCCTTCAGAATGGCGTCTCAAAAATCGAAAGTTATTAATCTTTACAAAACTGTAAGTTTGATTATAAGTTATTTATAAAACGGGTCAGTTAATATCGGTTGAAAAAAAATTGAAAAAAAAACAAATTGGTATGGGTCTGTGTAGACATCATGAGTGGAAATTTTTTCTGTTTTCAGCTTTTGTACATGGGTAGGGATTATCCTCTGGGCTATGAATTCTTTCGAACGAGATGTCACAGAGTGTTTCTAAAAAATAGCAAAGAAACTGATCCGTTAAAAATCGACCTAATGATCAGACACGGGAATTACATTATCAAAGAACTGGAAGCACTTTACAAGCTCAAGAAATATAGAACTTTAAAAAGGAGGTATTACAGAGAAGGTCAAGAGGACTATAATGAAATCCTTAAGAATATACATCAGCAGACATCTTGAGAGGGAAACCTTGACATTGAGAATCTGTCATGAGCCCCAACCAATATATGTCAATTTGGTGATAACAGCAAAGAGGTAACTGATTTAGTTATTAATTAAATGTTGTGTGTTATTAATTAATAAATATTGTTTATTTAGGTTAATTAGAATTCTTTTTCATTTTCTTTGATGCCATTTTTTTTAGCATCCTACTAACATTAATCCCTTGTGAGATTCACTTGATTTTGGGATTCGTCTTTTATTGTTAACCAAATCCCCTGTTTCCTTGAAAAAACTTTCCATTCATTTTTGGTGGAAGTTGTGTCAAGTCATAACTCAGGTAAATTCATTCGATTTTAAAGACTGACCAACTGACCTCAAGTTTAAATGTTTGAATAAACCTGTGGGTACTAATTAATTATTTAAACTTCCTTAGTTGATGTTGGACGTTTGAACTGTATTTGTTTCCTTGGCTATTTAAAAGGTCAATTTGATTTGAGATGATAATGTCTTGTGATCCTAGACCTTGAAATCATTTCAAAAAAATGATGAACATAACTTAGAGGTAACCTATTTATTGTAATCATTTATTAATAATTTTTGGTGGTTTATGTTTGTGTCTGTCAAAAAATTAAACGAATAATTCTTTTGGGTCCTTGTCATCTATGTATCCACCTATTTGTTGTTTGAGAAGTTCTACTTAACATTAGATAGATTCAAATTTTTTTAATGTTACTACAATTAGTTGCTTTCATTAATTGATCTATTTACTGCACTCGTCAATCATCATCAGGCTGTTTTGATGTTGACTGTATTACCATTTTTTATTTATATTTTGTTTAATTAATTAATCTCAATCTCAAAAACAGTTTTGTATTAATTATGTCCTCAGGACAAAAATAATTTATAAATTCAAGTAAAACATAATTTGACATTGGCAACCTTGCCCCAAGTTTATGCAACAAGTAGTGTAGTGGTTAAAGTTCCTGACTTGGATGATAATAAGTTCAAATCCTCCTCCCACATCCTGTTATATCCAAAAATGGGGTGAAAAACGGAATTGAAACCACCATCTTGTTCCAATTTTGCATAATTGATGTAACAATCATGGCTGGTCTTTCTTTTTTCTTGTCCAACATGAGTTGAAGTAGGATTCCTTGAGGTTGGTGGTAGGGAGGAGAGGGTAAAGTTTAGTAGTAGGTGAGAAGACAGTGTCAATAGATATTTGGAAAGAAAATAAGAGGGAACAGTTTCTACTTCAGTTTCTGAATTGGAAAGCTATAAAGTTAGCTGGACAGTTATAGTTGGTGGGTTTATTTAGTCTTGTCAGCAAAGGTTTGGTTTAATTTATATTTACTACTTTTGAGATACTGTAGTGGTTTTCTACTTCTTTAAAGTTGCGTTGGTTTGGTTTTTCTGCTGGGGCTGACTTTTGATAGAGTTAGGGTGAGTTGAGCTTAGTTGATTTTGAATCCTGTTTTCCATCCTTGGTTTCAACAGAATGTGGAAGAGGGATGTACTATTACTGTTGTGAGAAGAATTCTAAACTATTTCTGGAGCACTTAGGCAATTCGACCATAGACCCCCCCCCCACAAAATTCTACGATACTGGCTCATTAATCCTTCTTCAATCGAAATTTTCAACAGCAGAAACAAAATCTTGCCAACAACCATTTCAGCATTAAAAAGAAAACATTCCCGAAACCCACACATGTAAAAACAAAACAAAATTATTAATTAATCAGTAACCCCGCTTGTCTCCCTCCCCAGAAAAGAAAAATTCATTCACGGTTATTACAAAAATCAAAGAAACAGTCGCCGACGACGAAAACGAGGAAGTGGGCACCACCAAGTTAACACTACCACCATATCCTTTTCGTACCATCATTCAAATCTATCACCATTGTCTCTGTCTAGCAAACATTGTCTGTTCGTCACGGTTCCACGCTTTCTCGACGTGTGTATCCCCTCCTCCTCCTCCCTCCCTCACTTGTTAATTAATGACACGGTTTGAAATTACCGTTTGACCGTTCTAATTGTTAATATCGGAAATTATGAAAGCAAAAAAAAAGATGTCGAAGTGAGGGCATTAACAGTTGGACGAATCGAGTTGACCGTTAGCGAACAAAAGACACGGAGTTAGTGGCAAGAATCGAAAATAAATAAATCAAATGACTAAAAACAAATTTTTTTCTTCTTTTCGTTTGTTGGAGTTTTTCGAGTTGGACAATTTCCAAAAAAGAAAAATTTCAAATAAATAAATACATAATTTTATGAAGCAGTGACTCAGTTAAGTTCTCACGTATCAAAGAGGTAAATCGAAAAAGAAAATAAAAAAAAATTTTTTTTCAAAAGCTCGAGACGGAAGGAAAGCTCAAAGTGAGACTGATGTGTGAAGAAAAAAAATTTTTTTTCTGTGTAGTGTCCGCTGAGGTTATTCAAACCGCCATATTTGTCTTTTGTGATATTCCTGAACTTGTTTAATAGTCTAAGATTGTAGTGGTTATGAGAAAGCAACCTCAGAAATCTTAGACTGAGTGTCGTTGAAGAAGGTGAAGAACAGGATTAGCAAGAAACCGCGGTTAAGCTCGTCAGCTTTTGTTTGAGTTGGAGGATTATTTCTAGAAGACTGAAGCAAACATCTCGACATTATTGGAGGAGTCAGAAATGTTTACAGAAAACAAAAGACGACAATCTCTGAGTAAGTTTCGAAAAAAGAATGAAGATCAGGCGTTAGAATGAGTTCCGTTTGAAGGGTTGATAACGAGAGAAAGTGACGTCAGACTCGTCACCGTTCAGGAAGAAGAAACTAAAAATAGTTTTAAAGAAACCAGGAAAATAAAATCGAAGAAGTGGAGAAAGGTCAACAAATTAGGGCAATAAGCTCGCGCTGGAGGAAATGAAAAAAAAAGCTTCGAACGTGACCAAGAGAAAGGAAGTCAGATCGTTAACTTGGCAAAGATAGGAGTAATGAAGTCGGAAGTTAGGTCACAAAATGCTGAGTGAAGCGGAAAAGGAAACACACGAAAGAGGAAATGTCTGGTGGACAGATGAGTTAAGTAATCAGACCGACTAGTGACTGTAGATAAAACCTAAACGAAAAGGTTGATGTGCTGGAGAACAATTCAAGAATCATAATTTGGCAAACACCAAAACCGGAAGAAGACGAGCCTGAGTTTTAAATTCTTTCAGATTCGTAAGTAAAACCCCCAACGGAATTTTCTCGAACCTTTTTTTTTTTGTCATATATCGTCCTTGACCCCTTTCCTGTTGGGAAGTTCTCTCCCCCAATTTTTACTCCTCATTTACTACGCGAATGCGCTTTATTCCTACGCCTGCGTACAGTATCTTTTGTTTTTATGACAAAGGGGGTGGGCGGAGGATTGACTGGAAAAGGAAACGGAAGTTTAATAAAAAAACCGCGAGAAGTGAATCTTAAGGCCGTTTGTGGTTCGAACGGACGTTTTCCCTGTATTCTGTGGTTTTCTGCAAACATCTTCTCCTCTCCTCTTTCAAAGGGAGATTTCTGTGGGAGAAATTTTTTGGTTTTTCGGTTTTCCTACTCATCCCAAAGGTTATAACTTTTGGATGAGTATTCAGGTTCAGGTGGATAGATAGCCGGCAAGGTATGCTTCTGATGTTACCTCCAACTACCCGATTTCCAGGTCGTATATTTAACTTGGGAGAAAGAATTTGTATATTTTGCACATATTTGTGATAAATTCATTTCAAAAGTAATGCACACTTGGAATAAGGATTGGTAAAAGTTATCCTGGGATATGTGAGCGTCTGATGGTATGGATACTTAGATTAGGATCAGGTTGAGTTGTGTGTTGTACCATGCGAGTTGGGGAGACAGGTGTATACGCTTGGACGGTAATAAGGGTATATTAGAAGGTATAAATTTATACGCAAGTAAGAGAACAGGAACGAATGCTATAGGTTGATGGACAAAGTAACTTGGAGTAGTGACGAAATGGTTGAAGGTGACTAGGTGGTAGGAAAGCAACATGTTCGCGCGACATCCCTTTTTATTTAAAAAATAGTGCACACTGAGAGGAAGAATCTTTCAAAAATATTGCACAGATTTGTCCCTGATACATTTCAAAAGTAATCCACACTCAGATGAAGGATTAGATTTATAAACATTACTCGAAAGATGTGCCTCTGGTGTTATTCCCGGCTCTTCAATTTCTGGGAGGTAGGTCTGACCCGGGAGAGGTTTTGGTGAATAGGACCTTCTCTCAATTTGGGGAGGGGAGCGTTATACTACCCATCTGGGCAGGTTGTATGGTTGCTTTCTTCTTCCGACGAAATGAATGAATAGATGTTTCGGTAGTAGACAGGCAGACGGCTAGAGGTGAATAAAATAGCATAGACATGGGAAAGATGAAGAGATAACCCCAAAGTAGGATAATGATGTATTGAAAACGACAGGATAGTAGACAGATAGTTGTCTACGTAAGCAATCATCTCTTTACCTTCTCGATGGACACCATCTAATTTATCTATTTAAATAAAAAGATGAGCTGAACGATAGGTGGATAGATAAAGTCTTTCTTTTGAGGTTTTTCAAACGTATCAGATCTTTTTCATCGTAGATTTGATCGACTTGCAAAAAATTCTTTTTTCCCTTTTTGTTTGTCTTTCGTCCTTCGCTTTTGTTTGTTTAACGTTTGTTGTCACTTATCGAGTGACGTCGCATTGTCACCTTATAAATGTTAAAATATTTAGTGTCTTTAGTTAATGAGTGAGCAAATGATTAGAAGACCGTGGGATGAGATGTTTGGAGATAATATTGTGTCGGGGATAGATAATTGGAAAGTACATTTGGGAGAGGTGAGGGAGGAAGAAGACAATCTACTTCCGTGATCAGGTTTTGATTTGTAGTCTTAAAACCAAAAGTTAGGGACTAAAGTACTCGGAGGATGAAACAGAAGATGAGAGATCAATTTTCTTTAAGATTTTAGGTCGGAAGAAGAACCCCAAACTGACATTGGCCCGAAACCCTCGAAATGAGGTCAAACCCTACGCATAAAAGAAATAATCCGGAGGAGAAGATCGACCCGATTTCCAAATATCACTCCCCCTTTCTGACCCAGTTGACAGTTCTTGGTAAAAACTCAAATTTTGGATTTAAATAGCATTTCGATGTCACGAGGACCCACAATCTCGAGTACTAGTGTCAAGTTTTAGGCCAAGATCCCAAGACGGACTGTATGTTTTGACTCAACTCGAATTCACGACAGCGACCTACCGCCACACGACCAACCGGATTTCCTCCCCCAATCCACCTCACCCCTTCTCCTGTTCCTACTCCAAGGCACACGCGCCTAACAAAATCCATTTTCTAACGTTTTTTCCAACAGCAAAAAAAAATTCTCGTAGGCGGAAGTTGAGAGGGAAAGATGGTTGACGTTGTAAAAATTAATTTACCTCGTACCCCCCTTGATATCTTCACCCCCCACCCCAACAGCCCTTTACCTCTTTCACTGATTTTTCCAAGAGAGAAAACTCGCCGATCGAAAGTCAATTGAGATTTCCAAATCGTGACGTCATTGAGAAACGGAGGGACTCCTACGAAAATCTATTTTCTCGCGGTTGGGTCCCCCTTTCGAAAGAGAAAGCGGCGTTTTTACCCAATCTAAACACCGTGAACCGGTGTCTTGTTACGTTTCCGAACGGATTCGAACGCGTGCGCGCAAGGTTTTCGTGTCTGCGAAGTCCCGAATCGATTTTTCAAGGGAGCCATATTACAAAACGGGTTGCAGATCTCCAACCTTTTAGGAGTTTTTGTTTTCCTTTTTATTTTTTAATTTTGTTGGGTTTTGATTTCCGGCGACAAAAAGTATATAAATATTTCAGTTTTGAGTATCGGAAGTGTGTGCCCTTTTAGGTTTTTGTTTTCTCTCGCGAAATCATGACCGCGACGATTTAACGATACGTTTTTCTACAGAGGGTGTTCAAACCTGAATAGTTAAGAAAAATCTTCAGTCCATTAGGTAAGAAGACATTTTCTCTTTATATTATTATATATTGTGTGCGTGCGTGCGTTTTATGAGTATTTGACATATGTCGAAAACGATCTCGACATTTTAGTCAGTTTAATCATTTAGTGGAACGAGGAAAGGAAATTTTCCCCCAGGAAAAACCTCAACTACGTTTTCTTTCTAATATCGATTTCCACGTGGAAACCTAGAACCGTATAGAAGGTAGGTAGAATGGAAGGGATAGTGATTAGTATCATACTATCTAGGTTACGAGTCGTACAAGTACTGCGTAATGGAAACCTCCCCTAGTGGGATGGGCAGGGGGCGGGAGAGTTTCCAAAAATCTTTCCTTCGAGTGAGAGTTTCAAATTACGAATAAACCAGAATTTAATTACGGTGTGGGAGGAGGGGGTCCCACTTCCGGTAAGCATTTGATGATTTTCTTAGAAAGGCTTTTCGAGAGGTGGAATGAAAGGAATTCACTCGTCCTTCGATTTTTCCTGCGTTTAATGACTGTGGTTGTGAGAGCTTATTGAGCTTTATCCAACCGGAAATACTAGCTTTTGGAAAATTTTTTTGTTACCTGACTTCCGTTATAAGCTATAAATTGTTATTCTTTCTACCAGCGATTCACACTCAACACCTCAATCTAAGTTACGGATTTTAATATTAAAATCACGCGCCGTATTAAGGATAGGATGGAAGGGTATTAGGATGACGTTCGTTCGGGATTAAGCTCCTGCGAAGTTTAGGAAGAGAGCTGAGAAGAAAAGTTTGACGTATTAACATAAGAAAAATTTCTTTCTGAGAAACTATGTATTCCCAAAGGACTGCACGGATGAATAATAGGCCGCCATTTTGTTATTGGATTTTGGTTTTGGTTAATGTTTTAATGGGAAAGTTATTTAGAACATTCGCTGAGACTTTTGTAAAAAGGTTTTTCAGGTTTTTGTTTGGTTTTGAATTCTGTCACGTCACACTTTGTACCTTTGATTGTCATGAAGTTCTGTTTTAAATGTTTAATTGCGCAGTGCACTATTTTTGACATGAAAACTCGCAGAAGGTGTGCAATATTTTTGAAACGAGAACTTGCAGAAAGCGTGCCACATTTGTACATGACATGAAAATTTGTAGAAAATGTCCAGTACTTTTAAAATTGAAACATGCAGAAAGTTGCATTATTTATGAAGTGGTTAGCAAAAACTTGTGCATTCTTTTTTCTTTTCTTTCTTTTCTTTTCATGGACCCGCTTATCCGTTAGGGTCGCGGGGTGAGGGAAGCAATCAAAGACTTCCAGCTGGCACGATCTTCCGCTATTGACGTCAGAAAACCCGGGGTTATCAGGCGGGATTCGGCTAAGGCCTTCACCCCGCTGAGCCACCCCTGCCGCGGACGGCCACGGGGCCGCTTTCCTCCCGGGCACTTCGACAGGACCCGACGAACCAGACTTGTGCATTACTTATGAAATGATATCTTAACTAAAATGTGTCTCGCCAATTAATGGGTGTCTATGGTATAGATGAGCTTTTCCAGTCTTGATTTCAGGTGACTCAGTGGGAAGTATTTGTCAGAACCTAACTCAAACCTATTTCCGGTGCCTAAAAACTAAATATGGTGACATGTTTCAATTATTTATCGTGTGGTGAACAAACAGGGGTTTCCACACCCCCGAATGGAATTTTCCATTGAATCCTTTGCTTTGGCCTTTTTGGATTCGTTCCAATTTCCAGTTTAAAGATCTTTTTCGAAAGCAAAAAGTTTGGTGTACTTGCTTGCTCATCCGAACCTTATCAGGTTTTTCTTCTTCCCCGGTTCTTTGACCCGAAATCTTTTACGACACTGAATTCAAAGGGAAGGGAAAAACCTTGACGAAGGTCGTGAAGGTGGTGATGTTGAAAAGGCAGGATTGTTCCGTGGTTTTAGGTTCATTTGTTAAAAGCTTTCGAGAAAATGAAATGTTGGTTGCTTAGTTTCGCTCGACTAGTCATTCCCTTCATCCATCTGACCTAATACTATGAGCTTAACTCTAAGCGCACTCTTTCCTTCCTGAATTGAATTTCCTGATACTATTAGGCCTTCCTCAGGATCCCTTGGGAGATTTTCTTGAAATCTTCACCTTTTTCCCCTTCATTCCATTTTGAATCCCTTCCGACCTCTATTTCGCATTTCCTTTTTCTGATTAATTCACTCGTTTTTCTCTTTTCAATCTTGTGCGTTACGTGACTCAAGCCCTCACTACATTATTCTGCAGTCTTAACTTATTTTAAAATTTTCGTTTTTACGTGATTTTGAAACGGCCTCCCGCTGAGAAAAGCTTAAGCCTTCTTTGAATTAAGCTAAGTTCCCCGTTTCAAAAAAATTAACGACCATCCGGGTTTAAGGAGCATTCATTTGTTTGTCACTGTTTTAGAACTTAGCCAACCCACACAGCCCCAGATCTCTGCGAGGGTTATGGCTGAGTGTTCAGAGCGCCTGACTGTAAGAGATGCTGACCATAATAGTTCGAGGCTCCTCCCACACCTTATTACACTTAAGGGTAGAAAACGGTTTAAACATATACCTGAAAGCTTGTTCTTGGTTTGTTTTTGGTAGTTAGAGCAAGACATGTGATGCTGTTGAGACTAACATAACCTAATCTGATACGTATTTCTCTTGAACCTAAATTTCATTTCAGGTTCCTTTTTACGTACTATATTTAAGATTTCAATAAGTAAGTCATTATTCAATGTATAATATATCAAATACTCACATCATATAATGTATCAATACATAAATAATAATGTTTCGAGATAGTTCCAAATTTTTGACTGATCATAATTAGAAGGATTCAAAGCTCATCAGACTAACATAAAACAGGAAGTAGTGGTTCTATCGAATTTGGTTTTGGTCAGCTTTGGTATTATCGGCTGTTACCTTTAATGTTAGTAGTGTTATTCTTCTGGTACGCCGCTCAAGTCTAATTTTCGGGAGGAGAAAAATTTGCTGTTATCTCTTTCAAACTTTTTGTAGACGTCGAAAGCTGTAGGCATTTAGAATAGTTGGGAGTTTGGTCTCCAGACAAAATTTATTATATGCACACGAAGGTCTCATTCAACTATTGGTAATAACCCTCGTCTTTGATTAGAATTTAATTTATAATTAAATCGCCCTTCATTACAATATGAAACACCGCTGCTAGGTCTTATTTCATAAATATTGCACAGTTTGATATAGAAAGACGTTTTGTTCCTTTTCCTTTTCCCCCATTACCCGAACCGAGCCCAAACTCTATATCACTGAAGCTTTTAATATTTGAACGAGGTAGAAGTCGAGTCAACGACGTTAGTGGCCAAGTAACACTGTTTTCGGTTCTTAAGATTCAAGGTCAATCAATATATACCGACTCACACTGCTGTAATAATATTCAGATGGCATGGAGTCTCTCTCTTATTCTCCAACCGACAGGACACTCTGAACATGCTACTGTTAAGCCATAAATCTGATTATCGATTAATACACAACCCCTTGTTGTTACCAAATAATTACGGAAATAAATTAATTATTTATTGAAATAATTATTTGTAGTATTAATTATGTAAGAACCAATTATTTATGTAAATGTGAAAAGGGGAGTTGGACCGACATGGAAATTCCGTATTATTCGTTTGAATTATATAAATTTATACTATGGAGGATGTAAGTTGTATATGTTTTGATCATGCAACAGTGAAATGTATCATCGGGGTGGCTATTTAGGTTGTTGTCTTGTTTTCCAGGTGAAATGATTGTGTTGTGCACTCTCCACCCAGATTGGGTTGCCTCGAACTGCTAATCAGTTTCTAATTATTAAGATTGTTTCATAAATAATGCACAGTACCAAGTGTTGTTATTGAAATAACCGTTGGTGTATATAGGAGAACACATGGTTCCGCATCGACACAAAAATTTAAATTTCAGTTGGAACTTTAAAACTTTCGAAACCACTCGATGGTCTAATTAACGTTGAGAGATGTTTGCTCGGTTTTTCATTATGAAAATCACCGGTAGTACACGTGCTGACGGTAATAACGAGGGCCGTTTGTTTACCTATGACCATTGTTACCTCTTCTCTCTTCCTTCTGCGAAACGTTTTTGTGTTAACCTTGGGTGACTTTATCCTTTTACGTCAAAGTCACTCTTCTCGATTCCATTTTTCTCTTCTATTTATGTAGTTTCTAGTTCACTGGAATCCTCAAACCAGGATGTGTGTGTTGTGTGTGAGCCCTCGCATACCCATCCCTTCCCTCTTTCCCAGATTTTGTTTGTCTTTTTCTTGTTCCGCTTGTCAAGATTAAATTCTATTTCGAGGAATCTCTCTCTTTTGCCCGGGAGTCAAGAGGTTTCTTTGCCGGGGAAATTTCCTTTTTGAAAATTTAACCCCGGGGGAATTTCTTTTTTTTCTTTTTCATCTCCAACGTTTAGTCCTTTATTATTTTCGGGTTTTGTCTGAAACCGTTTCCGTTTTGAGTTGACTTTTCATTTTCCTCCCGAAGTTTCCTTTTGTTCTTGAAGTAATTGAAGTCGACTTGACTAGTTTCTCGTTTTGTTCGGTTTCCTGTCCTCCTCCTCTCGTTTGCTCTTTGACAAGTCACATTTGGTAGCTCTCAAAAGCTTCCATCTTTCTTTCCATTTTCATTTTTCTACTGCTGAACCAAATTTAATTTGGTCTTTTGTATCAAGCAACCTTAGAAGTGAAAGGGAAAAGGGCAACAGCGAAGATGATGTTTTGGAATTTCGTCAAATAAAAAATTTTCTTTTCCTTTTGCTATTCAGTTTTGTTCTTCAACATCATTGTCCAGACCTGTATTTCCTATTCGTTATCATCTAACGGAAATTAGAAATCGTTAGTCGGGGGTACGGAGCTTTTTGAACAGCTAGGAAATCAGATCGAACGTTTTTCTGTTTGCGTATTTCCGTGGTTTTTTTACTGTTCCGTGCACAACACTTCTTAAATCGATTTTTGCTGTCGTCAGTGCTTGCTGTGGTGACTTTGCCCCGTTGTTACAGTTTAACAGTTTTTTGCGTAGCTTTGCTTCTGCTGAAGAACTCCGGTCGAGATTTGCTGAGATAACGTTATCCTCACTCTCAGAATTTACGGAAATGAAATTTTCGACATGACTAATGATTGCTGAGGTGATTTTTCTCTCGAGTCGGTGTTTTTCCGGAACTCTCGATTTTCTTCTAAGCTTTTGAGATTTTTTGCTGATAATCTCAATGTTCAGTCGGTGAGAGACAACTCGGTGAAAGAGGTTTCATTTGTTGAGTGTTTTGGGTTGACCTTTTAACCATAAAGCTCTTCCATTTTGGCAACCATGTTCCTTAAAAGTTTTTTCTTCTTTTGTTTTATAGAAAAGTTCAAAGTTATTTAAAAGTTTGAAGACAATTTTACGGCTAGCATCAGCCAGTGTGTCTCCTTAATTAATCCTTTCCTACAGCTTGGGATTTTTTTGTGAGATTAGTTTTAAGCTTTTTATTCCTCTTCGTCACAAGAATGTCAGTGTTAATAGGAAAATTAGAAGAGAACTATGTGGAATTACAACTTCCTGCAAACTTTTCCTTCCACTAATTTTGCTTTTGATATCTGACGTCAAGATTTGACATAATGGTTGTCTAAAACAGTTCTCCCTGCTATTAATGCCTGCTGGCTTAAAGATGTGGACTATTACTTGAGGATTTGAGGACACCAAACTCTTATTTTACGTTCATGTCTAATACCTTAAGAGACGTGTGATATACTAATAAACTGTGCTAAAACAATATGGCGCCCAGTGTTTAATATTTTATTAATAAGGTTTATAAATAAATAAATTTTGCCACATTTGCAATTCTTATTTCACGGATTGTTTACTTATGTGTATCAGTGGTTACAGTATTCGCTCAGCTGTATTTTTGTTTCTGCAAGACACTGCATTCTTATTAGTGAACATAGCTCTTAGTTTGCCATTCAAACAACAATCACCCCCCTCCGGTTTTGTCTGTTCTCTTCCTCATCTCTAATGTGGGAGAGTATATTTCAGTTCAAGAAAAACTTATTCAGATGGGAACTGATTTGGTTGTTTAACTTGTAAGGGACTCCTAACGAACTCAGCTCAGAAATTGTCACAGAGCTTCACAGGCCAAAGAAAAACAGAAAGATTGAGGTTATGAAGCTTTAATGGAGCTTTTAAGACTAATATATACGTTGTGAATCTATACAAATACTAAACAGTAACGCTGTAGTGTAATGTTTAGCTTTATTCCGTATGATATGTTGGGCATATAACCATTTAAAAGGGATTATACCCTTAGGCCTAAATTTATATCCCAACTCATCATCAAATTCCAAAACCAAATTCAACCCCTCCTTCACCAAAAATAAAAGATTCCAAAGCTCATCAACACCATTTCAAATCCTAAAATAGAATCCCAAGGTTTTTTCAAACCTTCGAAAACAGTTTCTGACTAATTCCTCGTTTGTAATCCGATAGAATTTTATTCCCGGTTGACTTAATCAGAATCAATGGATAGTAGTATGTGGGCGGATGGAGGATTGAAAAAACGAAAAGAGCGAGGAAAGCAGAAAACGGGAGACGGGGAGAGGAGAGGAGTAGAGAAGAGCCCCGAGATTATTAAATTTCCCATCTGCGGAGGTTTGCAGATGGTAAATTGGAAGAAGTCTCCCTCGACATTGTTCGGTTCGTTTTTATTCAAACGCGATGACGATGACCTTGAGGGAAAGCTGAAATGCGAACTACGACCAACAAAAAAAAGCTCAAAACAAGCTCAGAGGGATAAAGTGAAAAGCTTCGCTAGAGACGCCATTTTTTTCTTTATTCCTACTATTTGTATTCATGGGATGGACAATCGATCGATTTTTTTTTTGTTACAAAATCTCTCATCGAAATGATGATTAATTCGTAATTAAGAAGGAAATTTGTTTTTAACCTTGGAACGACACAAAGTTGTAACGATAAAAATGGCGATTTAATTAATTGAGATTCGTTAAATTTCCTTTGGGGAAAGAAAAATAGTTTCAAGAGGTTTGGGAAATAAGCGTGGGAAGAGAGTGAGAGTGAGTCAAAAAGAGAGAGAATTATTCAAGAAACTGTTTAAAAATCGTTTTTGGTAATCTCCCTCTCCTTCCCTCTTTGAGTCATAATGACACTTGTAGTTTCAGTGTCAAACAATATTAAATTCAAAGCTCTACTTTCAGTACAACAAACAAAATGGAACAAAACCATTGAACAATGAATGACGTGATTCAAAAACATGTAAATCGTGGAAAATATGGAAGAGTAATAAACAAAGACAAAGAAGAAGAAGAAGAAGAATAACAAACAAAAAAGGAAAATTTACAGAAATAAAGAGAAAAGCAGTATGAAAAGGAGAGATACAATGAAACGGAAAGAAGAAAGAGAGAGAGAAATAACAGAGAGAATTCAAAATAAGCACAAAATGTCAAACTATCAAAAAGGCAAATCAAAAGAGATAGGGAGGAGCATGTAAAGAAAAAAGCAGAAATAGACAGAGAAAGTGGAAAGGCTAATAGCTAAAAGCTTAAACATAAAGAAAGATAGAACGAGAATAGAGAGAAACAAGAGGAGAGAAATGGGAGATACAGAGTGACAGAATATAGAAACAAGAACTGAGAAATGAAAGAGTCAAAGAGAAAGAGAATAGGGAGAGAAACAAGTACAGAAAATGGAAGAGAGAGAAAGAGAATAGAGAGGAACAAGAAGAGAGAGAGAGAAATAATTATTCCAAAACAATTTTTTAAAATCGCTTTCGAAAAGCTCTCTCTCAGGGCCGTAATGACATTTCCCATCCCTGTTTATAACAAGATTAAATTCAAACCCCTACCTGGGATGGTGGTGGAGGAGCAGTTAACTCATTTTTGGCTTTTGAGGGATGAATAATTTCAGATCTTTAATCAAAGAGAGGAATGGGAGAGGGGAGGGGGCGAGGTAAACATGCTGTATTATCACGTCATTGTTTTCTTGTTTCTGTCATCTGCGTGTGGTTTTGTTTTTCGGTTTTGGGTTTCAAATTTTAATTAGAAGATTTCATTTTTGAAGAAAAATGGGAGAGGGGGTAAGAGCGTACGCCTCACAGGGCAACATCCTTTTTGACCTCTTCATATGGTTCGTATTAAGGGGAGGTAAATGTGTGGTTGGAATTTTGTAAAGTTTCAGTTAACTTTGTTCGTCGAAAAGTTTTTTTTTAGGTCTTCACGTTTTATTTGGTTGGAGTTTCGTAACATTGTTACGTGATAATTGACTTTCCGAGAGCTTTTGAAACAGTGTTTCCTCACTCGGTCTTTCTTATCAGGTTTAAGGGAATTTTCATTTATTTGTGATTGGGTTTTGAGCTCCTTGTGTCTTGTTTTCTCTCTTTGTTCCTCTCCCACCCCTCTCTCTGAACTTAGTAGTGGTTTATCTCATCTTTTAACATTCTCCAAAACGTCTGAAACGCATTCTTCTTCTTAGAGTAAGAAATTTTTTTTTCAAGCCCGCAGCAGTAAATCTTCCTCAAAACTTAAGTTCAACAGCATTAACCCCCCTCTTTCTATTTTTATCTCCTCCACGTCCCACCTCTTAGAGATTTCCCAACGAAAAGCTCAATCGGGATAATCCGAAGACTTTTCCTGTTTTAATATCGATTCGCATTATTTATTTACAATTTTCTCTTGATTCATAAAATATTCATACGTTCGGGGCGGAAATTTCGCAAGGGACGAGTGACCGCGTGTGTATATACTGTACGCCTCACGTCTCGCTTTCCCATCAAATTCAGAGATGGAAAGTGACCTAGAGGAAGGAAAAGAAAATTTCCCTAATTCCGGATCGTTTATATTTTATTAACGAGAATCATCGCAAAAAAAGAAAGTTTATAGCTCGTTTTTCTTCATTTACCAACTTTTAATGACTTTTCCGTCGTAATGTTTTCTCTACCCCCTCCTTTCCTCCCTCCCTCCTTACCGACTCCAACTTCCTCTGTTATTCTAAGCCTCGGGGAAAATTGGCTTCTCAAATTTTCCTGTTGTTTTATTTTTTTTCTTTCCTTTCCTTTGTGGATTTTTATTTATTTTTCGGCGTTGTTTCTTCCTCTTTGAGTTTTTAAATATTTAGCAAAAGGAAAGGAAGAGGGAGGAGAAGAGAGTGAGGAAACGAGATCGATGAGCCTGTTAGAGAACTGACAATATTGAGAGTTAGTGAGAGTTTCGTTTAAGTTATATAAAGGGATTGATGTGTGGCTTTTATAATATAAAATCAATATATTGAAACCTTTGTCATATTAAACGAGCCTCATTAGTTTTTGCTGACTGAGATTAAGTGACATTCGGGATTGAGGGTTTAAATTCTGTTTGATGTTATAGATACAACTGTTTGGGATTTGTGTGTTTTTTTAGGTCGAATGTATAATAGATCAAATAAGGGAAATTACACATAAGTGACAGCTTACCGCAGTACCATCATCGTGTTCAGTGACTCCCTGAAAGAGTAAATCGTGGGTGTATATTGGAAAACATTTTCCATTGATTCGGTTTCACTTTCAAACCGTTTTGAAAGGAAGTGGAATAGGGGCGGATGTTTGAACAGAAGAGGATTTAGTATTCTAAGTGTTACTATAAATAGGGGTTGTTTTTCTTAATACTGTTCGCTGTGGTAAGCTGTAAGCTTATTTTGTTCAACAAATGAATGTTTTGGGTTGTTGAAATGAATGTTCGTCTTTGGTCTTATGATATACTCGGCTAAAGTGGGAGGAGTAGCGTAGTGGTTAAGTTCCTGACTTGGACGCAAATAGTTGTGAGTTCGAATCCTCGTCCCGCATCCTGTTATACCCAAAAATTAAGGGTGGAAAACGGGATTAAAACCACCGCCATACTCGACTAAAACTGGGGGGGTGAAGGGAAATATGAGCAAGGTTTCAGCTGTTAGCTGCTTTGGAATTTTCGAGTTCTAACTTGACTTCAAAACTCATTTTTCTATAGAGCAGAGGTCGGCAACTTATTTCGGGCAGCGTGCCATTTTCAAATAATAATTGTAATAATATAATATACTGTATTTGTATACCCTTTTCGGGTCTTTACATCACAGATTAGCTATTAAAATAATGTTAGCTTGGTTGTGTTCCCAATATAGTCAGAGAACAAAAATTTTAGGATTCTTAACAGGGAAAAAAAGGGAAATACAATTCCAAATACATCTGTATAAACATATAAATATATAAAATATTAGGGGAGGATAGTTTATCTTTCATTTTATTCTCAAAGTTTGTTGATATTTCCCAAAATTGTACTTGTGCTTTGGTTGAGCAGCGCAAAAAATTGCAAAGGACCACAGGTTGCCGACCTTTTATATAGACTGTAAAGGTAAATCTGAACAAGACTGTATAAACACAAATCCAGGATCTTTTGAGGTTTAAGAACTTTATAGAACTTCCGGCTTGTCAGAAGTGAAGATCAAACACAGGCAGGGATGTAAACCGTAACAAGGGTTCTTCAAATAGTGACGTCAAAAAAAAAAAAAAACTGACAAAAGGATGTCATTCGTGTAAAGCGCACACTTAGTTTCCCGAGTTAATTTCATTTCAAAAGCCGTTCGTACGTCCACGTTCGCTAAAACTTTAATCTTCCTTTCTAAAGAATTTAATGGTGTTATCGTTTTGTAAATTAAAAAGGAACCTAAAGTTGATTAAAAATTTTTTTCCCACTCTAACTGGATTTACGTAATCCTTTCAATTTTATTCTTCTTTTAATTTTAGATAAAATACGTAGTCATTCAAAATGGCGCCCCTTATAAAAAGGGATGCTACCGAAGCCAGAAAAGAAGAGGCGCCGACAATTCAAGATGCAAAGTTGGTAGCTCCTTCTATAGAACCGGAGGAAGCCGATATGGGTGAGTTATGAACAAGGTTTTATACTATGATGTAAATAAGGTTATTATGACTTTATATATTATATTGTATATTAGTTTATGGTTATATGGGTGGGGTTTTTAAGGGGATATTTAAGCTATGAATAAGGTTAAATACTTTGATTTGACTTCAGGGATGCTAGACTACATAATGTGTGGAGATGGGGGACTCTGTTCCTCAGTATAAATGTTACACAGTTATACTAATATCCATTTCGTCAGTGTAACTTTGGAGCAGAGACTGACGAAATGAATTGTTTGAATTGGAATTCCGTCATTTTTTATTCACTTTTTGACTTTTCCTGAAATAAGTTAACAGCCATAGTTTATAATGTATCTCATATTTTTATATAATATTGGCGCATTTAGTTTGTCATACTGAAATTCTTTCACTTAAAGCTGTAATATCAACCCTTCATAACTGGAAGTGGAGATTTCGTTTGGGAAACCCTAAACGTCTCGACTGGACTGATGTTCGAAGAAGTGTCACGTAGTCACAACATAGTACAACGTAAAAAAATTGACAGGAAGTAGATATTGTAATATAACAAATATTTTTCCCTATAAACTATGAATAATAAACTTACGTCTTTGATATAAAGTTCCCTTCATCTACACATAGAGTTTCTTTAAGAGCTTCTTCATCCTCATAATCCTCTGTTGTCTTCATTCTCATAGTTTCATAATCCTCTCTGGGATTCAGCAATGCTGGCGTTAGTTATGTAGTCAGGAAGTTAGCTAATAGTATAAAAATAATTTTTAATGACATGAATTTCATTGACAAACAAATAATTTAGATTATTAAGACCGAGAATGAGTCGATGGAACAAAAAATTCGTTCTGCATTGTCATTGGCTGATGGTTCGGTCATTAGTCTTTGGGTATAAAAGATTATAACCTTGATTTTGAAAAATATGAACAAGAATGTATATTTGAAAGAATTAGGGAAAATATATTTTATAACAATCATAGCACTAGGTGGTACCACTGAAAAAATGTTGACCAGGTTTGAGGAGTTACCGTCCAACTGTCGTCGAGGTCGTACATGGGTATGAATGCTTGACATGAATTTAATTCATACAGTATACAACACTTTGACATCGTGACTACAGTTTGTAAATTAGGGTTTACTTAAATACTTTACAAAAAGTTCTGTCGTTTTTCACTTCTGGTTATAACAAGATGTGTGAAAAGGCTCGAACTTTAGTCAGGAAATACTTTCAACAATACAAAAACTACTCTAATCACGCCGAGTGATTTCCATCTTTTCTGTATTACTTCATTCCTGTTGGAATTCGTATAACATACTATTAGCGCCAAAATAATCGTTAAATTATAGAGAGTGCTAGTATAGAGAGCTTGATGCATAATAACATAGCAGAAGACAGTTAAGAATCATATCGTTGTTGTAAGTCAATATAGGCCTAATATTTTTTCATCCACTGCATCCAACAGCGTGTAGTTATCTTACCCTACAGTAGGTCAAGTGGATCTGGTCAACAGGAACTGTATAAGCCGTCATTATTGAATTCTAATTTGAATCAGGGTCTGTATACACACATTCAGTATTTTGAGCACTCACAGCAGCTCTGATTCCTCCCACTTCAGTCATTCACATTTTATTATATTATATATTATAAGAGTATAAGCTGGGTGAACGAGTCATTTAGTTAGTTGTACAATAAATAAATATTAAAAAAAATATTCACATTCAGTATATATAAAAAAGAGAGCCAATTATGTGGTAACGTTTTTAAACTAACTATAACACTATCTGTATAACATTTCTGATATACCTAATAGTTTTATTGGATGTATTGTATTATAATTTATAGTCGAATGATTTTATGTTTATTTATTTATTTCTTCAGACGAATTAGTGAACGAAGGGAAAGAGGCAGCAACAACAGCCATTCCCGTGAAGACGGAATCCGAGAAAATCACCGAAATAACCGAACACATAGCCGAAGAAATGGGACTTCCCACTTGGGGTCTGGTAGCCATACTAATTGGTGAGTATCGAAATCGATATTTATATTCGTATTTTGACCTCCGCCATTTTCAGCAATATTTCAAGATTGCACTAATCAAATCCCAATCGTCTGTTATGAATTTCAGCTGTTGGCTTGGTCATACTGTTGATCTGCGGATTCTGCATTCGTCGATGCTTCAGAAAGAGACGTGCTAAGGATGGTAAAAAAGGAAAAGGGGTTGTGGACTTAAAATCGGTACAATTGCTTGGCTCAGCTTACAAAGAAAAAGTATGTGGCTTTGAAGTAGGCCTTGTGTGTATTTCTGTGTGACCGCAGATCTTGGAGCTTTGGAAATGATCGTCTCTTCTTCCTCGACTCTTTTTTCTATTTCTTTTTATTCTTTTTTATTTATTTTTATCTTTTTTATCGTTTTTATACTTTCTTCTCTTTCTTTCTTTTATCTGTCTTAACTTTTCGTTGTGTGTAACGTTTATCTGTTGAAGCGTTCAAGTGTGAGTACGTCAAGAGAATTTAAAAGCTTCTCTTATCTCTTTCGTGATTCCCTCACGACGTCAAGGGTTTTGATTTATTAAAATTCTGACGTTCAGTGGCGGAATCAGGAAAGCAAACAACTTCTAAAGGAATCGTTAGAAGTTACTTCCAATCAAAAACTCAACAAAAATGTAGCCGCCTGGTTGTGGGTATGATAGGCCCGTTCAACCGACTCAGCGAACTCATACTGCGAACGCTTAAATTATTTAAGTTGCTTTTGGTCGTTTTTGTTCTTTTTTTTTTTTTGCTGTCTTCTTCCCAGCGGGAATTTAAAAAGAAAATGATTTCTAAGTAAGAACGAAAGGAAGATAGAGACCCGGAATCTGCGATTGATGTTAATTCGACAATTTGGGGCCCTTCGATGTCACATAGTGAGAGGCATGAAAAAAAAATTTTTTTTTTCCTTCTTTCTTTTTTATATACAGTATATATTTCTTTTTGGAATGACAAGAATTTGGCTGCGAATTTTTATTGCATCATTTAGGCCGTTTTTGGGTTGTCATCTCCCGTCAGCTCTCTGACTTTTGACGGAATCGAGATTGGGACGAATCATTCACGGGAATATTGTAAAATTTATATTAAAAGGAGGCGGTGTCTTTACCGAAATCCGTGAAAACGACATTTTCTCAGTATTGCTTATTTTTCTATTGCCAATTCGTTTCGTCAAAAGTCAAAGAAGTCCTCATTATAAATTCAAGTGATGCGTAATAATTATAAAAGCGAAATATTGTTCGCGAACGTTTTCTTTTATCAGCAATTTCTCATGTGCGAAAATATAATGGGAACGATGGCAACTCTTGTATGGGCAGCCTTGCACCGTCATTTGTATCCTCTCACTTAAAATTCATTTGGGCGCCAAAACAAAAGCAAAATCAGTTTTATTTATTTATTTATTTATACATAACGCTTAGTTTCCTTCATTTGATATAGATTTGGCTGTCTACAAAACAGATTTTAGTCAGCTGATTGGTCAGAAGTTTTTTTTTATAATTTTTTGAGGCAATTTCTTGTTCTGTGAGAACAATGATCGATTTTGTATTATTCGAATTTGTTATTGATGATCTTGGAGGAAATTTAAGTAAGGGCTGATGACTCAAAAAAACCTTTGACACTAGAAAGACTGAAAATTGTGAATAGTTATACTAAGCATACCTTCAAAGCAGTCAAAATGACTTCTTTGGGTTCTTTTGAATTCATTTCCGGTTCTTACAGTACTTGCATCAGTGATATATATACTAAAAATGGATACTGAGAAGATTAGCAAGCTTCTTAACACTATGACGTCGGCTGGCCTTACTGTGGCGTCATGAAAACAGTATCCGTTGACCGCCGGCCGGCGACTCCTCGGTGGTGCCATGCAATATTTGACAAACTCTATTGGCTGAATGCCGTTGACGTCACAACCGGAAATTATTACACACACGTCGCTGGCGATCTTATACTTATTTACACATGGGACAATTACCACTGAAGTTCATACATTGTGAATTCAAAATATTGGTTCTCAGCCAGCGCGAGAGTCAGTTCCGGTGCCAGGGACACGAAAAAAATTTACATCAGACCTCCAAGACGTCATAGTGTTAATACAAGACGGCCTCATACCTGAAAACTCTGACAGGCCTGCTGTTGAGTGGTCAAAGCGCCTTACTAACAAAGTGATGGTCGAGTTCGAACCATCTCACATCCTGTTATACTCAAACGGGACTACAACTCAATTCATTTCCAGTCCTATTGATTTGGAAACAGTAAGTTTTCCGGGAAAAGCACAGGCCTTCAAAACATAACCCATACCTATAACAGACTACAGGACACCCAAAGCAAGTCACTGTATATCGAAACAACAAATTCGATTTTCGTCATTACGATAATCCACAGCAAATTAATCGAAGAGTGATTTTGATATAGAAACCTAAACGTGGCATAATTTTCTAGAACCTATAAACCCACTTAAAAAATTCAGGAGCGTATATATTTAGAATAAACCCCAAACCGGAAATTGTTTACAGCTCTTTAAAAACTACTAATCTTCTTGCTTAGTATTGTACTCAAAAGAAAGAAAAAACTTCTGACTCGTTTTTCAGTCGCGTTTTTGTTATTTCCATTTTGAGCCTGTAGGTTAGGTTTTTATAATTTTTTTGATTTGATCGATTTCACACGATACCTATAAACCGATTATCGCTTCTCACGTTTTTCACCCCCCTCAAAAGAATCTCATCCTTCTGTAAGTTTGCTGTTGCTAAGTTACCAGAGTGATGAAACAAACCTGACAATGATTCAAATCCACACAGCCCTCATGCAACACAAGAAAATTCAGAAGAGGTACAGGATGTACCTGAATGACATCTCCACCACCCCGTGGTTTATTCAACACGTTGACTGCGACCAAAAAACGAGTTTAGTTTAATCGTACGAGAAAACTCGGTCTTTGGTGTTTGAGTCAAGTAAACAACCTACAGACTATCTCGCTTGCAGTCAACGTGTTAAACCGGATATGGTTTTCGTTCTTCCTCAGCAAATTTACAGAGTAATTTCGATTTGATTGCCTGATTTATTAATATCATTATTTATTTATTTATTAAACAGTTTCTTTGCATGGATTTGAACATTTTGTTTTCTTCACAAAACTAAGCGAAACTTTTTTTTTGAACGGCCCGTGAACGTACATGTCGTGCTCCTGAAATCGACCCAGACATTAACCTAATTATTTTACGGCCAAAAACTCGAAATGGAAAACTGTATCAGTAATGGGCCTTTCAAAGAAAAACTTATTTTTATTAATTCTAAGCAACTTAGGTTAGTTTTTAATTTTAATAACTTTTATTGATTACTTTGGAAAGAGAAAAATAAAAATAAAACTTTGTTCTTGGTGTCACGTGACCTCGTCATGTCACCAACAGCAAAAGGTCAGAGGGTTGGGAGCTAAACGTTTTCTTATTTGAAACATATTCAGGCACCGGACCTGGATTTTTAGAACCGGAAATAAGTTTAACATGTCTTGTGGGGAGAGCACGCTCAGGTTAAATCGGAAGTAAAATAATTATTCGGATTTTCAGGTTCAACCGGATATGGAAGAATTAACCGAAAATGCGGAGGAACAAGGTGACGAAGCTGAGAGCAAACAAAGCGAACAGAAATTAGGACGACTGCAGTTCAAACTCGAGTACGATTTCAATTCGAACAGTTTGGCAGCGACCGTGATACAAGCTGAGGACTTGCCTGCCTTAGACATGGGTGGTACGAGCGATCCCTACGTCAAGGTTTATCTGCTGCCGGACAAGAAGAAGAAATTCGAGACGAAAGTCCACAGGAAAACCTTAAGCCCCGTTTTCAATGAAACTTTCGTGTTTAAGGTGAGTGAGAGAGGGGTTGTCATTTGTCGCCCCGAAAGCTTTCTACTACCACGTCATTTTAATATAAATTTTTTGTTTGTTTTAGAACGTTCCCTATGCAGACGCCATGAACAAAACTTTGGTTTTCGCTATTTTCGATTTCGACAGATTTTCCAAACATGATCAAATCGGCGAGGTTAAGGTACCCTTATGTCAGGTGGATTTAGCTCAGACCATCGAGGAATGGAGAGATCTTCAAAGTGTCGAGGGTGAAGGTGGTCAGGTGAGTTTTTTCGTGCTTTACGGACTTTCGTCCGGAACAAAACACTGCCCTCCTCAAAACATCTTTTTACTTGTTGATGGTCACGATGAAACCTTGGATTATTATGCGAGTCAGGTATTGCTGTCGTATTTTGTTTTTGTTGTAAGGTTCATTCTGCTCTAAGCAAACAACATAACGCTATGTTTAATAAATTTTCCTAAATAGTTAGGTTCATAATATTATTAACAACTTCCGGTAATGTTTAAGGAAAACCAAAGAAAAGTCTGATTTTATATTAATCAACTCTCCTTCGTTTACTTTTCTGTCGTTGTAGATTCTCTAACAAAGTAAATTTCTTCGGAAGTCAGTTCTTTAAATAAGCCATATTGCTCTTAAAGGTTACACAGTCAGTAACTGATCACTAAATCCATTAATAAATCTGTTACTGACTCTGTAATAGTGATGACACACATAGTAGATGCAACTTGGAGAATGAATTTATAACCCATTTTGCTTAGCAAATGGTATGAAAGTGTGACAAAGTCCGAACCCAGTCCCCTTCGGTCTCGATTGTAGGGGATATGGAAAACTGTTTCCGGTACTTCAAATTATAGATTAATAAACCTAGAGACGAGGTGTGATAATTTAAATCCAGAAATGACTCCCTGAATCAGTTCAGTTGATGATATAAGTTGGAAATTTGAAGTTTGATCATTCCCACTGCTTTTAACTTGAAAAATAAATCCTATCTACGCCACTGATGTTGACCAAACTTCTAAACGGTCTTGTTTCTCATTAGGAAAACTTTCAAATCAAACAATACCAATAATTAACTTAAAACATCTTAAATTTAACCGACTAAACAAGTTCGTACTCGCATACTCGCATTAACCTCCGCCACTAGCGACACTACGGCCATTTCTGGACTTAAAATTTTCATACTTCGCATTAAGAACTCACTTCCGATTTCTCTCAATCGCATAAAATCAGTACTTTCCGTTTCATCGTGACAAATATATTTGCCACCCTTAAATAAATAAATAAATTTCAAAAGAAAAATTTATTTGTTTATTTATTTATTTATTTATTTAACTAATTTATGAAACATATTTCGATGCTAAAATCCTATGCAGAGCATTCAAATTGACAGAAAAAATGTTTCCGGTCTTTTAAAAACAAATTTCGTTCAAATTATGCGATTATTGATTATCGCTGAAATAATTTTAATTGAATTTAAAAAGGAGACCATGATGAAAATTTAAATTTGATAAATGTTTTTGTTACACGAGCTTTTTTTTGAAATGAGTATGCTGGTAGCCATTTTATTTTTAATTTTTTTCTATGCCGCCGTTACTTTTGTAACGCAATAATAAATAAATAAATAAGTAATAATTAATTAATTGGAAAAAAATTTTGCATGACGAGTTATTTTTTGGCAATATTTATTGAATTCAATTTGATTTTTGATTTTTTATTTTTGTCTTTTTTGGAATTTTCTATTTGATATGAGAGTTATGCATGGGATTTTTTGCATTTTTCGAATTTTAAATTGAACCTTTTTACATTGGTTTTATGTAATTGGTTGTTTTTGAAATTTATTTTGTTTGAAATTTATTTGAAATGCAAAATTAACTTTGTTTTTGTTTGACAATTTTTGGATGGGAATTGCAATGAGGAGTTGCGAGGTTGAGTGAATTTGAGGCTAAGTGATGGGAGAGGGTGAAATACTAAAGCTACAGCGAGCCCTAGGTAATATTGTAATTTCAGGCCCCAAAAATTAGTGGCCCTAGTTTGCCTAGGCCTTAGCCCGCCTATGGAGGCACCATTTATACAATTACTATATTGAATGAGTTCAGAAAATTTCAGGGTAACCTTATATTATACTAGGTGTACCGGAAAGTTCCGTCACTTTGTAGAATGAAACAAAACTATACATTTTCTTACGTCAAATAATGTTTATTGAATACATCATACAGTGCGGGAGAATGTACACAGAGACCTATCCCACCCCAAACCAGTGACATCAAATATGTTGTCACCCAATTTATGATAGGTCATGGTCATTTTAACAGTTACCTCCATAGAATGAAGAAAAAGGAAAGCAGCTGGTGCCACACTGCAACAGAAGGGACGAATGTCCTCTGAGAATGGAGAATGAGAGGAAACAGTTACGGGAGAATGTCGGAAAAGACATCTCCTATTGGAACGTGGCCAGTCATGTTAGAAAGTCAGAAGAACTGAGAGGCCATCGCTACAACTATGAATGCCATAATAGCAAGAAAAATCAGTTCATAACTCCCACAGCCTGCTGTAAACTTAGTGTTATTCCGGCTATACATATATTTTAAAGAATCATACTGTACAATCATCATTAATGACTTTTTCGCATAGGCAGTCCTTGATGTCAGGAAAGGATATTTGCTCTAACATACTCTTGACAGTATTGTCTATCAAAGACAGTCGGCTTATCACAGAGATGAAAATTACCTATTTCAAATTTATCGAACCATCTTCTATAAGTTCTCTCAGTAACTGTAACCAAAACTTTAAACGAATTTCCACTTCTTCTGTATCATTTATTTCAGATTGGAATTCGTACAAAATACACTGGCTTAAATGAACTTCAAACCTGTCACTCAACCAACTCGTTCTTCTTAGTTAGTACTAACATGAATCATCTTCAATTTTAGTTCATTTGTTAGATCAGTATATATAGGCCTACTGTATAGGTGGTAAAGCAGGAGATCCAAAAAGGGTCAAAAGAATATACCCAAACATGTGTCAAACTTGATGTAACATTATCGGACAGAACTTTCTGGTAGACCAAGTAATAAGCCAGAATTCGTCGATGACTTGAAATCTGGACATAAATATTTGTGAGTGGAAAAGGACAACTGCTCCAATAGGTATAAACGGGTTAAAAGAGGTAGTTTCTTCAGAGTTTGGGGGCAGTGAAATTGCTTACTTTTGATTGTGGTTGTTAGCGTTATTTAAATTGGGAAATTTTTTATAGACTCCTCCTCGTTGTAATTACCATCAGTTAGCAGCACACACTTTTGGACTTTTATACAGTAATATTTTTTAAATATCTATTTATCATACATTTCATCTATACATTGTGAGAAATCACTTACAACGTTTACTATTACCTCTGTCGTGATAGAATTTTGAACTCAGTGGTCTTAAAAGGAGGTTTCAATAGACTAAAGATGGCGAACCTATGACACTAACAAAGAATGATTGTCTTCTTTGAGAAAGTGATAAACAAAAGAGACCTAGTTATCTGTTTTAGGTAATTTTAGTGTGGTTTGCCATCCCTGGCCCAGCTATAAGTAATAACTTCCCTTCCGCCTTTCCCTGTACAGGTTTGCTTGCTATTATTCCCATTACCAGTACTTCCGGTTCTTTTGTGAGTTAGAAAGAATTTTTATTGCTAGACTAATTAATGATGAGTTTGTTTTGATGATTTTAAATCACACTACTAAGCTACTGGACTGAGAAGTATATTCGTGTTTACTGGTTTGTGTGTCTAATTGATTTCTATGCTCTAAATGTCTCATTGGTCTGATTGCCGACATAATACTTCTTCTTTAAATAAAACGTGGTGTCCTGCTCCCTTTAATTTATAAATTTGGGAGATGCTTTTAATTGACTATCTCAGAACGCCATACGTCAGATAGACGGTGGCTATCTATTACCTTATTTCCTGTTCATACGTCAGAGAGATTAATATAGTCGTTGCTCTCCCACTTCCTCAACATTCTGGAAGCTGTGATCCAATTTTAAAAATCATGGATCTTTTGGAAGAGCACAGTTTATAATATGGGCCAGGTGAAACACCACTTTCAATATAAATTTACTCTTGATATTGGTTACTGTTTATATAAACAAGCGCAAGACAGAATTAGTGTCTATGTTACCTAATTGTGTGCTAGTGAAAGACCCACTTTGCAGACGAGAGGTAGATTCTGACTGTAGTATAACCTGATTGATTGTATAGAATTGACATGAGTATAGAATTGAGTACCCACTGACCAAAAGCTTTCAACTATGACCGCATACACCAATTGGAGAATACTAATTTACTCATCTTTATCATCATCATTCACACATACTAACTCATATCATATAAAAACAAAACACTTATTTTTATTATTATAGTGACTTTTAATATCCAACTCAAAATCAAAATTTTCACTTTGGTTATCAATTTTTTTTCTGCTTCCAAATTATACAAAACTCTTTTGATATTTTATAGTGTATACTTTGTAAAAACAAGATTAAGTGTGTAAACAAGATAAAATTTATAATATTTATTGTATAGAGCGAATTGTTCAAAGTGAAAATTTAAATTTTGGGTTGGATGAATATTTTATACGAGAAATCACCCAAACGATTCGTAAATATTTCAAATTATGCGGTTTTTAATCCCCGCGAATATCTTTTGATTCCAATCCGTTATGACTCGTTAATTAGTTTTAAAAAATGGCGTCGTAGCGGAAATTTTCATGAATATAATGAAGATTAATTGAGGCAGTTTTTGAATTTAAATTTTATGTCTCTCTCTATATATAACAAACGAACTAAACTTAAGCCAATGTTAAGGTGGGAACAAAACTGTGGTTACGACCAGGTCGAGCTTTTGTCTGAAACATAACCAAATCTTGTGGGACATTCGAGATATAACAGTCAAGCTTCGATGATTATAAATGAACTTTTAGAGGTAATAGGAAACCGGAAATCGCTGTCGGAAAACCACAAAAAAATACCTATAATCGTACAATGATCTAGAATTGTGAGTTATAGTACATATGCGGTTGAACGAACTTTGATTTTCGTAGGCGGGGAGGCTAAAACCAGATTTTCCGAGGACTGAAAATAGTTGTTCTCTCGTGTTGTTGAATAACAATGAAAGTGGGGAGGTTTCCCGGTTCTCGAATTCCCTTTTCTCCCATTTCTCAAACCTTAAAATAAAAAGGCAAATTGAGCGAAACGCGTTTCGAGTTGTGTCGTATTGAAACGCTTCGAGGCGAGGTTTCGGTTAAATTAAAATGTGACGTCACACAACTCCCCCAAGTTCTCCATCATGTTTTTGAGAACTTTGTCGAGGTCTTTGTGCAATCTGTAGAACAAATTAATAAGTTTAATATGTTTCGTGAGGAAACTTGTGTTCGTCTTGTCTTCTCCTCTTACTTCATTAAGAGATGACAAATCGCAAATTTTGCTTTTGGTTTCCGACTACAGAATTGAGGGTTGCTTTCTCTTCAAGCCTTTTTTGGTTTTGAAATCATTGGTGCTGCTGTTTCGCACCCAGCTCAAAAAACAGACGTTTGGACTTCATAATAGGATTCTCCCAAAGTCACCCTTCAACCCTTTTTAATTACTTCTGATCTTTTACTACTCTTTACTACCACCCTCTTCCTCCGCTTCTCTTTTATAATTACTATCTTCTCCTTAACAGTTAGCCAAAGAGGCTGTTTCTTGATTACGAGGAATGTTCAGATGTCGTAAAAGTCAATTCTGTTAAGGGTGTTCGTTTAACAAAATCCAAAACACCCCCTAAAAAGTCAAATTCACTGTCGGATTTCGTTTTCAGCATTGAATGCATTTCCCGGGAAATTGCTTCCTAAACAAGATTTATGGTAGTTTCAATAGAAAAAGTCTTTTTACAATTCTCAAAACAAGTTTTTTAAAACTTATATTATACTTGAAGTTATCGTCTTGTCGTTGAAGTCAGTCTCGTTTTTGCCCCTATGATGCCAACAGTCCACGACGTTGATGGAACGCTGGATATTGATATAAAAATGAGGCAGTGTTACCAACCCAAAAACACTCGCTTTTTAATGCATAACATGGGTGACCAAGCTTCTTGATGGTCAGAGAGATGCCGCAATTAAATATGTTTGTACAATGCAGAAAAGAGCCGCAGATTGGTTCCCTCTCAATTAATATGATAATACCCAAGGCAAAGTTATTAATAGAGATACAAAAGCAGCACAACTCCAAAATCGTATAAAAGAATAGCCGAGAGTAATGAAAACACAAGTAACACATCCCAGAAGATGAATGAAAGTAGGAGGATGACACCAAGAAAACTAAAACCGAACAGCTGATGGACGGAAGTAATTAAAAAATAAAATAAATAAGCGGAACTCAAGACAGGAGAATTCAGCAAAAATATTGCTCTGTTTAATTTTGTAAGCTTTCCACGAAACCCTAGGAAACCTCTAATATTTTAAAACATTTTTTTAACAACAGAAAAGGAAAACAAAGCTGTGGGGCTGCTTCTCCGAAAATATAACAGATACTTACCTTATACTAAAAAACGTTTCTTAAAACTCTCGTGGTTTCCTAGTATAACAAGAACAAATTCAGTCCAATAAATAAGTGTCTCGTTTCGTATGTGTTTCGTTTGGTGCGTGTTTGTAGTTTAGTTCTTGGGGAAGTTATAGAGCGTGGGCCATCTCTAAGTCAAATTTGATTTTTTTGTGGTTCCTCATTACATATTTTTACAAGCCAAAAATTTAACATTGAGATTGAAAACCAGTGACTCACGCTAACACTTTCGCTGCTACTAGTTCTTCTTTTCCCGTTTCGTCTGGGGTCGAGCTTTCTTGTAGTTTTCTTCCAGGATGCCCTATCATGGGGCGTCACTGTGGGCGATAACTTCCCTACATCTCTTTAAAAAATGCTCCATCATGTTGTTGGCGGCTTCTTTTACCTTAGGTGGTCTATCTGGCGGCTTGGTATGTTGAGGGCTACCCTCATTCTACCTCATAACGTGGCCATACCACAGCCTGCATTCCTTCATTTTTTCCAAAATAGAAGGACGAGCCTCTTATATTCTCGTTCTTGACTTAGTCCAGAGGAATGACCCCTGTAGCTCATTGCAGCATTTTCAGTTCTGCCATACTGAAGGCCTTTCGTTGCTATTGATTTATACAACCAGTTTGTTTTTTCAATTTAATTTAATGAAATTGGGGAAGTAATATATATATATAAAAAATATGAGTGTGGTGCAAATAATAAATCAAATAAATCATTCTTTATTAAATTGCAAAACGTGGCACATATTTTAGAGTATAATTCTTCGTATAACACGATTGCTTTGTTGGTTGGGTTTGTGACATTGGAAGGTACTGTATATATAAAAAGTTACTTCAAAGAGTTCTAGACCGGAAGAAAAAGTTACTTCAAAGAGTGTTATTATTTATTTATTTATTAATATTTTCGGGGGTAGGTCAGGGGTTGTTTAACAATATATTCTTACCAAATTTCAGAAGTTTGCAAAATCATAATTTTACATGATTAAAATTTTGGCTTATGGGTACAACCAATCAAAGTTGCAGCAATTTGTTAAGAGAGTCTCTCACCCTCAAATCTACGTCTTTGGCTTAATAACGTCACAAACCTCATCTGCCTAATTTTTATAAATCCCGAAAACTCGGTTCGACATAAATGTTATCTCCCACAAAGCACAAAAACCAAAATAATACCCACGGAAGTGATGTTATGATTAAAAACCGGCGACAAATTTGAAATTTACGAATCGTTTTCTCTGCTCAAAACTTCACCCCCAAAAAGAAAATCTAAACATTGAAAAATTGTTGACGAAATTTTTTTTTCTCTTCTTTTTTTTATCTACAACCATTTTATATGCTCTGCTTTTGGCCTGCCTGTATAAAATACATATGGTTATGCCTACGAAATCATGCATGTCGCTTCAATAAAATCGATTGTTCACGTAAGTATTTGGGTTGTTACTTAGGTAAAAATAAGTTGTCGTTATTTTGTTGTTTGTTGTCTTTGTGGTTTGTAAGGAGTCGTTAAATAAGAAGAGTCGGCTTGTGCATTGTACTCAGCCGCCATCTTTAAACGAAACGAAATTTCCTTCTTTTCAAATACTTATTAACGACTTATTTAAATGCGCTTTCGTTATGTTCTTGCATCCGGACTGTCATTTAGGCATGCTTTCTTTTGTAGGACTGCTTTCACCTTTTTTTGTTTCTTTCTTTCTTTCTCTCTCTCTGTTCGCAGCTTACAAAACAAAAAAAAACAAAACTGACCTAATTTTATTTACCCTTCAGCAAAAAAAAAGAGAAAATAAAAATGTGTCGAGGAAATCGTGTCGAGCGTAAATTTAAATGTGACAAGATTTATGGCTGCGATAAGAGAAAAGGAAATTAACGTTTTGGAGATGTGAAGAAAAATTTGTGAAAAATTTCATAGATACGTTTCCCCCCACCCAGACCCACACCTCCACCCACCCCAACATCCCTTACTCCCATCTTTCTCTTTTGAAAATACGAATTACTTGGAATTTGGGAGTTCGGTCTATGAGAGGCAACAGCAAAGAAAAATTTTCTTTTTCCTCCTAATTTCCTTTTCTCTTTCGATTTTAGCCAATAACTAATGAGTTATTCGTATGTTTTAGGGGTTTCCGCCTTCTGCGTTAGGTTTTTTTCAGGTTTCTGACTTTCTTGGTTTTTTTTTATTTATTCTGAAAGCTTGAGAGGCAAAAATCATCTATTTCCGGTTAGAACCTCTTCCCCTTTTATTGAAAGTGGGCCAAGATTCGGTTTTCCTGAGATGGTCACGTGATATCTTATTGATTCAGTAGAGCTTTAGTTTGTCCACCTAATTGAGGTTCGTTTTTGGTTTTAAACAAAAAAATCGCCTGTCACGTGATTAAAACAAAAGTTTTATTTGGGTTCATATTGTTGGTATCGGTGTTCGGGTTGATTGTTAGGCTTTATCAGCCAGGTTATGTTAGCTGTGACCGGATTTATATTTTCTTGCTACAAAACTGACTCAGGGTCGCGATTTTTGCTTCTCGAGCTAATTAATTTAATAAAGTCTTTAATTAATTATTTATTTACGATAAATAATTAATTAAATTGAAGAATCCTGAGAAAGCACTCTGCTTCGATATGCTTTTCCGCTTTCTTTTACAAATGCAAACTTATTGGAAGCTTACTTACTTGTAACATACTGGACATAGAGAATATAATTATGATAACCACAGTTGTGAGGTTGTATTGAGGTTTCGGGTTTCCGAAAAATAGGTTCTCATTCCAGTGCACTAGAAAAAAAAAGAAACTTTGAGGTTGGGTTAAGTTTTTATTTGATTTTTTGAAGTCATAGAGTACACAAATAGTTTCCAATCTCTATGAAACGTAAATTTTTTAAGAAGTTTTAAATGAACCCAAATAATAGTTCAAAATAAAGAGCCAGGCTGTGTCTAGCTGAAGGAATTAGTATTCTTCGTTATGCGTTTAAGGAAAGTTTCTTTCAAGCCTTCTTGTAAGAAAGGAATCGGTTGTGCATTACAGTTTTTGTCACCAAGTACTGTAAGCTTGCATATGTTTGTCAGGAGTTGAAATCCTTTGTTTGCATTTGCTAAAATGCGCTACTAATTGAAATTTGTTTTAAGGAAACCTTAAAAAACAAGCTCGACGGTTTTTTAGACTTTTTAAATTAACCTCTACGCTACTCTCTTTTTTCAAATTCCAATTTAGAACATACAGTATGAGAATACAATAAATAAAATCCTCGAGATACATGAGAATAGAAATGAATGTTGTTGTTAGCGGTAGGTGGGTGTGTGCGAAGCAATGCTTCCGAAGACTATCTTAACACCAAAACATGCTCAGATACTTTCTTTCTTGCATACTGTCACCCGCTTCCCTCTACAGAAACTGTACGAGACTACAAATTGACAAATAATCCGACTAACCAAAAGAACTGTTTGTGTCTTGTTGTTAAGTGACGTCATTTGAAATTTGGGTTTATTGTGAGCCATGTGGGCGTTCGTGTGTGACTGGTTCGACTCTTTCTTTCTCTTATCCCGGTCTACTTGTTCCCGAATTCCTTTCTGTCATCCGATTTGTCATCCCTTGTCGTTTGGAATTTAATTTAATTTTTGTTGACTTTTCACGACAGTCTTCTATTGAGTTAATCTTTTTCTTGGATTCTTTGTCTTTTTCTTTTCATTTGGAATTTTAAATTCTTCTGCTTCCGTGTCTTAACTTTGGACGGATTTTTTGTTTCTTTTCCTCTTTCCTGTCTCCTTCGATCTTGTTTAATTAGCGCTTCTCTCCGGCTTTCTTCTTTTGAATTTTTAAGTTTGCTTCTGCTTTGTTGTTCTTAACTAATTTTTTGTTATTTTGAATGCTTGCTTTGGGCAAGTTCTTATTCCTATATTTTCTTTAATCAAGATCATTCTTTGAGTAAGTTATTTTGAGTTTAATAATTTTCTACATTCTGTTGTATAATTTCATTCTCTTTAAATTACTACTGTATGCCTATCTCTCTTCTTCTTATTGCCTTTTTTCTTTACTCTCCTCTTACTACTTAATTTTTTTCTACTA
The DNA here is from genome assembly GCA_016920875.1 of Columbicola columbae. Classification (NCBI taxonomy): domain Eukaryota; kingdom Metazoa; phylum Arthropoda; class Insecta; order Psocodea; family Philopteridae; genus Columbicola; species Columbicola columbae. Next base: position 3,080,780 of record JADMLL010000007.1, on the reverse strand, counting down.
ACCAAATTTCTAGCTATTAATACATTCTTTGTCTGACTTCTGGAGTTAAGACACTAATCTGTTCTCTAGATAAAACTCCTATAAACCTAGACTATCTCATGTCTCGTACTTGAAGACAGTTTGAATGATAATGAAGAGGGTTAGAGGAAAAGTTAAAAAATTTTTCTTAGTTCTTGTTCTGTATCTTCTAGTTCTTCTTCGTCTCCTTCTTTTCTAAATACTCGTGATTTCACTTTTTCATAATCAGTGGCGGATTAGGGCCAAGTGGCCCTAAGTTGCATTGTAATTCCGGGCCTATTTTTCAGTCATGACACATACTTAAAAATTATAAACCTAATTTTTGGGGCCCAAAAATTACGGGCCCTAAATCCGCCAATTTTCGTAATAGTTCATATTATCCAGTTATTTTAGATCCAAGTTGCTTCAGTGGTTTCAGTGAGTTATGTGAGCTCCTCGAGGATCTAAATCCACGACTAAGAAATTTCCTACAAAACGTAGGAAACTTCAAAAGGAAGGCCAAACTTTACCTAGAACGTTATTAAAATTGAACCTGACACTAAAACATTATACAGTTTTTTTTCTTCCTGTCTATACCTGTCCTATCTTCACACGACCTTCCTCTTGTATGGACCACCTATTCCGTGTAGTCGTTTCCACTCGTTCTGTCTTTAGTCTAGTTTTCACTCTGACGTTGTCCAGAGCTATAAAATTGGACGAAACGTTGGGTTCTTCTTTTAACATGACGTCAAAATCCCCAATCCCAGTGTATAAGTTTTTAGTTTCAAAACTTTGAACAGTATTTACTCGACAGTTTACTAGACCATGACTACCAACCAAATACTCACAAATTGGACAGCGCTAAGTAAGCAAAAAACAATGAAGCGCTTCTTTTACCGAACGCACATGTATAATTTACGCTTGCGTACGAATCATACTTACCATTTTCATTCATTTTTATATCAGTCTCACTGCCTTTTTGAAATTAAAAATGAAAACATAAAATTAGGTCGCTAGTTATCAATGGAACTATTCAGGCTGTGAAACTTTTAGAAAAATTTTCTCCCCCTTATCCGTCTTCCAATTTCCTTTTCTCTCTTCCAAAAGCAGAATTGTATTTATCGAACAGTTTGTGGTCACCTTTGCTCGCGTACAGGATGATTCGAAAATTTATTTTCTGATTTTGCTTGAAATGATTTCTTTCTGTCTACTCGTGTTTTGTCATCTTTTGTTTGTTTGTTTGGTTCTTTCCTCTTATTTAACTGATTGTTAAATTTCATATCGATCATCTTTGTTTCTTCTTGTTTTGCATGATTCAAAAATTTCTGTATTCAGAAGTTTCCAAAGTTAGTCCATCGACAGATCAAACTTTGGGACCTTCTTTTATCAAAACTTTTGAACGAAATTTATGTGACTTTAGTAGAACTGTTTTTGAATCATCCTGTCTTCTCTTTTCCTTCTCCATTTCAAACTTTAAAAACACAGTATTAAACGACAGGAAAAGAGGATGACCAAAGGCTAGTAGACAAAGACTAAACTAGTATCTATAAATAGTCAGATTTCCTTCTTTTAGACCTTTTATATCACCCCAGACCTTTGAAATTATTATGACTTCCTTTTTAGAAAGATAGAATCTCTAAGTAGCCATCATAATTGGATAGATAATTAATAATTTATAGCTGTGAATTTAGATTTTGGCTATAAACAATTATCTTCTTTCATAATAGTAGTTCTAAAGAGGATATTAGTATGTGAATTATTGATACATAACCCCTCTACTTAGCTAGTTGAAGAGGAAGTATATGTCTTGATAGAAAGTTATGTAAAACGTTTAATTCAGTTAAAGTCTAGGATCTAAGGCCTTGGACAGGGTTAAGTTACACTCTTGAAAGAACACAGTATCGGGCTATAGAGATTAGGCTGACTATTCTTTGGTAGAGCTTAAATTATTTTTAGGATCCTTAGACTGACTAGGCTAACCGTTTTCATCAAAATCTGAAGTCACAGACAGAAAAGTGTTTCTCAAAATATTATGTATTATATAACCAGCTTTGCTGGAAATAGTGAGTCCTAATAGTCATTTTGTTGCTCTTTATACTTGTAACACAATAATTGTTTAAGGATTCCCACACGTCTGCCTGTCACACCCAAATTCTACTTCATTTTCAAATGAAAATCAGTTAGTATAAAATTCTTTTTAAATGTTTCGTTTGATAAAAAAAGTTTGAGAAACGCCACACCCTTCTCCCTTCCATCCAATTAATCACCTCATCAATCATTTTCACAAAACGTTACCAACATACCCTCTTCCCTCTTCCCAAAAGACAGTATGCAAGTGCTTTCGTAGTCAGTGCTTTTGTGATCACCAAAATCGATGTTATAAATTAGATAGAATGTTATAAGCATACGCAAATATATATATACCACATTTCGATCGATTGTGTACTCTGTGGTAAATATATATTTCGTTAAGTCTGGTCTACCGTTTTTCTTAAGCTTTCTCCGGGTCAAAAGGCAAAATCAAACGGAATCGTTAAAACGATGAAAAAGGAAAGCTTTTGGAATGGAGACTCTAATTTTAAGCTTTGCCCGGTGGTTCCCCCCCTCTTTCCTTCTTCCGTTCAAAGCATCTTTTGATCTTTCATTTTGTGATCTTCCTTTAAATACTCTTTGATGTGAAACGATTCCCTGGGGGTATAGTAACCACCACCTGCATTACCACCACCACCGTCTTGACCACCGGGTTTTAAACCCTCTTTCAATGAGAACCAAAATTAAAAAATTGGAATTTGAATACAGGAAAACAAGCTGGGTGATATCTGCTTTTCACTACGTTATGTTCCGACCGCAGGAAAACTTACGGTTGTCATTTTGGAAGCTAAAAAACCTCAAGAAAATGGACGTCGGAGGCCTGTCAGGTCAGTGAAGAAAACTGTCAACTTAGGTATAATTGATGTTGTCTCGTTGTTCTATTTCTCTAGCAGATGCTGACAAGGAGGACGTCCTCCTCTCTTCCCCGGGCGAATGGGGAACGAGAGGGAGGAACGGTGCTGCGGAGAGTGTCTTCGACGTCGGTTTGTATAGTTATTTATTATGGTTATGTATGTTTGGTGTCATTGTTGTATTGTGTGCAGGAAAAATTGGGCGATATTTGCATTTCCTTGAGATACGTACCAACCAGTGGAAAACTTACTATCTGCATATTGGAAGCTAAGAACCTAAAGAAAATGGATGTCGGTGGTCTTTCCGGTATGTGGTATATTTCAAGTATCTGGTAAAAAGAAAAAAAATTACGGTAAACAAAAAAAAGTAATTTTCTCTAACAAATCGCTGACGGTAGCGCTGCTGAGATTTTTTTGGAACTCTTAAAGTTCCACTTTTATTAATGCGAGCGCGTGAAGGTTTTCTTTTCTTTTTTGTTTTAATTAATTTTTGCTTCATAATAAAGCTCATTAATTAGGTCAACTATCATCTCCTCTATTTTCTCTTCCTTTGGTCGTTTGCCATAATTGATTCTGGGTTTGGGATATTCTTTATAGTTCAGGCTTTCGACAAGATGATTGGTTGACTCCTCCTGGTAGATAGGAAATATTTTGCCTAGTGCTCAATCTGTATCACACTGCTTGCTGGTTCTTTTTTGAAACCTGGCAATGTGTTTCTAAAACTTTCTTAAAAATGATTTTGAAAGATTGTCTTGGTGGTATAAGAAGGCAAGGAAACAGAATCCGAAGCCTTTTAGAATCGTTGTCATCTTTTTAGGTGTTTCGTTTGGTATCTTCTAATTATCATGATTTTTTCGCTCTCTTTAGGACACTTAAAACTCTATGACAATTACACCTAAAATGTAACCAAACTCCTTCAGGGAGATTACACTGTGGTATATAACGCCACCTAATTATAAACTCATCTCTACTATTACTGCTTACCAATACTTAAGCTTCTTGGCAAATTTTTTTGCATAATTACTGTCTCTATCATCCATTTGATACTTGTGGGTCTAGAGTATTGTTCTATAAGAGCTCACACTTATACTAACAGCCTAAAAATCAGATGCTTCGTGCTGTGTCACAATCTCTTCTTTTTTCTTTCCTGTTATTATGTTTCATTGTAGTGCTGTACTGTGCAAATATTATAATTCTTTGTGTTAGCCTCTCTTTAAGGCTTTAAGGCTGAAAAAAGGTTTATATGATATTATTATTTTCCCTCTTTCTGTCGACGAGAATAATCCTAACGTGACCATTTCACATAAATGAGAAACGTCATGTGACCTAGAGATTTAAGGATATGCAAACGACTCAAAGGAATGGGAAACGAAAATACTATAACGGAAAAATAAATTCGAGGAGATGCACTAAACTTATTTCTCTTTAAAATTGGCAGTTTTACTTATTTATTTATTTATTTACTTAAATTAATAAAAATTATTAATTTTTTAACAAATTAATAAAAATATTTTTTCATTTATCACTCGAGGGGAGGTTTTTAATTCAAATAAAAACTATACAACGCCGGTTAGGAAACTATCACCAACATCCTCGCGACGTCACTGCACCCCCGCTCCCCGTTCTTATCAATTCCTTCATCTCCTTGCCCACCCCCTCTGTCATCCCCTGTAAGGCCATCGCCTCGGACTCGGATTTTTGAGGTTTGTATTTAAACTGTGCTAGTGTTGGGCATTGTGTGCACACCTTCTTAAAAACTTCTTCTTTCTTCTGCTTCTGATGGGACTTGTTGAAATCTCCAGCATGCACTTTCTGTCTTCCATTCCCCTTCCCCCCCTCACTTCCGCCCTATCATTCCTTTTGCTAGCGTTTGTTTTCTCAGTGAAACAGAACAAACAGTAGGAGTAGCCGATTAAAAAAAAGGAAGAAAGCTTTTGTTGTCTAGAATTTAGACCCAACAGACCTTTGTTATGTGTTTGACGTCCTTTCTTCCACCCCCAACCCTTCCATGTGTTTACCTTGAATAGCTTGTCATATAAATGTGTGTTAGCACAAAGAAAGCAGTCGCAGGACGTTTCAGTCTCTTCAACATAGTTAAGTACATTAATATTAAGCTTATTAAATGATAATTTTTTTTAAATATAATTTTTTTGATTGGCTGAAAGCTCTTTTTGTTTTTAACAAATCAAGGGGCGAAAGCTGAAAAAGCCCATAACAGCTCTAATTTTGATTAATGTTTCGTTTGTGCGAATATGTTCTTTTACTAACTTAGAACTTTTTAATTCACTTTTTCCAGATCCTTACGTGAAAATCGCTTTGCTACAAAACGGGAAAAGGTTGAAGAAGAAGAAAACGAGCATCAAGAAATGCACTCTCAATCCATACTTCAATGAGTCATTCACTTTCGAAGTACCTTTCGAACAAATTCAGGTACGGTAATAGTTTCCAGTTTTGTTTTGGGTGTTGTTTATGAAATGAATGTAATCGGGATGGTTCGAAGGGACCAAGGGATGGACAATTTGGGAGAACTAGTTTTAATGAGTGAACGGAGTTGTGTGGGAGTTCCTCAGGGTGAGATATTTTGTTGTGTTGAGTTTCAAGTCAAAAGTAGAGTAGATGGAGAGAAGTTGCAGAGCGAAGGAATTTATTAACAGGACGTGGTGGATGAAGAAAGCTCATCAGTGTGGTGGGAAACGAAAAGTAAAATGGCGTACCTGTACCCCCTTTAAGAGTCCACTCCCAGAAAATCAATTTTTTATTACTGGATATTTCAGAAAGTAAGCCTGTCGATCACGGTCGTCGACTATGATCGCATTGGGACGTCAGATCCCATCGGAAAAGTAATCTTGGGTTGCAACGCTACCGGAACCGAACTCCGGCATTGGTCGGACATGTTGGCCTCTCCCAGGCGTCCCATTGCCCAGTGGCACACTTTAAAGGATCCAGACGACGAAGAGAAAAAATAAAAACCCCCATAAAAGCCAAAAAAAAGTCCAAAATAATCGACGGCGACGGAACACAGACACAAAGGGTAAGAGTATGTGGCATGTAATATATGTGTGGCTTCTACATGTTCCAGAAAGTAAATCTCTCCGTAACTGTGGTGGATTACGATCGGATTGGAACTTCCGACCCCATCGGAAGGGTCATACTCGGATGCAATGCTCAAGGCACGGAGCTGAGGCATTGGTCTGACATGTTGGCTTCCCCGCGGCGACCTATTGCCCAATGGCACACTCTAAAGGATCCCGATGAAACCGATGAGAAAAAATAAAAAGCCGACAATGCTTATGTATGTTCCTATTAAGCTCGTGTTCTCGAAGTTTTTTTCTTAAATTTTCTTGTTTTTTTAAAAGTTCGATACAGTTTTTGAGAGTTTTCAAGTTTGAACAGTTTTTTGCATTTTTGATTTGCCGCATCCGACACATTTTTCTGCATTTCTTTCATTTTTTTGGTTGTTGTTGTCTTTCGTTCGGAGAGCGTTTTCCTCCAACTTTGCATGAACTCAAAAAAATGTTTTTTATTCATTCAGTATGTTCGTATCATTAAAATAATATTAGCGCAATCAAAAGTTTTGCACGATTTAGAAAAGCAAAAAAAGATTTCCTCCTAAGCGACGATGACACTCACATTCACAAAAACGACAGCATTTTTTTTTATCAGCGTCTTTACACCATCCGTGGATGAGGAAAAAGAGGAGGAGGAATGGGTTTTCTGCTTATTTGTTTGTTTCTTGTTATGCGAACGTGAATTTTGTAAATTTTGTATTTTTTTATGCTTTATCAAATTTTATGCCTGATTGCACGATGTTCTTTTTATGTTTGTTTAAAGAGGATGGGGGTGTGCGTTCGTGATCGGATCAATGAGCATGGCTGTCGTTGGATTAGCGAACGCACCTTAGCCCCGTTTTCTTGTCTCGCACTTTTGTTTGTGTGTTTTTTGTTTTCTGACAGGTGAGTATTTTGTTTCTTTGTCTGTTTAAAAAAGTGTGAAAATCAGTGATGTTGTCTAGTTCGTTGCTTTAATTGTTAACTATTTTCTTGTCAATTTTTCAACATTTCCCGAGTCTTTTGTTGTAAATTCATTTACCTTCCTTCCAATTGTTCTCGACGTCTTCCTCCCAGTCCTGATTTTGAAGAGGATAATTGGTTGTTTAAAAACAGTGTTGTTTATATTTGACCTTCCTTGAATTATTTTATACTCTGTAGAGATTCTAGTTATTTTCTAGCCCAAGTAATTTTTCAGCTCATTCATTTTTCGTTTCCGTCCTACTGGTCATCACTTTGCTTCGAAACTCTTATTTCCTTTTTATATTGCATTCTTTTGTTTTACGTCAGCAATCTTTCTTTCTCCCGGTTTGTGATTTCTTCTTCCCTTTGTTCTATCTTGTTACTAATTTTGTTCTTTCTTCAAAGCCCTACTGGTAGTTTTCTTCTCACTGATTTTCCTTTTGTGTTGAAACACACCCTCCTTTTCCCTTCTTTAAGGGAATAGACACTACTTCAATATTTCATTCACCAGGTTAGGAATAATTTTCAAACACTGCCTACCCCCAAATACATATAGCAGTTACATGCCTAAATCAACTTGTCTTTCTTTCATATCTATTTAGTTTTCTTGTATGCAGAGTAATCAACTTTTAAAGTTAGGTTTAGTTTTAGTATCACTCAAGAAGAATCTCTTAGTCCATTTAGCCCTCTTCTTTGTGGCTATTATTCCTCTCAGTTTCTTTTTGTTGCACTCCTTCCTTTCTTCCAGACTTCATAAATATTTCTACTTTTGCTATCTTTTGTCAACTCAGATTATCTATTTCATTGGATTGAGACGCTTTTCCATTTCATTTCTAGTTTCAAAAATTATCCCTCGTTGAATTCCTTGTTATTCTATTAACATGTTAACTATGACCTGTTAATTACATCTTGCGGTTCGGTATTGTCACCTTTTTGTTGTCTCGATTCGATAACTAACTAAAAATTCTTATCAGCTTTCAGTTTAATTTGTATTCACTTTGACCTTTCGATCGTTTTTACCTTTCGCTTTACCTTCGGGAAAATTTAGTTTTCTAAATTTCTCTTTGTTTCAAAAATAATTTGAAGGTAGTCGATTTCGTGACGGTGTTTTAGTTGCCATAGTTACAGAATTTCATTTCCCAAATTTAATTTTGATGCTTTTGTGTGACAGTGTCTCTCTGACGCTCTCTTCTTCTCTCAAAGAAACGCGGTTCATTCACTTAAAAGTAGTTACAACATCCCCATAAAAGTGATCTCTACCTGTACGACTGTATCTTTTTGTTTTTTAGAATATTTATTTAAGTCTTAAAATGGTTCTTTCTCATAAGCTTGTATCTGTTTTCTGAGTTTTTTTTTGAATTCAGTTCATAAAACTTTTTGAGTTGATAAAAGTAATTTTTCCAATGTGTCTCCTCTTTCCAATTGTTGCCTCAAAATCGAATTCCGCCAACGACATAAAAAAAAGCCTTTTGAAAGAGATTTATCCTTAATAAAAACGCTTTTATCATCATTTCCCATCACAACCATACAACGCAACAATCCTAATCCAGGTTTTTTCCCTTTCAAAATTTATAGTCTGATAATTCGCTTCGACATTCATCACGACTAAACACCTCTGATAAAAGAACCCAATTTGGGATTCCATTTCATTCTCTCTCAAAGCCCCACGCATAAACTGATCACAATTCATTTTATCCAATTAGATTACAAAGAAGACATCAAATAACATCGGCCAACATCAACCATCGTCAGCAACGGGTTACGAAAACCGATTCACGGAATATTTCATGTCCTTTGATCCAAAGAGACTTCTACAAATCAACGAAATTCTCTCGATTCAGTCTTTTTTTTTCTCTCCTCCCTTCACGTTAGTTCGAAATGTAGTTACTTGCTAGTTAATATATTTAATTAAACTAATTAATTAATTAAAACAACCTTATTATTGAATGAGAGGATTTTCGATATGCGTTTTAATTTAGGAGGAAAAATATATATATAACTAAACAGAAAATGGCTTCCATTCAGAACGAATACACATTTTTCTAAAGGAGTGGGGAGTTTTTTTTGAACTTTATGGCCTCTTGTGTTGTTTCCGACTCGTATTTTCCTTCCCCCGGAGTTTCGAAAAATAAAATTAATAATAACAATACACCTCCCTTTCGTAATCGTTTACGTTCCGTGAAAATCAGTCGAGCTTTAAATCATTTTCCAGTGAAAAATTTTTCAAAAAAAAAGTCAGATTTCGTATCGCGTAAAAAAAGGGGGAAGAAGAACTTCCAGGCTTTTTTATAGATTGAAAGGGAGGAACTCAAAATTATTTATAACAAAATAAATAAATAAATAAATAAAATATTCCCTCTCCGGTGTTTGTATATTCGTTCTTGTCCGTATTTAGGTTTGCACCAGATTAATTATAGGCTTTGTTAACAATTTTATTCGTGTGTTAAGTGTTAACATGAAAGATTTCTCTTTCTCTCTTTTGTTTTTTCATTTTTCTCTTTTAAGTGTTATTCGTGTTTATTTATTTATTCATTTAACTAATAGCAAAATTGTAATGAGTGATTAGAAAAAGAATTTTCCTTAGTGAAAAGCTATTTTGTCGCGACGCACAAAATGGGTCCTTTTTTGTCTTAATTTTAATTTTCATAATTCGTGAACTCATTTCTCTCATTAGTTTCGCGATTTAGTGTTAGAAGCCTACAAAACAGTGTTTTGAGGTTGTTTCAAGGATGATAATAATAGTTGTATGAATAGAAGGGTGGCTGAAAAAAAATTTTTATTCCCATGTGCATATGTAGAGATTCTTCGGTATTTGATTCGGGGTATGGTGGCCTTTTTGGGAGGAAAACCAACGCGCCTAAACAAACCCAACTTTTGATGTTAGCTTATTCACCTACAACTCAAAAAAACAAACTATGTCGTATAACAAATATTATTACCTGATTATTTCAGTCCTCCAAGTGACAAAATGGAAATGGAAAAGCCGCTGCCCCTAGATAACAGACAAAACATCATATCAGAATCAATTTTTGGCAGACAAACACATCTTACAATAATAGCGATGATGGTTCATATTGTACATAAATCTTGTGCATATATTATATATAAATATCTTGGCAGCTCTTTGAACTAAATTTGCTCATTAAATTTTTTTCCTTTTTGATTCCTCTTACTCTTTCTGCTTCAGCCAGTTAGCATTTATCGGCACTATATAAATTATCTATACTCAAAATTCACCGTTTGCTTACTGATAACGCCCTTAATTATCCAACTATCTTCAACGTTTTTAGCCACAATTTTTGGTTTCAAAGAGACTGCTAAATGGTATTAGATGTGTAATTATTATTTTCTTTCAATTTTGATATTGAGGATTTGTTACCATTTCCTTCTTGAAAAATTTTTTTCTTTTTATCTATTTTAAACAATTTAAGTTTTGTTGATTTAGAAGGAAAAGAAAATTGATTCAGATGATATGCATATTTATTTGTTGGAAAGAAATAATTTTGATGAATAAATAAATAAATTTATTTTTAAAAAAGAAGTAAAAATGAATTTAAAAATAAATAGATGAATAAAAGCAAAGGCGTGAGGATGTAGCATTAGTTGAAATTGTTTCAAGTTGAGTTTAAAAACTATGATGTGTAAAGTAATTAATAAAAGTAATTTTATCAATATAATTAATAATGGAATCTGTATAGATACATAATTCACTCTCAAAAATAATGGAAATCTTGATATTTTAAACATGTTCTTATGTATATTACTATATTATTATTATTATTATTATTATTATTATTATTACTATTATATATAAATATTATAACTATACATCATTCTCTTACAAAATGTTGATGGAATTTTTAAATATCTCTCTGTGAATGATTATAAATTATATTTATTCAATAATTAATCTTGCATTTGAATGTTGTGTTCGTAAGTGTTTAGGAAAACCATTTCATCTTGAATTTCTCTTTCAAGTGTTCTCTAAAACTTTTCACTTTTCAAGCAAATCATTTAAATAAACTGAATGTAATGTTGGAACTACATAACAGCTGATTGTGAAATGAAGGTTACATTCAAAAAGTCTGCAATGAATATGATTCAAGTTTGTATTGCTTGAATAGAAGTTTATTACTGTCTTATTCAAAACAAAATATTTATGCGTAAGAGGAAGACAGTTATAAAATATATGGAGAGATTAAAAAATAAAAATTCTGTTGACTAGTGAATGTGGTATGTAAAGTCAGCTTAATCTATTGTATGTATTGTAACTAAATAGATTAACCCTTGAATGTGTTGAAGAGGTTTTAGGTCTAAACGTTTATTTTTCTTCAAGTATTACAAATCAAACAGAGAATCTCTCCCCCTGAAGAAAAAAAATGTAAAATTAATAAGTTTGGAACTAAATCATGTAAGCAAATTGAGTGCAACGTTAACAGCAAATCGTGAACCGGTAATTAACCTCATAAATTCTTCAACTCCCCTCTTGACCTCATATTTTTGTTATCAACTCCTTTTTTTTAATAACAATAAAAAACCAAACAAGAAAGTTGGTAAGGATTTGAGAGGAAAAAAATCTCAAATCTTGTTTAATATTTTATTACTCTAATTTATCATATTAAATTGGGTTATAAAACTTTTACCTTAAAATATTAATAAGATAATAAATTATAATACTGATTTGCACTCATAAATATCAAACTTTTCCTGTTTTTGAAAGGAAATCAAAATAACATAACGGATATTTTTCCCCCCGTACGAAACCGTTACAAAAACAATTTAAACTCGTTTCATCCTTATCGCTGCGTGCGGCGAGAATTTGAACTACGTGACTACGTTAAACAATGAACTTTTTTTTAAGCGTTGAGAGACTCGTTATCTAACCTTAACATTCAAGGGTTAATTTAATCGATATTTTATTTGAAAACGTTAAGTGAGCTTTTATTAATTAATTAAGTATTTGCAAGGAGATTTTTTTTTAATTTTAAATTTTGACGAGATGTTTTTTGATGCTAAAAAAATCTCTCTTTTGGATCACATAGTAAGTTTTGCAGAAACAATGGTACTTGGTGTACTCAATTCCTTTTGTGAATTTTAACGAGTTTGTTTTATTGTTTTTAATTGGATTTGCTGATCACTTAAATTCGGTTTTGATTTTGCATGACTTCTCAGGTGATTCCACGAAGTAAGTTGATTCATAATTAATTAAATTATATCGATTATTAGTTTTGTTTTTAATTTGATGAACACATGTTATAGGCATTTATATAGCACTTGTTTATTTCTCTTTTATTCTAGTCAACTAATTTTTTTAAATTAATTAGAGAAAACTCTTATCTTTATAAGTGTTATATAAATATATATATTCCCCATTAAAAAATAAACTAATGAATATATAATAAAGTTTAAATAAAATATAATGTATAAATACAAATAATTCATTTTGTTTAATGCAAATACTTCATTTGTTGTAATGGCATTAAATAAATCATATCAATAATACATAATTCAATTAGTTTATTTCTTTCCTTTTTTATTATTCATAGAAGTTGAAGTCAAGATCTATTTTAAAGGGGGAGAGGAAGGAAAACCATTTAACTTTTGAGAAGAGTTAGGATTGTCTAAGGACAACTGGTTTGATTATAAACTTTGGAGCTTCTGGTTGTATTTCAGGATTATGTAAGTGTTGTTAGACAACTCAGGGGTTTTAACTGAATTATTGATCAGTTTAAGTAATGGTTGGTGTGCATATGGTTGTGTTGGGATTACAAGAAAATGGAGAAACTTGAGGGAAGGGAGAATGTTATTTGAATTTGTAATCTTTGTGGTTTTTACATCTCATGCCAGGAACAACAAAAACTAAACCAGATAATAATGATAATTAATTTTTAAATTTAGTTTACCCTTTTATTGAGGCTCTACTAAATAGAACTTAAAGGGTACAAATGGAGACATAAAAAAGTAGTTATACAAACAGAGCCACTAAGCCAAATCTTAATGTATCTCTAAAACATTATGTTCAGTAGCTTTTTGGTGGATGTTGTTCACTGTGGCTCATTGAAAAGTCCTCCAAACAGTGAAAGAGTAGTGAAATGCACTTCTCCATAAATATCAGCTGCTAAATAAATATGAAGCACTTTAAAAAATGTTTCTAAAACATATAACACATTATAAAATATTGTTTATGTGTCAGTGAATTCCAAATTGAGTCAAAAGTGTTAAAAATTATTTCCAGACCAATCAAAGCAAGTAAACAAGGATGAAAAATGATTCAAGAAGACTGTGATTTATAATTTTAAACTTTCAAATCACTGGGAAATTCATTCCAAAAAAGGTAAGCTTAATTATTTTTGTATGGTTCAGTTTTTTGTGTCCTCTAATAAACTGTCAGGTGTTTCCTAGCAAAGGACAAGTTAGAAGGTCTAGAAAATTGGGATTTTATGTGGGGAACAAACCAGCGTCTTAGACCCAAGTGTAAGGTGTTGAATCTTTTGTATGTATTTGTCATGATATTTTAAACAAGACCTGGAAAGCTCTTCCTCTCAGCAGAGCCATGGGCTGAACGTCCAACGGGGGACTATACCAAAGAATATAGGGTAATTTAAGAATGAGGTATCCACAGGGAATTGTTTTCTAGTGAGTCTGTGGAAGTGAACGTCATTGTTAATGCATATAGAAAAATATTTGTATGTATTTATGTAATTGGTACACAAGATATTTCCGGTTTCCCCGTCAAAGAGGGCACCAGGCTTTTAGAAACGCCTAGGTGGGACATGACCCAAAATCGGTTGGGAGCCAAAGCTCTAATTTATATTATATTTTATTCTTTAACAGAATCATTTCTGTGGAAAAAAAGAATTAACTTAATTTGTGCAAAGAACTTAACTTTTATTTAAAAACAACAAAATAACGTCTACTCAGACGCACAGAACCAATTCAACTGCCCCGTGGTCCGCCATGAGTCATCAAACGCACTCATGCCAGTGAATTTAACGAGTCCTTTACATTTCCTATACTTCACTATCATGTATTGCTGACTATTATATCGAATTTCTGTAATTAATTAGCAATATTTGAAACAGGAGTGTTTAATACATATAGTTTTTCACACGAGCATAGGCTCTGTTGAGAATTGTTTATAGTAAGCCTGGAAATTACGATCACACTTTACAAAGATATATATACTTTTAAAGTTAAAAATCTGTCACGCATGATAATGTTACTCGGGATCAAAGGAGGATCATCGAAACGAGTCAGAATTGAACGTAACCAGCGGGGAGTAAAAAGGCAATTAAATTTGAAAGGAGTGAAGAATAGTAGGACGGGGTGCTTTTTGAAAATCCATAAATGGCTCAAACGGTCATAAAAGGAGAATTTACAATTTTGATAAATCTTAGAAACTAAAAAACTGGGGAAACCCATTAAAATAATGACGAGGTTTCGCCCGTAAATCCGATTTTAAAATGTTTAATAAAAATGTTTTTCCAATATCGAGTTAAAGTTCGGGTTTTTCTCGGACTTTTCAGGATGAGACGTGAGAGAGAGAGAGCGGAAGAGAGGCAGGGAGGCTGGGGGAATCAATGAACAAGGCGAATATTTTCGAAAAGTTTTTTTTTGCCAGGAATTTAAATGTTCCGAGAGGGAAGGGCGGTAAAAAATCATGAATTTTAAATATTTTCATCTTTTTATTGATTATCCGTTGTGGATTGGGGAGGAAGTGGGGGGTTGAAATTTTGATGGGGAAATTCTCGCGGATTGTTGGAAACAACAGCCCAAGTTAGAAAGATCGAAAGCTCGAAGCTTCAGGGGAGAAGGAAAAGATTTAATAAATCGGAGGTGGATGAATTCTTTTTGTTGTGGATGGTTTTGTTCGAGGTTTGGTTTTGGTAATTAAAAAAAAGCTTTTAGGTTTGATTTTTTTTTGTGTTGTGGCTCATTCCTTCTTCCTCGCCTGCGATTTTCATGTAATTTAATTTGACCTGTCTTTCTCGTTTTGACTCGTCCTCCGTTGAAATGTGGGATAGTAGTTGTGACGTGGTGACGAAACCTTTCAAGGAATTTCTCTCGTAACGAGGAAAAGCGAACAGAATAATATTAGACGACGGGGTGGAGAGAGAAAGAAGAAAAATAAAATTTTTTTTCTGGAAGAATGAAGGTTTTGAAGTTTGTCACAGGATTGAGGGATGAGTTCGTTATATGGAAATGGTGTCATAATCCTCTTTTATTAAATTTTTTTTATCGTCTTCTTTGTTTTTTAACACTCGGTTCACTTTAGACGCATGAATTTTTTAAACTACTGTCTTGACATGTTTTTTAAAGGATGTCGTGATATTTTCATGATCGTGTTTGAAACTTTTTTTTCCACTCATAAGTTACCATAATACGAGGAGCTGACTGCAGATTTTTCTCTTTTTAGCTTAGGAAAGCAACATAAATCCTAATGACAAGTGTTGTTTTGTTTATCTGAAGTTTCCGCTTAGTTAATAATGACTGAATTTGATAAGTTAGTAAGTAAGTCAGTGCGTTTTGAGAGTCGACAGTCGCGGTAACGATCCGCTTCCATTCTATTCTTGTATTGTGTTTAGTCAAGCTTCATCTTGAAACTCTTCACCGTTTTGTGTTTATGCTCATCTCATTTTATTTTATGTCTGTAAGCGGCTTGTAAGGAGTTTTGCTTTTACTCATCTGGCTAATAGGTTTCGTTCTTTTTGATGTAATGGCTCTGACCAGCAGTGCGAAAAATCAAAGCTGCAGAGTTGTTTCTTAGAAGAAAAGCTTAACTTAGTCTTATTTATGAATAATTTCGTTTCATAAATAATGCAGAAAGGATAATTTAGCCTGGTTTTTGAGTTTAAAAACCGTAATAATTGTAGTCATGTTTTATGTTACGTTTAAAAAATAAAAGTAGACGGAAGTGTTTTTAATATGGAATGAGTTTAACGTGATTTTGAAGTTATGCCGTCATCTGAATCTAAATAGAAATTGTCGCTCTGCTGTATTAAAAAAGAAAACTTTATTTGGCTCTGTCGTTTTTCTTTTCTCTTCTTCTTCTCACCACTTAAAATACTACTGTTGTTGTTTTCTTTGTACTCTTTTAGGTTTCCGTTCGTATCAGTTCATACATGTCTATTCTCTTTCTTTACATTTTTTACTCCCCCGTCTTTCTCTGCAGCCTCAAAATCGAATTAATTTTACCTATGTATTATTGTAAATGGAAGAATACGCTACTGAATTTTTGAAAATCAGTTATTTATTTCTTTGAGTCGTAGTTTCGTTTTTTACCCAAGGATTTGAGAGGGGGCTCGAATCCTCAGTCATTACTTTGCTAGTCAGGCGCTTTAAGCACTCAACCGCAGGCTTTCCACAACTTTTGAAAATCTCTTAACTTTATATATAACAACTTAAAATTAATTAGAAACGTCAATTAGGTGACATTACATAATAGGAACATTAGAAAGTTCAAAAATGATTTTACACTCAAGAAACTACAGTGTAGTGACCCTGTCTCATACTTAATCGCGTTAAAACCAATCCCCATGAAATGAATTTCGACTGCGTTTACTTTATTGTTGTTTTGTTGTGGCAGAATACATTTTGAACAATGTTTTAACTTCATACTTCAGTACAATGAAAGTTCTTTATTTATGGGAAATACGGACTATGAATTGTTTGTATAAGAAACTGTGGGTTTTGATGGACAGTCTATACAGCTGCAATGGTGGTAAAAGCCGCCTCACTTTGCTCACTTCAGCTATATGACTGTTGGCACAAATATTTCTAGTTGACAATGACCTATTGAATGGTGAAGTCTTGGGTAGGCGAAGTTTCAAATTGTGGGGCTTAATACTGAGCCTTGCAGGACACCTATCCCCATTGGGAAAATCAGTGATTCGCTCTTGCAGCACTCGACGACTACCTCTTTGTCTTTGAAGTAATGCGATAATGGCGAATAGTCATGTCGGTATAAATCTTACTAATTCATTTATAGTGGGTTTGTACTGTACGAAGGAGACCACTGTGATGCCCGGACGTTTTTTAAAGTTCGATACTGTTTAAAGGTGCAATTTCAGTGGCTTTTCTCTTGATATAGCCGAAATGATTTTGGTAAGTGAATTTTGCGGGAGATCTGAGCCGTAGTAGTTTAAGTGCTAGACTAAGAAGTTATATTTGCAAGTTATACTTCAAATCCTCCTCCCGTATCCTGTTATACCCAAAAAGGGTAACTATAACTTGTATTAATGATTTTTTCATAAACTTGACCGAGGACAGGTAGCAGCGATATCGGTCGGTAACCGTTGTGTTGACCGTAATTTTACCTGGCTTGTTTAAAAATTTGATTTTTGCTATTTTCAATTGTGAAAGGAAGAACCACCTCACCTAGTGTCAATAGTACCTAAAGGAAGCTAACACAATCATCAAAACATCGATTATATGGATCGCGTCTGCAAGTAAAAAATTTTTTAACCCCAAATACAGCAATTCTGTCGTAATTTTTTAACCTTTGGTTAGAGGAACCACGAATAGAAAACTTTAACTGTATTTCCCTAGTTTCTGTATCACATCTTGAAAACGATTTGGGTTTAAAAAATCACTGTTCGACACCGCTGTTCCAATGATCAAGTTCGATCAGACCACCCGCAGTAAAAAAAAACATTTCCAGCCGTTCGAACAGAAGCCTTTGTATGGAATAAAGGAGAAATATCAAAAAGAAAAATTGAGAGCATAACAAACTTCAAACAAACTGCTAGCCTGACTTTCCCACGCAACAGAAAAAGGAAAATCCAGAAATCCAAGAAGCACAAATTCAGAGAATTTTCATCTTTGAAAGGAAAAAAAAGGAAAAACCACATTTAAGCGAAAGATATAAAAAACCATTTTGAAAATGAGACGGTCCCATTTCAAAAGAGAAAATCGGGTTAATTTGCTTTTAATTTGATCGCATTTTGTCGCAGTGAAACTCGATTTACGTCTGATGGCTTCTAATAAAAACCTTTTAATTTGAAATTTAATGTTCAAATAAAGAAAATCAACTTCGATTTAGGTCTTCCTTTAATGTTTCTTTTATCTTTTTTATGTCTTTCTCTCCCACGCCTCCTATCGAAAGCAGAAGACGTTCTCTCTCCCCCGACACACACACCAGACACACCCTCCGTGACAAAATCGAGAGAAAGATCCAAAACGCACACTACTGAAAAGAATATTTTCCTTTTTTAAGAAATTTATTAACGAGACATAGAAATTTAAAAAAAATAAATTTCCTCTCGACTGAAAATAAAAAACCGAGAGAAAGATGAAAAAGGAGGAAACATCGAACGTGGGAAAAAAACAAAACATCGGAAGGCGAGAGAATGGGAAAGAGAGAGAGAGAGAGAAAAAAGTTTTTGTGAAAGAGGGATCAGAATGAAAAATTAATAGAGGAAAAACAGGGAAAGTTGGGAAGAGGAGCAGGAGGAGGAAAACAAAAGAGAAAGAAATTAACGTTTGAATAAAAGATGGATCAAAGAAAAGAGGGGTTTTCGTAACGATTTTCCGAACGCCTGAACGCCTCTCCTCTCTAAGAAAACAACAAACAAAAAAGTTGAAATTAAGTTCGGAGATAAGAAACTTGCGAAACTCTCAGACAACAGCAAAAAAAAATAATTTAGTTCGACTTAAATCGGTGCTGTATAAAGAGAAAGGGGGGAATAATGTAGAAATAATTACCGGTTATTGGTAAAGCAATAACCGTTCGGGAAAGAAGAAAAATGAGGAAAGTCAGTGGAGCGAATAAAAAGAGGAAGAACCGGTTAAGAAGGTGAACGGAAACATGGAAACTAGACAGATCGAAACGTTGCATTTGTCTGATTCGCATACACTTCCACATGACCGACTGCAGAACCCGTTCGAAGGATTGGATCGGCGGTCTGATGGAAAAGAAGCAGAAGCGTTCGGGTGTCTTTAGAGATGACGTGAATTCCCTTCGGATACCGTCGATTATATTAGGGAATTTAGTGAATTATTCAGACTTTAAGATAAAATTTTCTTTTTTTTACTTCTTCATATCAACAACCCGAGAACGTGTTACCGCACGTGTTTCCTTTTAAAGTCATGATAATCCTTTATGCGTGTACGTGGAAGAATAAGAAAGATTCGCGATCCGGCATAACAATTACCAAATTACTCCATGCGAGAACAAGTCTAAAAAGTCTAAACATGCATCGGACTAGCTTTTCTTTTAAAAACTTCCTTCAGTCCTCTATGTAGACTCAAAAACTTTTATGTAAAGTGTTTAATTATTTAATAAACATGGCGGACATTTTGAGCTACTTTTCTATTCCGTCTGTGTTGCATACTTATCAATCAACTTAGGGTAAAACTTAAAAAGTTACCTTTTGTTGAGCTTTCCTTTCCTCGGGTTTCCTTTCACGCAACGAACATATTATAAACTCTCATGAGATAGGAAGGAAGTTTGAAGAACTGGACTTGGAGAGTTTCTGGGAAAACAAATCCAGTAAAAATTAAGGAAGCTACAGCTGGAAAGGAAGAAAATGGAAAGAATTGTGGGAGTTTTGTCCTTGGCAAAGAAAGCACGTGATAGCTCTATTTATAGTTTATGAGAAATGTTTCGATACACTGAACCACTGATACACAGGATACAATAAATAAATAGTTTGAAGAATATTTGAAAGATAGAACTACAGTGGTAAAAACTGTTAGTCAACCCAGAAACACAAGGAAGAGAGTCCAGTCTTCCAGGAACTCTCACAGTATATTACATTATATTATAAACTAACGAACGTTAACGTTATCATATAGAAAACGTAAAAAGAAAACGGTGGGTACGAGAAGCAATAAACAAGAATCTGTGTGAAGATGAGAATATCGTAGTGACAATTAAGAGCTAACTGAAACATAGACTAATGAGAAATAATGTTCAAGTGCTGTTGTGAATCATCTCTCTCTCTCTCTCTAATTCAAAAGTCACGCAAACATCCACACAAAAGTATGAAAATCATCCGGTAAATCTTCGTGCCAGTTTTATAATAAGGCGTTAGGAAGGTCTCCAAGTGAAAGATATATGAGAAAATGAGATGGGGAGGAGGGTGGGGTGGGTGGAAGCTGGAGAGTAGGAAGACGGAAAGAAATAACAAACGTTAGGTTTAACAAGACGAAAAATTAGGTTTCTTTTGAAAGGGAGGAGGAGGAGGAGGAAATGATGGAAACTAGTCATATTGTAGTACACGTAAAATGAAACAGAAATTCAACAGAAACTTTTATATCGGATTATCGAAGCTTTAAAAATTGAAGAGACTTTTTTTCTTCTTCTCCTTTCAACGATGAGAAAAGGAAAAGATGATGGAAAACGTTAAACAAAGACAAAAAAATTTTTTTTCCTTCCTTCTGATATGAGGAACACGTTAAGGGAGGGAAGGAAATCAGATATGAAGACTCAGAAGAATCCCACAAGACTCCCGTCAGCCTCCATCATTCTTTTTTTCTCTTTCTAACTCCCCATCATTTCTCCCCGGAAATCTTCTGATAAGAATATTGACTGACGCCCAAGAAAATAAAAAAATAAAAATAATAAAAAAAGCAAGGAATTGAATGTACGCAAGCGTAAAATTAAGGTCTTTTGGGTTTTTTATACAGTATAAATATATTTAAAAAGGAAGAAAAAAGTTTGAGGAAATGTTTTCTTGCGATATTCCTTCGCCTAGGTGGGTGAGAAAACGGTGGGGAAAAGGCGGTGAATTTAAATGTCACCTAGAGAGAAATGGGTTAGAGTTCTAGAAGCCTTTTTGGCAGTATCATGCATTTCGATTTTGTTTAGAACATCATACACTACGGTATCTTCTTGGTTTCAGGCATCGTTGCATCATATGCCTTTTTGAATTACCCCTTCCGGTCTGGTTTTGGGATAGAGCCGTTATTCCCAACGTGGGGTGCAATTCCTACCGGTGGGCCATGGCAATATTTTGAAACTTTATTTGTTTAACTGTTCTATTATTTTTATCTTTGCCTTTCATAGATGAGTTATTCTTTGGAAGCTTGTTTAGATACCAAGTTAATAGCCTTTTAAGCGTCTTTCAGGTGAATGACCGTAAAATTTTGGATAACGAAAGTTAAATATCACGAGGGGGCATCAGGGTTTTAGAAATGCCTAGATAGGGCATGACCCAAAATTGGTTGACCTAGAGTGTCGTCGTTTGCTTGATCTTCATCGTTTCTCCCTTAAATTCACCTTCCGCCTGTGTCGGTTTGGATTTTGATTATAAATGTAGTCATTCTGTATGTGTTGGAGTGATTTTCTAATTTTTCCAAGTCTTAACTAATATATGTGCAGCACTCTCCTCTCGATAAAGCAAAATTTATAAAATTAAAAGAACTAAATCTTTCAATACTGTGCATTATTTATGAAATGAAGATGTTTAATTTTAAAAATACTCAGTTAAAAATTTTTAATTGTAAATGTAGGTTAAACTATTGCAAAAATTGTTATAATGAAATATTTTTAACTAGTAGTGTCCCAATGTCCTCTTTTGAGGCCAGAAGCCGTTTCTGGCTGTTACCACGTGAACGTCAATGTGGAGCGAAACCCGCCAAGTTACCCTAGCGGTCGGTTCGTATAGTAATCGTTAAATCAACATTCCGTGAACTTACTCAAAATGAAGTTTATTCTTCGAAACCTGAACAACAACGGAAATTGGTAAAACAAAATTTACAAAAAACTCGGACTTGTTCAGAACCAAAACTAAAAACAGAAAAAGAATTTTGCACACTATCTTGTGACTAATCTTACAAAAACTTTCCGTAAGTTAAACGTGTTTTATGTGGGCGACCAGTGAGCTTTCTTCGGCAGAAGCTTTGTGTGTGGCCGCTTGTGTTCCAGGAATTGAAGCAAACGGCTCTTATTCCAACAAGCGGAGCTAACACTAGGCACGTTTCTTCAGACGAAAATCACCCATCAGCAATCAGGTAATCGAACTTGCTTCGATTATATAATAGTTTATAGATATCTGGCTATAATAGTGGAAGGAAAGGAGCTGGATACCTTGTTGTACTCGGAGGTTACGTTATCGTTGTTAAAGTTAGTGCTGATGGAAATGGAAATTAGTGATCCACGAGCTAATAATAATTTGACCCATGTCTTATGAGAAAGACCTTCCTTCCATTTAAAGTAGTGATTTCCATCTGTTTTTGGACCACGCCCCACTTAGGCATCTCTAAAATCCTGATGCCTCTCTCGTGATGTTTGAATTTTTTTTGGTTTGAAAATTTTACATAATTGCTGATGTTCGCTCCGGTTCCAGGTGGGACATAAAGCCTCGGTTGAGAAGGCTCAACGGCCGTTCAAACTAGGGTTAGATAGTTGGGCGGCTGTTTAGCTTATCCTAAGTTTCATTTTTTTATCTGACTTTTGCACGAGCTTTTTGTTTCTTTTTTGTCAATTTTTTCGTCGTCTTAATTTTGTCTCGAGTAATCGTTGTTCAACTTGCATCGAATAAAGTTCATTTTCGTCCTGCCCGTGATCCACCCACCAAAATGTTGTCATGCCCCATCAGTGGGCTTTATTACTAGTAACATTATGTCGAAGACACTTTCATCTCACGATTCTTTCAGCACCTTTACTCCTCCAACTCAGCATTCATGGTGGACATTAAAAGAGATGTCAACTTAGCCCTTGTTAACTGCTTAACTACAAAACTCCCAATCACAGTTATCTCATAAAACGAGACAGTAGTCTAAGGGAGAGAATCGGATTAAAATCAAGAGACCTAAATACAGCCAATAAGACAGAGATAATTGTACAGTTTGGTGATATAATTATCAATAAAACCGATTTCGTTTAATTGGAACAGTTGGGACTAATTCGTTTCGTATCAATTAAGTCCGACGTTCCAATTAAATCAGCTAATTTGAAAATTTAAAAACGGAAATTTGTAACACGTGGACAACAAAATAATTATTAAGTACCTTATTAAACGGAAAAATAAAATTTTATTCATTTTATAGATTTCGTGAGAAAGATATTTGGAGTAGAAGGAGATGGTCGTCGCACGCCACCAACTGTCCAGAAGTCTTCGTACAGGATTTGGAAAAGTTTTTAGAATTCTGGTGACATTTATTTCAATGCCACCTTCAGTGGAGAAAATCTTTTTGTTCTTTTTTTAACATCCGTCTCAATCAATCAATCAATCAATCAATCAGTCAGTCAATCAAATCGTAACGTAAAAAGTACTGTTTTTGTTACATTCGTTTTTGATGTCGTTCGCATCCGAGTTTTTGGTTTGTCATCGATGAATCTTCTTTCCGGCTCTTTTGCCAAAACTTTGTTCTGTTGTCCTTTTTGTTTTGTAGCTTTGAAATATCTCTATTGGCGGGGGGCAACTGTTTAAACGATTTTGAGGGGAAGTGGTGGGAAAATTCTCTGGACTCAATCCAAAAATCCGCATTTTCGGTCGGTGGTGGGCGGACGGACTGGAATCAAACTCAGAAAGACAACAAAAGAGACGGGAAGATCACCAGGTAGGCCATCCATAACACGTTGTGTGTGCCTATAGGGAGAGGTTAGGGGATAGAGGGTCCAAAACATTTCCAAGGCTGTGATAGATAATAAACAGTGATAAACAATTCCCGAAGCACTTAAATGGTGAGTAGACTGTGTAAGCGATTTTCCGAAGTTGGTGCTGACAGATAAAATGACAATTTCGGGATATATGCCCGTGGAATTTGCTCTCCCGGAAAAATGGAGAAGAGAGGGGGTCGAGGCTCGGGCGTAGGAAAAGTAGAAAAAACTTTTATACTTCCTTTTTCTTTTTATTTCCATATTAGCCTTTTTTTAGCCTGTTTGTTTCGTTCCTTTTTTTCATCTCCGACTTATCTATTTATTTTCGTACAATTATTTATTTTTCTTTCTACTTTTATTTATCTTTTTGCTTGGGTGAGTCGTTAAAAAGAATGATTTAAAGTGAGAGAGGAAAGAAAAGAAGAAAGAAGAAAGAAGAAATTTTTATTTTTAAAGTAGATGGCTTAAGGGCGTTTCAAAAGATTTTTGTTTCTTTTTTTTTATTCTAAGAAAGTTTCTTCTTTTTTTAATTTTTGATTTGGCTGACGCTTTTGTGCTCAAAGTGTTAGGAGTCATGTGATTTAGCATGTATGAGAAGAAAGTAGATACGAGAATCTTCCGCGGTTTTATTTCTAGTTGTTATCTGTTAGGAAGAGGAGAGGTAGAGAAGCTGACAACAGCTAGAGGAGAGAAGCTCATTAACCTGAATGTGTCCAGAAAATGGTCTGATTGGATTGGAATCACCAACTGGTATCAAGGTAAGGCATGAGATCTTCGACGATTGTCAAGAGATCTATGGTTGTACTCATCTTGGGCAATCGAATGTCCGTTTCAAAAGTTCCCGGAATCATTGAACTGTTTATCCAATATCAGTTTACAATATTCTCAGAACCTATCAAAATATTCCTCTAATATATAAAATATATTTGTTGCTATAAAAATATATTTTTGTTGCTCTAATTTCTGCCGATACGTTTTTCTCAGGTATGACGTCTCGAGGAACGCCCTACAATTGGTTTATGTCCTTCGACGCTCTGACAAACAGTTGGTTACACAACCGAGATAGGAGTACCGTTAAGTGTGGAAGAAAATTGAAGGACCCAGTCATCTGAAGAAACCATACCAGTTCGCTTCGTTAGAAGACTATAGAATTAGCATTTGCTCTAGCACTGAAAGGTGGGTGATGTAGCAACCTCTGTAAAGTATACTTAATTCCCTACTGGTAAGACATTGGTGAGGCATTATAGCTATTTATTATTTATTTGTAGAGGATCGTCTCGTTAGGATTCTTCGGGGAGAGGGAACATTTTTGGTAAAACAATGAAAATCCATAAGTTAATAATGAGCAATCAATTGACGTCCTGCTGTTGAATCGGTATGCATCAAATCTCTGTCGTGTTAGTGTTTAACTTTCGCGGGGGTTATCCTGTTTATATCACCTTGCTTTTCATCTCGAAACCCGGAAACATTATTTCCTCCAGTCTTTTTGGTAATATACCCAAAAAAGCTTTGTTCGTCTCATAGACTGCCATAATGTTTAGTGCAAAAAATTAAAAAGATTCAATTTCGTACAGACAGATACAGATTCTGAGCCTTTTTTTGTTAGTTCAATTAGGAGCTGGATAAAAGTGAGATGAAAGGGAAATGGCGGCGGATAATTTTTTTTGCAAACGCACCTGAAATCATTTCCGAAGGCTAATCCGTGCTTACTTTGAACGATCCGATTAGAATTTCCAGATTCTCCAGGGCTTTACTTTTTCTACTCCCTTTCCACCCCGCTTCCTTCCTTCCTCCTCCCTTCTTTCCCTGCCACGGGAAATAGAGAAAGAATCCGCACCTATTTGTCAGGTTAGTTCAAAACGCCGGAAAAAACGTCAAGAAATATTATTTAATGTTTACGACTTGTGCTGACTTTTTCCTTTTTAAAGAATTACAGGAGAAGAGAACAAAAAAGGGAAGGAAAGGAGGAGGGAAATAGATGATGAAGAAGAGACGCGGAGAGAGGGAAATGGAAAAAGGAGAAAAAGATGAATCAGATAAATCAGAAGGGAGATAATAAAATTGGTTTTGCGGATTATCTTCTCCAGTGAAAAGTGTCAAACGCATTTTCCTTCCATCGAGAGATGTAATGGACCAATTTTTTAAGATCAGGTACGTTTTTATGATTTTCTTTTCTTGAGTATGTATCGCGTTAGAGAGCTAAAAATAGAGAGAGGAGAAGAGAAGAGCAGGTAGATTGGGTGTGGGTTCGGGCGGGAGCGGGTAGAGATGAGAGGATGAGGAAACGAAACGAACGCACGCGTGACCGCATATTTGAACACGTTCCCGAAAGACGTTCTTAAACTATTGTTTTTTAAGGAGGAGAAGGAGGAGAATGGAAAGAGTTCGGGTGAGAGAATGGGAAGTTCGATTGTTCGTTCCTAAGAATATTTCTTGAGGATTAATTCGTTCTAACCCTTTCCGGCTGGAAGCGTTCGCACGCGGTAAACAATCGCGAACTGTTTCTCCTCCTACCTTCAACGCTTTCTCAAGCGGAAATTGTTTTTTTGGTATGTATGGGTGTATGGGCCTCGGTTTTTCGAGTACCTGTTAAAAGAATCTGTCACGTGACG
This sequence comes from Columbicola columbae, assembly GCA_016920875.1. Taxonomy (NCBI): domain Eukaryota; kingdom Metazoa; phylum Arthropoda; class Insecta; order Psocodea; family Philopteridae; genus Columbicola; species Columbicola columbae. Next base: position 3,054,673 of record JADMLL010000007.1, on the reverse strand, counting down.
AAGGGAAAGTGAGAGCTAAAACTCTCAAAAGGTTTCAGCCGTCGTAAAGTTTTTCCTAAATCGAGTTTTATCTTTATCTCGTGTTTGTTTAGCGAGTTATAAAAGGAGCTCGTGATTTTCTGAGATCGTTTTAAAGTTGTTTAAGTTTTCAAGGTTTCCTCGGGTTTGAAGTTTCTCATTCTTAAAAAGCTTAAATAAACTTCGTGTCACACTCTCGTAATTTATAAGGGAAAAGGAAGAAAAGAAACGAAAACGAAATTGAAAAAAGTAATAGCCAGAAAGGAAAAGGAAAAGGAAGAAAGGGGAAAACGACGATAAGGAAGGAGAGCAGTGAGTGAATAATGAAAGGAAGGCATATAAAGATGGTGAAAAGTGAGTGAGAATGTGAGAAAATATCGAAAAAGGATTGAGAGGAGGGAAAGGCGGGAGATGGGGGGGGATAGATAAGGAATGCCATGCATAAAAAGATGAAAAATAGAAAGGAAAAGAAGAATATTAGAAAGGAAGAAAGAAAAATGTAAGAGATAGAGAAAGGAAATGAATATGAAGATTCGGTTGAAGCGGAAGTGAAGTCGGTTTCGGTGGCGAACCTCTTTGCTCGAGAAGGTTTCTGGAGAAAGCAAAAAGTCATTTCTCTCAAACATAACTTTCTTTTTGCCCCATTCGTAGAATGCCCAAGGGGACGGAACTAACGATGACCGAATCATTGTCATTTGGCACTTTCTCAAAGCCCTCGGTGACCTTTTCCGACTTCCTTTCCCCCCCTCCCACTCCATCCTCATGAAGACATTATTTTCCATTAGTTTGGGTTTCTCTTTGGATTCTAATCGTCATTCTCATGTTCCCATCTTCGCATTGTGTCTTGTGTCCATTGTCTTGTGATTCTGTAACACCTTCCAGTTTCTTGAACACGGGTTTTTAACAGGTTACTGACCGACATTTCATTCCCGCATTTTCTTGATACGGAATATGTGGACCGGAATGTAATATCGTATATATGTTACGGTAAAAGTGATTAAAAAAGGTGAATGCCCATTTACAATAACAGAAAAATGTACAACCACATCAAGTTTGAGATGACGTTCAATTTGAAGAAGATTCAGTTTTCGTCACTTGCACCACGACACGACTACTTGCTCACTTGTCTGTCGTTCTCAGTTTCAGAACTAATCATAAACCACATTCTCCTTTGTCTCGAACGTGTGTTCAGATTTTTTTTTCGCGCGAATTCGTGATCTTGGCAAAAAGCTTTTTTTTAACTTGACTTGTGAGCGAACGCCTAAAAAGGGAAATGATAACCAATTTTTCAACGTTTTCATTTTTATTTTTAATTTTTCCTTTCCTCCCTCTTCCTTTGCGTTCCCTCTCGCAGCCCTAAAAAACGTTTCTATTTCGTGCCGTTCCTTCCGTCTCGTTCTCGTTGATGTATCTGTCAGCGTGTTTACTTTAATTTTACGCCTTTAAAACTTATATATACCTTTTCTTTCTTTCTCTCTACCTCCCTCCACATCTCACTCTCTCTTCCTCCTCTTCCTCACGCCCTTTTCTGCGTTCTACTTCTTTTTTTTATTTTAACTCCGATAATAACAAATGAAATCTTTGCCACGCGCGTCATTAATCTTTATTCTTCGAAGATGAACTCGTGCCAGGATGTGTGTGTGTAAAAATTTATCTCCAGCCACGACGAAAAGGTAGAGGATTGGAAGGAGTATTGGGTTGGGAGGGAAGTTAACACAAAAAAATAAACGATTTTTGGCTAAAACAGAGAAAAAAATTTTTTTCTCGCTTTTCAGTAAATGTGAAGAAGAGAGAGAAAGAGGAGATGACGTGGAAGTAGAAAAATTAAATGGAACCTTAGATGAGAGGAAAAGTTTTTCTTTTTTTTTCGAGCGAGGGAACCATTTTTGTTTCGTAGTTTGTTTTGTCATGTTAAGCTGGGGAAAACGATTTGTAAGCAGTTGAGGAAAAAAGTTCTTGCGCAAGTTTACCACCATAAAGCTCAGAAACGAAACCTTTTTTTTGGTTTGGTTTGTGTCCCGGGGAGTGAAGAGAGGGAAGACATATTTTTATTTCGGTAAGGAATTTTGTCTTTGGCACATTACGTGAAGGAGAAAAAATTTTTTTTTGTTTCCTCGAGTGCGTTTGGAGTGTGAGATGATGGCTTTCAGTTTCGGGAGATCTGATTTAAAGCTCGAAAACGTCGATTGTTCATTGGTCAATGCCGTTGTTGATGACGTCCTTGGAGAGAATCTCAGTTTTCGAGTTTTCAGGAGGCTTTTTGGCGGAAGGGGGAGGAGGGTTTTTGGATTTTTATGGCTTTTGGAGGTTGAGAATGTGTGAGTGTGGTTTTGTCTTCTGCTTTTTCTCTTCTCATACCGTCAGTCAGTGTTATGTTTCGAGGTTTTATTGTCCATCCAAGGTGACTTGTCATCAAAACTGGAAGGAAAAGCCACGGGCTCTCTCATAGATTTAATTAAAAGACTTTTCCGCAAATGTGGCACCACATGTTTCCCTGCAAGTTTAGACTTTTCCCGACATCCGCTTTCTCAGTGTCCGTCAAACCGGTGCTCCATGGTCGACTGGACCGGGTTGTTTACGGGTCATACACACTTTATACCCAAACTATTGTAAATCGGATTTTATGTATAAAGGACACAAATAGTTTTTTAATTTATACAGAAATGACTATGTTTATACGAAATAGTCTCCCTGAACATTGACTGGCTTGTGTGACAAGAGCATCACATGAATTTTGAAAGTCGTTAATTGAAATGTCATTGAGGTTGGCTGTCGTTAGGGATTTCCCTCATCTAGTGACCGTCATTTTTATGAAATGAATTCTTCATGTGAAGAATTTTTGAACGGGTTCTTTAGATGAATGTGGTGTATAAATGAAATGATACTCTTCACGCAAGTATGATATATTTAAATTGAGTGTCTAACTAAGCAATCGCACTTTAAGTGCTTTTAGTCGTAAATACTCTAGATTCACCTAAAAAGCTCCAAAATATTGCACATTTTTGTGAAGAGTATTTTATATACTAAAACTACTAGTATTATAACTATATAACTCGGTAAATCTGTGCTGTAGTGGTTAAGTGTTAGACTAAGAAGTTATAGTCGCGAGTTCAAATCTTCTTCCGATATCCTGTTATACTCGAAAGAGAGAAAAACTCAGCTATTATAACTATATAACTAAATTTATATACTAAAATATAAATAAAGAACTAATACGCAGTGACGGACTAAGGCTAAAGGGGGTAACATAGTAGTTCCGAGCCTATTTTTCACTCACGGGCCCTTGGCACGTGCCTAGGTGGTCTGGACCCTAGTCCGCCCATTCTTGTACGTGAGATTTTGTCTCAGTTTATAATAATTTGTGTTCTCTGATGAATACTGATATCTAAAAAATGCGTGAAAATTTGTTTGGATTTCCTTGGGAGACACCATGAGTACAGTTATAGTTGAGCTTTGATCCCGTTTTCACCCTGTTTGGATATAGCAGGGTACTGGAGGAGGATTTGAACTCGCGACTGTAACTTAGGCTGGCACTTGACCCACTACACCACAGACCTCGTACAAAAGACCATGAATATACACACATACGTTGTGCATAATTAAATATTATAATACATTTCGAAACCGGTTCTTGATAGCAAGAACGTGGCCGGTGTCACTACGGTGTCTGTTTTCGGTGAGAATAGGAAACTTTTCTCTTTTCCAACTTTCATTTTTCATTGCTTATTACTTTTCTTTTTTAATTTTGTTCTTCAACATTTTTAATGGGACTGAGAGGGAAGAGTACGAGAAGAGGCGAGGTGGGAGGAAGTGGGAGAAGAAGGAGAGGAGAAGAGAATTGCTTTTGCACAAAAGGTTAGTAGTAGTTAGGCCGGACTGTTTCGCAAAACTTTTCAAATTGTTTCCAAATTTTCTTTTCTTTTTTTTCTTTCTGCTAAGTTTTGATGTTTTTTTTTCTCTCTTTGCTTTTCTCGTTTAATTGTCAAGTTTCTCCGGCGCAGTTTTTGTTTCTTTTTCCTCACTTCCCTTTCCTCGTTCTCCTTCTCTCCTATCCCTCCACCGCCTCTCTCTAACAATTCCTGCTTCTCAACAAACTTTTTATTATGCTATCGGTTTATTAGTGCTTAAATTCGTAATTTCCGGTTGGCTTACCCCCGACTCGGTCTTTTATCTACAATCCTTCTAGTTCATTTGTCTTTCATTACCCTCCTTTTCCATTTGGTAGAAGTGTTTTCTCCTGGCTCTATTCCTTTCGCATTCCGATTTATGTCCTCTGCTTTTATCTTCTTCGATTTCCTTTTTTTTCCTTCTCTTTTATTTATTTATTTTTTCAACTGGTTTGAATTTCGATTTTTGTTTGCTACGCTTTTCAAATTTTCGTTATTATACTCTGATTCAGTTTTCTACGGTTTGTTTACCGGTTGTTGTCTTCACTGTTGGGCTTTCAACAGTAGGTTTTCTTTGCTGGGATGTACAAAGCTTTCCTCTGCCAAGGTTGTGAGGTTTGGAGGGAGAATGAGAGTATTACAGAATTTTATTTGGTAATTAGAACTGTAGTTAGTGAATGGAGTGAAGTGAAAATGAATTTATGGAGAGGTTTAGGGGGTGTTAAAGATTGGAAACCTGAGCAAGCGAACAACTCAAGTTTCGCAGAAATTTGAGCCCGCGACCCATTTCATGTGCTTAGGGTTAACAGCTCTTGTTGTGTGTTAATTAGTTTCTTTTTTAATTAATTATCATAATATTTTTTTACATAATATTTTCGTACATCATTAATTTCTCTTTTGTAATGTGAAGACATTATTGCCCTTCATAAACCTCGACGAATAGATACATAATTTTTTATTATTAATATCTTCCACTAAGGTTTATCTACCTTCCTGCTATTTATTAATTTTAATTGATGAGTTATATATACTGTAAACTGATAGATTTCATAATTAATGCACATTATACAGGAGAAACCTGGTGTGAGAGAAAGAGAGGACAGAACACTCGCATTCCTTTCCAAGGGTTGTGGACTAATCCTACGTGGGTTAAAAATTATCCAGGCGGTTTTCCCGTCGCTTTTCCTAACCACAAGTGTTTTCCTTCGATTTATTCAATATCCTGTTACCAATGAATTTCCCTCAGGATTACAACCTTGGTTCAGTTAGCAGTGGTTTATGAGGTAGCTGTCTCATGCAATAATAAACATTTGAACCACATAAACTCTTCTACAAATAAATTGGTTCCAACCAAAAACTAATAGTGTATGTAATGTAGTCTTTCACGATAACCTAATTTCATAAATATTGCACACTGTTTTGTTTTCTTCTTTGTACTTCACAAAAGTAAACAAAATTCAGTCCAAACCATTCTGCCGTTAAGGACTCCTATAGCTGGTATATTATCGCCATTCACAAAGATCTAATTTCATAAATATTGCACATTTCCAATAGTATGTCCTTTCACAAATGATGAATAGTTTCGTGGATTCAAATCCTATCGGGGTTAAAATTTATCCAGAGTGATTTCTGGTCGCTGGTCCTTACCTATAAAGTTTTCCTTTGATTTCTCGAACGCCGTCTTGCAAAGAAAAATTTCCTCAGAACTCACCTAGGTGAAGACTATCAGTCAGCAATAGTCTCTTATATGAGGTAGTTGACCCACATATTTACACTTTTTTCAACTCACATAAACCCTCCCCTAAAAAATACTTAGGGTTTTGACTCTGAATGAATTCCATAAATATTAAACAATTTCAAGTAGATCTCATTTCATAAAAACTGCACACTTTATGTAAGATTATATTTTATTATTAGCTATACTCCTGATTTTGTATCATCACATTTCTTAAATATTTGCACAATTTCGGCAAGATATCATTTTATAATATTGCATACTTTCTGCAGGATTTCATTTCATAAATATTGCACACTAGCATTTAACACCCCTAGCTGAACCCACACACCCGCTTCAGCAAATAGGACCACAAAAAATGATTTGAATCTATACAGAGCAAAACGAGTGAGAAACAAATATTCTCAATAAAAAATTCAATTTATACTCTATATACTATATATGGAAACCTAGAGTACAGTATAAAGGGATCCTTTAGAATGTACGTTAACGTACAAACATATTCCGACTTTCAAAACCAGATTCGTGAATATTTTAAGGACACACTGTCCACTTATCTTTCCCTTTGCTAAGCTTCTTATTTTGATTACCTGGGTTTCCGGCGAACAAATGATAAACCTGAACAATCGTGAGAGAGATGTACGCTGCGATTTCATAACAAAAATGAAAATAACAAAACCGGAGAGCGAGAGAGAGAGAGAATAGTAAAAGGACGCATGAGCAGTTCCCCTCGTCTCCAACCTCTTCGAACGTCCGAACAGTCTGCCTCAGAATTTCCGAACAAACGAAAGAGGTTTTGATTTTAGCCGATTTTCTCGCGTCGCGAGTTTCATATAAGTTTTTATTCGGTCAGACGTTCGGTCTTGTTTTCTGTCTTTAATGGATTATACAGTATGATTTACTGATTTCAAATATAAATCGGTAGGTTCGATCAAAATTCTGTGAGTGTGTGAGAGTGTTTGAACGTTTTTGTTTTGGTACAAACGAACGGGGATTCAGATCTGTTGAAATATTTTTTTTCAGTTTCTCCTTACTCCAGGAAATTAGAAAGAGATTAGGCGAACGGTTATTGAAGTTTTTAATTGTGGGAGGGGGGAAGTAAAGGAACGAACAGAAAGTACAGGAACGTTCGGGAGGGAGGGAGGAGGGAAGTTTGTCGTTTCATTAGCTTCATGTAGTTAAAATTAAATTTGCTTCTCCGTTCCCCATAACGACGGGGCGTTCGTAATACAATTAAAAAGTTTTTAAAAAAAAATGTAGGCGGAGTGGCAGCGTTCGCTTTTTTTTAATTATTATTTGAAAGTTTTCTTCTCCTCGCCGGGGATTTATATTTTAGCATTACCTCGGATTTTCGAGAGGAAAGGGGGCGGTGGGAAACCGTTCTGATGTACAAATAATAGGTGTAAGAAGAAACGAACGGATTTAGACAAGTACGCACGCGCAACCTTGCGTGTTGTGTTTAAGGTTTTTCGTGATTTATTGATGGCGGGATTCGTTTTTGATTTACCCCCGTTCGATACAGCTCTTAAGGGCGTGTGTATGGGTGTTATGTGTGTGTGTTGCTGCTTCAGCAGGTTTTATGCAGTTGAAACATTCTCACGATCTGACATTTCTCTTGTCAGCCCGTCTAATGATGTCATAAATCGTTTGTGAGCAATTTAGGAAGTGGAAATTTTTAAATACGTTTCATCACTTCAAAATTTATATATTTATTTATTATTAATACAGTTTCTCGTTTTATGGTTTTTATAAATAAAACTGATTTTATGTTTGGTTGTGTTTTCGTTTTCCGACCGACTATAGACTACGCTGTTACGCTGTTTCAGTTTATTTTTTGAATCCTGTTTTTAGGAGCAATTTTCGTGAGTTGAAATATCTGTGATTATATGAGTCGGCTACCTTGTGTTAAAGGCTACTTGCTGACTGAACGTTATTACCAAGGTTGTGAGTCTTGGAGTGAATATTTAGGTACCGGAATAGTGGACAGGGTAAGTTTTGAGACTTTTGCAGTTTAATTAATTAGTTTAATAAAATGTAACATTTCGGGTATTACGGCTTTGGAGCCAGATTTTCGATGGAATGAGAGAATTTTCTTTTGCTTTGCACCGACCTTTCGTCTTTGATAGCAGCTACAGGGATCCTTAGAGTAGAACGTTTGGTTTGGACTCTGTTTGATAACTTTTTATGCACAAAAAAGAACAAGAAACAAAACCGCTTATATAAGAGAGTGCAATATTTATGGAATGAGATCTCGCAGAAAGTATGCATTAATTATGATATGATGTCTTACTGAAGGTACTGATAATTTATGTAAGATAATGTAGCATTATTTAAGGAATGAAGTCATGCATTCATAAATTGTGATCTTGGAGAAAGTACACGTTATTTACGAAAGGATATGTAGTAAGAAGTGTGCAATATTTATGAAATTAGATCTTCGTGAACAAGTATAATATATATTCCAGTTATTAGTGTGTATACCATTTCCAAATTTATAATGTATTAAATAGTATAATACGTTTACAAATATATATACACTAAGTATACAACACAAGCGTGGCAACATGCAAGACGGCGTGGACATCTATCTCCCAGACTATGAAGAGCATTTAAAAACAGAATATAAGAACAATGTGGTATGTGTTACACATATAACTTACATGTGTATGTGTGTAATGGGTGTAATATGTCACGTCAATGCCCGATGAAAGCCAGAAGGCAATTCCGGGCAATAAATAAATAAAAATATATATACACTAAGTAAATATAATAAGCCCAATATAATAAAAGTATGTGTATACACACATATATACATAGTATATATATATACTATAAATTTGGAGTCCAAAGTAAAGTATTTGTACGAGTGAGTTTATGTGAGTTGAAAAATGTGTAATTATGTGACTCGGATATCTCTTGTTAAAGACTGTTGCTGACTGACAGTTACCACTTGGGTTATGAGCTTTGACGAAAAATTTGTTTTACAAAATGACGTTCGGAAAATATAAGGAAAACTTTATAGGTAAGGACCAGCGACCAGATATCACTCTGAATAAATTTTAACACCGATGGGATTTGAATCCACGAAACTATTTATCATTTGTGAAAGGACATACTATTGGAAGTGTGCAATATTTATGAAATTAGATCATCGTCAAAAACTATAATGTATAAATTATTAGTTTTGGAATCGGAACCAAATTTTTTGTAGGAGAGAGTTCATATAACTTTAAATGTTACCTACCTCTAGACCAGTGCTAACTGAACTAAGGTTGTAATCCTGAGGGGAATTCATTGGTAACAGGATATTGAATAAATCGAAGGAAAACACTTGTGGTTAGGAAAAGCGACGGGAAAACCGCCTGGATAATTTTTAACCCACGCAGGATTAGTCCACAACCCTTGGAACGGAATGCGAGTGTTCTGTCCTCTCTCTCACACCAGGTTTCTCCTGTATAATGTGCATTAATTATGAAATCTATCAGTTTACAGTATATATAACTCATCAATTAAAATTAATAAATAGCAGGAAGGTAGATAAACCTTAGTGGAAGATATTAATAATAAAAAAATATGTATCTATTCGTCGAGGTTTATGAAGGGCAATAATGTCTTCATATTTCAAAAAGAAAATTAATAATTAATCTAAGAAATTTGATTTTTTGATGTTGTCTTAATAACCTTTCACGTTCTTTTTATAATAAAAAGTTTTACAATTTTTTTCGTTAATTGGAAGTCAAGGTCGGTTTATCCTAACAAATAATTTTTAACATAACTTAATTAATTAATCATGTCTCACCTTTTAGGTTTTCTAGACAGATTTTTTTCATAATTCTGAGAAAAAGGTTTAATTTAGGATTAATTAGGTGGTCATAAAACTCGAAGTAATGGCTTCTGTGACCTCGTTTCCAGTTTTTACGATTCAGGATCAACCCAGTCAGTGTTGACATAAAGATGAAGCCCCTCTGTCACCTCCCCTAGATCTCTAAAACCAACAACAGGTTATCCTGATAATGTAATGATTATAGTATAGTCATTAATCTGGTTATACTGTTTATATTTTCGCGGTCGGTTTGTATTGTTGCATTGTTTTTACTTGTTGGCGTGAAAGACCGGAAGTAGGTAATGCCGAATTTTTTAAATGAATGTCAAGATTGACATAGTTGTTTAGTCGTTTATGCTCCGATTGTATCTAAATATTCTTATTTATCACTTATACCGCCAAATATCGACCTACGCCTGCATGTTCTTGTCGATATATAGTAGTGATAGTGGGAATGTATAACAATTTAGGCGTATTTTCTGTCCTTTATGGTAATATATAGCTAAACTTTTGGGGTTTTTAACTAACAGTCTTCCTTCTTCTACCTCTTTCTTTCTTTCCAATTCCAAAATCTGAGTCAGTTCTTTGGCTCTTTCTTCTACTTCTCCAAACTTTTCTTCTTAGACAGTGAATGACTCTTTTAATTTCATGTTCTTTTCTTTCTCTTGGTTTTTGTTCTTGTTCAGTCCTTTTTTTTCTATCTGTAACTAACAGTATTCATTTATACTGGTGGTTCCCAGAGAACTCAAGCTTTTCAGAAGGTGTAAAGATGTTATTCCTTTCTAAATCTGCTAAATTCGTGGATCTTCATCGTGTCTTTTAGAGTCGGACCATTTTGGAAACCTCTGACACGGTTTTTCAAAAACCCCCAAAAATTTAATGTACATAAATCCGTTTATTTATTAATCCATAACCCCTTGTTATTATGAGATAATGAAGGAAGTTGAGAATTATTAATTGGAAGAGTTATATTATATATTAAATATTTAAAACAAAGAAGCTCAAAGCTCAATTAATAAGTCAAATTTCAACAACAAAAATGGTGATTTCGAAGTGAAAAACTCGCGTAAGTGGGTGTCCGACATTTTGAATTTTTAGTTTGTCACAGGGCGACAGCTCATTCATGAAATATTAATTGACAAAAATTTTAATACATAAAATAGAAAATTAAAAATCGTGAAAACGTTTCTCTTTCTGTCGGAAAGGTCCTTGGGGTCCGGTTTTGTGTTTGGGGTTTTGCCATTGATGGCCGGAAGCTATGTTTTGGTGGCTATTTCCGGTTAGGGTTTTGTTGCGGGTTGTTTGGTTCTGGAAAAGATTTTTTTTACAAGTCAGCGAGTGAATTGGAATTTGTTTTTTATTATTTATTTACTTGAGCCTCAGGTTGTTTGTTTGTGTCAAGAGTGGAACGCTGTTACAGGAAGTTGGAGGGAAATTTTTTGGTGGAAGTTTGGTTGGGAGAGAGGCCTTGAACTGTAACCATCACTTCGTTTGTTTCAACCGCTGACCTTTCTGTCGCCGTCCTATGACATTTATTTCTGTTCCAAATTCTAACTCAAACATACCTTGCTAGGACCATGTTCACTTTTAGATTGGGTTGGGTTAGTCTTGCTTACAAGCTTCTTTACTTTAGTGTTGGTCACGCCAAACTTTGGTGTAGTGATCAAACCGCCTGTCTAAAAACCTGATCTTTACTTGACTTAAGGGTCAACTTTCACTCTGTGGTCCTCAGCAGTTTCCTACTCTACGGATTGACTTATGAAATGAATTTAGGTTCAGTTTACACCAAATAGAATTCCCATCGCAATTAGTAATAGATACGATGACCCGTGGCTAGTTTATGGACCCATTTGTCGGGAGGAAAATCCCTGGATATGGCGTCCACATCCTATTATTTTATTTATTACGTCACGACAAAGATCGCGACACAATGGTTAGGATCCTTTCGGGAGGTGTAACCTTTCGACATCCTAAATCTGGCATTCCCAGACAATTGCCCTCCCGAATTTATTATTAATATAATTTTCTTTTATTTATTTATTTAAAAAACCGGGGAATCCTTCTGCTATTCAGAGAATTGTTCCCAGTTGGAAAAAGATTTCGAACCACTGACTCGGGTCACGATCTCCCAATATATCATTTTCCTTGAAGCGCGCTCCACCTCTTCTTTGAGCACCACCACCACCTACTACCTCCCCTTAGCGCATAGGGTTGCGCCTTCTTTGCCACGCCACACTCATGACGTCACGGGGAAAAACAGTAATCCTCTTATTATTTTCTATTTTCTCTTTCCCCCGGCCCCCACTTTCTGTCTGAGGTTTTCCCAATATTTTCATTATCTTTTCCGCCCATCATCCTCCTTCCGTGCCCTCCTCCCGCCGTCTGTTTTTATCATTCTTTATGTCCAGCTACCCATATGATGTCTCCGGTTTTATTTTATTTTATTTTTATTTTATTTTTTGTCGTTCGAACCGCTTTCGCTGCATTTTTATTGTTTTATGTAGTCGTTGTATCGACCGGCACTTTAATGCAAAGGGAAGTGGGAGAAGGTGGGAAGGAGGAGAAGAAAATCTCTCTTTTAAGGAGACTCTGTAAACAATCCCAGCTACGTGACGCAAGACACAACAAGGAATCTAGGAACCATCCGGAAAGGGGGCTGAAATAAGTCGTTATGTAAACAATGGGCGTACGAGGGAGGTGGGAAAAGGCGGGAGAAGTGGAGGAGGAGGATGCTGGGGAGGAGAAAAGGGCAGAGAAAAGGTTAGGAATGCATTTTCTCGTTCGGGAAAGGATGAAAGGAAGGAAGGAAGAGTTCTTAAAATTCTCAATTGCAAGTTAAAACCCTTTGTTGTTAACTTAATTATCAGGATGGGGGAAGAAACAGGAAAACAGAAATGCAGCTTCGCCTTTGGGGGCCCATTATTTGAGCCGCGGACATTTTTCATTTCTTAATGTTGTCGGCCCGACAGCAATAAAAGACTTAGTAAGGAGAAAAATTTGTTGTCAAAAAATTAATGTCTTCAGAAGTCATTACAAGTTAATGAATGTCTCTTGTTAGCGAATGCAGTTAATGGACGAACTTAGGTCCTTTTACTTTGGTGGAAGGGGACGTGGGTGAGGAGGAGGAAGAAGAAGAGTTAGAAAATTTTTTTTCCTTCTAATTCTCTTAAATTACCTCTTCGAGTGCCACAAATATTTCATTTTCAAGGATTGGAGAAAACGGAAGAAGTTTCGGGTTGTGCGCGGGGATTTGCTGAGAGAAATAAAGTTGTCAAGAGATTCAATCTTCTTCGTTTGACCTGGATTTTGGTTTGATTTTAGGTTTTTTTGGGGGAGGGGGAGGGGTTGCTCCTCCTCCCTTTCAGCTTGTAAAGAATGATGGATTTTAGAGGTTTTGAAGTGACGGGTGAGTGAGCAGCGAGAGAAGGAACAGGATAGAGAGGAGTAGTGGCAATGAATTGTTGTTTGCTCGTGTTGACTTTCGAGTTTGTTGAAACTGCTGATTTAGTTGGAAGATGGCTCCTGGGCTTCTTTCTAAACCACCAAGGAAACCAAGTTTGTCGGCTCGACTCGAGCTAAAAGAACTAAAAGTTTTGTAGTTATAAACTGTCAGCAAGCGTATCATTATCGTTGCATGTTCCTGTGTTTAGTTTATGAGGTGTTAAGTTTAGAGATGTTTTTACTTGTCTGTACTGGAAAGAACCGGCTGGGGTAGTGGTTTTGGATGTCGTTTAAGGAAAAATCAAGAGTTCGATGATGATAGCACTGGGTGTAGAAAGAGAGAAATGAGGGGTTTACGTGGATGAGAAGAAGTAGAGTAGTGCAGTGTGGTGCGTGATTGATTTGCATAGTAAAAATATAGCGAACTTGTATTGTAGTTAAATTTTTAAAATATTAAATTGACGTGACGTAAATACTATATTGGTTTAACTCATTCTTGTAAACTTTTAGACTGAAGACTATCTATGATCTTTCAGACAAGAGGGTATTTATATTCTCCAGAATACTTCCAGAACATTCGCGAAGAGTTGCAGCAAATATGTTCTTACAACCACCGTTCTCCGTTGTAGACGGTTTCAAAGATTCAGAAGCATTGAAGCTCCTTCCACTAAATGCATTACATCAAACTTACGTCTACACAATTTTTCTTTCTTAAACTTATTCACTACAACGTCAGTCAATCACTTAACTATTAAACCAACGATAGACTTTCACAATCAGCACTAAACACAGCCAAATGCGATTCGAGCTGTCTAAAACAACACAAAAACGATTCTAAAACATTTTCTTAAATATATTCACTACAATAGTAAATCACACCCGGTAGTGCATAATGATGATGGTGTGGGGGAATTGAAATTATTTCTAGCCCGGAAATAAAGTGACTATATTGCAAAACTTTTACACTTTCAGATACTTTAAGTTGTTTACTTACTTTAAGAAAGTTGCAAGGAAGCATGAGATGATATATAAGTCATGAAGGAGAAAGAGGAGCAGATAATTAATTAAAGAAGAAGAAGAAGAATCAAATCCGACAGAGGATAGTTCTGGAAAGAAAGTAGTCGAGGAGTTACGTGAGGAGGTATTTATGCTTTTGGGATTTTAAAACGGAAGTAACAGGGAGGAATGAGTGAGAACGGGGAGGACAAGGCAAGATGCAAATTTTTCATTTGTCAGTGACGCTAATGACTGATGATGATGGCGGTGGTTGGCGGTGATTAGGTTGTAGGCGTTTTGGTAAATTTTTTGTTGTTGTTGTTATTTCTGCTGCTGCTGGTGCTGCTGTTGTTGTTGTTAATTTTTGTATTTGTTTTTGTGTCAAAGCAGTCAAAACATGGAATAAATTGTGAGGGAGGCAATTTTTCTTTTTCGCTTTGCTTTTGCTTTTTGAATTTCCCTGATGTTTTCGCCATTACGGTTGATTGTTTTTTGATGTCAAAATTTAATTTGTGAATGAATCAAAAGCACTGATGGAATTCCAAATATTTCGTTTTCTAAACAACAATGAAAAGCGTTGATTTCTCCGATTAATTCACATGCAAAAGCGGAAACGCAGCGGGGCGGCGGTGGCAGCGTCAGTGGCAGCGACAGCGGAGGGGAGGAGAGGGGAAGGAGAGTATTTCGGAGGTGGGGGAGGTTTTGGGAAAAGTTGCGAAAAACAAAGACTAGGAAAATTCAACGGGAAGACTCACCTGTTCCCTCTTTTTTTGTCTGGAATAGTCAATCCGTTTCGTATAAATCTTCTGGATTCGGGTCACTTGTTCCATTCCTCTCTCCCTCCAGCTACGTTTTCAGTGGTTAAATGTTAGTTAAATCAGTGAATCGTCGAAAAGGATTTTTCTTTTTCTTCTTTTTTTTATATATATATTTCGTTTGTTTGTTTGTTTTGGGGAGGGAACGTCGGAGTCAGCGAAAAAGTGAATGTAATAGGAAAGAGGTCGAGAAGGAAAGTTGAGCTTAGTTTTCAGGGAGATAATCCAAGAGCCAGGGCTGGTGTGGTAATGATGACGTAGGAACACGAAGAAAAAAGACGGAGAGCTGTTGTAATGCTGAAGTGAGAGAGAGAGAGAAGCGCAGAGTAAACAACTCACGACAAGTTTTCAACCGCAAACTCCTGACTTTATCTTGTGAAACTTTTTCCTCTCTCAAAAATGAAAGACTTGGAGGACGTAAAAAAAAGGTCTCCCGTGGAAAAATTTTTTTTCTAGAACTTGTCGAGTATTGCTCACGAACAACAATGACGGACTCGATTCTGTCGTTGTTGGAACGACAATGCAAACAATTTATTGTTTTCATTTAATTTTCGTTTTGTGAACAACATCTGTTGACGGAGGAAAGGAGTTTTGAAATAAAAATAAAAAATCAAATCCACTTGCAGCAAGTCGGAACAGTCTGAAAGACATAAATCCTGAGACTTAACTCGAGGCACACAACCCAGTTTGTGCGGGAATGGAAACGTGAGCGGAAGCAGTAACCATTCCGTTACTGCGAAATCGATTCGTCTCGTCTTGAACCCTGAAATCGATTTCTAAACCAATTTATTAAAATCAATTTACTGATTCTTGGGAAGGTGGAAATACCACAAAACCCTTTTGAAATTCGAACTGGAGGAAGGGAGGAGAGAGATAGAGATAGAGAAAGTAATCAATGAAAAAGTAGAAAAAAAAGGAGGAAAGACGTCAGCCATAAACCACTCACCCAGAGAAAAGAAAAGTTGATCACGTGATAGATCTCGTGGAAGAGAAAAAACACCAACAGATAATTAATCGATTGGTTTCAGATAATAAAGTAGATAAAATAGAAAGAAAATTGGATCTAGAGACTTTTGGTTTCCTAAGCTGAAAACTTAAGAAGAGGGGGAAATGGGAGATTTGAGCTTCACAGATTCGGATTTGGGGTGAATCCTTTCGGTTTCGAGTTTCTCGATTTTTGGGATGCAAAATTTGGTCTTGGGGGAGGGGGTTGGATATGGGAAACTAGCCCATGGCTCTTGTAGATTTAGAATTAGACTTGTAGATTAGAGATCGACTTCTGTTTTGTAAGAAAAATTGGTTTTAAACAAGATTTATGGTGTTTCAAATGTTACTGGAATGTTGTGACATGTTATTTCGTTTCGGTCATCCGTGGGTCATACTGTTCTAACTTTTTTGTAGTCTCACATGTAAGAGAAGGTTTATGTGAGTTGAAATATTTATAATTAATATTTATAGTTATTTTATTTGTTTATTTATTTGAGTTTTAATGCCTTTTTCACCCTTGGGTGTAGGAGAATACGGGAGGAAGACTCAAACTCACAGACATAACTTCTACAGTCGGGGCTTTAGGTACTACATACCTTTCGCGATATATTTATAATATATTCAGCTACCGTTTGCTGCTTACTGAACGGTATAACTACAGTTGTGAGCTTTGGAGTGAATTTTCTTCTATGAAAGCACAGGATACAGGCTTCGTTTTGAGTTTTTGGCGGCTCTGTTGTTGATGTTGAGCCCCTTGGTACTCAAGATTTTTCCTTCTTGGGCCAAATTTCCATTGTGAAATGATATATTTGTAGGAGAGAGTGTGTGAGTTCAAATATGCGTAATTATGCGAGTCAGCTGCCCTATGATAAAAACTACTGCTTAGTATGTGTTTACTATGTAGGTTATGAGCTTTGAAGAAAATTGTGTCTTATGTAACAGTTCTAGAAAAATTTTAGGTAAGGAAAACCGTCTGGATAACCCAGGTGAGAATTGAACCCACGACCTTTAGAATGATGTTCAGCTACTCTGACCTATCGCTTACCATGCCGTTTACATGTCGTTTTATTGTCGTTTGCCTTTTTAAATTTTACACAAAAATTGTTTTAACGAGCTACATAACGACAATTTGAAACCGTCGTTAAAATTTTCCGCATAAAAAGGAACCTGACTGTATGAGTTTCTCTCTGTAAGAGAATCTCGTCTTCCATTACCATGACCCAGTTTATGTTTAGTCCCAGGACCCAATTTTAAAATTTTTCTCTGAACTAATTTTTTTTCTCTAAACATTTCGGAAGAAATTCATGTCTAGGCTAATTAGCCAATTATAAACCGGAAGTCTGTTGAATTGATTTATAGTCAATAAATCAACTGACTGAAAATGAGTTCATTTTATGTTTTCATCATTTTTTTCCAAACCAATTTTTCCCTTTAATTTCGGTTTTTTCAGTTTTTGTTTATTTTTTCGTAAACAAACAAGAATTTTTTAGGTATTCAGGTATGCTTCGATGATTCATTATAATCTTGTTTACATTTTTGCAGTTGTTATGATCTATTTTTAACTGTAGAAATGTTTTTTACGTTTTGATTCAGTCCTGTATTGGTGACGCCAAAAGCTCAATATTGGCGAAGTGCTGAACTTTTCATATGTTATTTCGCATATACTAAAACTCCAAGATTTTCATTAGTATAGAAAGCAAAATAAAAATTTTATTTTCATCCTTTTGGAACCAGACTTTGTTCCCGAGCGTTGGTATTGTTAATCTTTTGGGAATTACGTCGCGGCAAATTTTTGATTACGTAAGAGCGAGCTTTCTCTTAGCCTGTCCAGACGTTTTGCTTTTGTTTCCAGCTAAAGACATCCTCAATGGAGGGAATTTTGGTTTTGACTGGATTATGTAACTGTCGGTAGCTTGGGGAAAAGTTGAAAATGTTTATTAATCGAATTGTTCTTGAAAGTGTGCAGTATTTGTGAATGATTTATGTTGCAGATGTCGTGTAATATTTATATTATGAAATCCTGCACAAAATCTGTAATAATTTTGAAATAAGAAGTTGATAAGTGTGTGCAGTATTTATGAAATGATATTATTTATAAAAGTTCATTCACAGAGCTTATGCACAATAACCACAACTCACGAGAGTTGACCAAAAGACTCACCCTCTAGAAAGACCGACTTGAGACTCTCAGCAGCCACCGGCTACATCGGACTATATGTGCTTTCTCATAAGCTAAGAATCTGCTAGAATTCTCTAGATTTGCATTCGCGAACATTCTTGAATCTTCTAAGGCTATAATAAACACGGCTCGTAGTTTCTGCAGGTTTCTACAGGATTCCGCACATTCCTGGCAGTGCCTGTCGGGAGATCTCATTGGCTGTTGCGCTTCTCATTGGTACCTCAGTCCTGAACACCTTATAATTGAAGCTGTGATCGGGTGAATACTACGTAATTTTTTATAATAGTATATAAAAACTATCCTAATCAATATACCTTATAATAGTATAAGGTTATACTAGTATAGTAGTTTGATATAATATAACAGCTTATAATTAGCTTAGTATAATTGTATAGCGTAAGCTTATAATAATTTCAAATTTTGATGAAATGAAATATTGCCAAAAACGTGCAATATTTATGAAATGGTATGTTTCAAAAGCGAACATCATGTATGAAATGAAATTCTGCAGTGTGCATTATTTAAGAAATAAATTTGGAGTCCGAAGAAGAGAGCTTATGAGGTTCAGATATTTGTATGATTCTGCTCACTGAATCTGTGCAATATTAATGAAAATAAATCTTGTTAAAGATGTGCAATATTTATGAAACGAGATTTTCTTAATGGTGTGCAATAATTATGAAACGAGATCTTGTAAAAATGTCCAATATTTTAGAAACAAAATTTGGCAAAAAGTGTGCAAAACTTATGGAACGAGATTTTATTAATGGTGTGCAATAATTATGAAACGAAATCTTCTGAAAGTGTACAATATTTATGAAACGAATTTGGTGTCCGAAAATAAGAGTTTATGGGAGTTCAAATATTTGTATGAGTCAGCTCTTCGAGTGTGTTTCTTAGCTGACGCACAGCGTGAGAGTTAGAAATGAAACCCAAATAGAATCGACATATTTTATTTTGTCATATGGATCTTATACTTATATAAGTAATTCACCATGAATCGCTTCTGGAATTTTTCAGTTCAGAAAAACCGATTTGATCTGAAACTATATTGAAATTGGGTCACGACAATGAAAGACGATCTTCTTACATAATACAAAGACTGCAGCACCGTGCTTACTTCAGTCACGTTCGTTTTTATTCGAATTATTTTAGCGAGGTTTTCCAGCTTGTGTGGTTCGTTTTCTTCGCCAGGAAAATTTTTTTTTTGGTGAAATTTCGTTTCAAGACTGAAGTTGCTAACAGCTGCACAATAGTAGAACTCAAATTGATTTTTATTCTTCGGTTTTGCTGCGTCTGTAAATGTTCTCAACTTTCTTGGCGCATTTTTCTATAAAAAAACTGTCATTCATATTTACTTCTTCAGAGGTGTTGCGACATGGCTGTGCGTGGTTTTGCTGGGTTAATTTCGTACCTCAGGGTCACCGATTCTAATTCCGTTTCAATATCAATCAAAAGCATTGTATTTGTCTAACGAAAAAATTAAGCCCATAGCTTTGAATCTAGAGTATATTGTGTCATACTGAAAGAAGATTATATTCTCTCGTGGCCTCGTTAAGTGCTATTCAACACTACGACGTCCGCATGTCTAATCTAGATTTTGTAGTGTCGGAGCCGGTGGAACTGACTTATCCCCGGCGTTTTTTCGAGATTCTTGTGTGCTAATGTTATCGTTAGTTCCCATGCAATGGAATGGAGGCCCTGGATCGGCACCATACCTGGAGCCACCAGCGCTCAGTCAAATTTTTTGCATGTCATTAGACGCCTTATTAAAACGAGCTAAAGATGAAACTAACAGAATGTACACACTTCTGAGTTGGGTTGAGGATGCGACTATCGTTAGAATCAGTTGATTCATTGGTCTTGTGGCAGTCGTATGAGATATCTGGTGTGACCCAACTAATGTAACTTAATATAAACCGATTATTGATGAATCAGTGCGTTATGGTTATGTTTTATGGCTTACCGACTGCTTCATTTTATGCTGTATGAGGGAGCGTTCTACACACTGATTTCCCGAGAAATTATTTAATAGATATTAAGCTAAAATACATAATATAATTACAGATATAATAAAATACGAATAAAATTATCACATGCCTTAAAACTAGAACTATTGCTAACGATTATATGATGTCCATGACTTACTACCTAATTCTTCACTACCTCTCGGTTTATGATTAACTCTCTCAGGACTTGGGATTTCTCTTATTTAAAGGAAGTGAATTCCTTAGTAGAACGATCACGGAGTCAGGTGTTTGGTTTGGCTGAATCCTTATTCAACAGCCATTGATTGACCTCGTAGTTTCTAATTGGGGATATTCTTGTCACAACAGGTTATCATTAAACATTACTGTTGTTGACATGATCATAGCCTTTATAGAGTGATAATAGGTAATCGATATATTGAGACGATGCTATTACCCTGCCCTTGGGTTACCATAACTGTGTATTCGGTATAAGGATCTAAAAATAAAGAGAGAGAAAGAGAGAGAATCCGGACATATTCTAATAAAATTATTGAAATTTTGGTTATTGAGTAGAGCAGTAGGAAGGGGGTCCTCATCGAATTCTATAATGAAAGAGTCCACAAAATTGAAAATACATTTATGATCGCGCCTAAATAAAACTCGTTACCAATCTGCATTCTCGGGAGGGTTTTATCAACTGTAATTAAACTAAATCCGCAATATTTTGAAGCATGTCTTTTTATTGGAATTGATTAAAAACACACACGTGCACAAAAGCGAAAAACCCGTCCTCTCTCTCTCTCTCCGCTCCTACCAGCCTCTACCGCCGCCGCCCCTACCTTCCCCCCGCCCGCCCGCGTTCTCGTTTTCTCTTTACTTACGGCATGTTTATTCTGTAAATAATGACATAATTGATGAACAAGCATCAATTTAATTTTTAATCATGGGATCAAACTTGTCTGAATGGAGTTAGCGAAGCAGATCATCAATCTCTTAGATAAAAATTTTCATTCAATTTCTCCTCTTCTTCTCCTTCGTCTTCTTTTTTTTTCATCCTCCTCCATCTTCTTTATCCCCCGTATCCTCTTTTCTGTCTTTCTTTTGTCTTCTCTCTGTCTCTCTCTTGTATATGTTGTATAAATTTTTGAGAGAGAGAGAGTTAAAAAAAAAGCTAATAAAATAAGTCATCCATCTAATTCTCCGAGAGTGAATGCAATATTAAAGATTTACGACTCGAAATTGCTCTCCTCCTCCTCTTCCTCCCTCATATGTGTAGTGTATGTACAGGGTGGTACAAAAATCGATGGTATCGGTTCATCTCAAACTTCCCGATGCGTTTTCCTCTCTTGGATGAGTGGTGGTGGTGGTGAGGACTGTTAACATGATGTGATATCGTTGATACGAATGAATGAGAAAGTAGACCGAGGAGAGAGTGGTGAGAAGTTGGTGGGAGGAGGGAAAACAAAATGGCGGAAGGGTGGAAAGGAGAAAAGGAAAAATTTTTGTTTTGTTTATTGAAAAATTCGCAATAACAGATTTTCCACCGGGGGGAACAATGACGTTCGTTTGATAAAAAGAAAATGGTTTGCTTTTGTTGTGACGTAAGAAGTTATTACATGAAACCGTAGTAGCGACGCAAAACGGATGCCCGTCATTTTTAGGTGGAGGATGGGGGTTGAGGTTTCAAGCCCGGTTGTGCTCAAAATGAACGGATCGAACGCTTTATTTTATTTTTTTGCCTTTTTTTATTAAGCGTCAGCTGACTGTCGGGAAAGTCGATTTTGGGTGAGAGAGTTAATTAAATGGATGGGTCGAAGCTCGTTTGAAGGTTTTTGGTTTTTGTGAGCTACGGACATGGATGAGAGTAAAAAGAGACGAGAGAAGAACGTTTTGCCATAGGGAAACGGTTATACATTCTCTAACCGTTTTACTCAGTTGGATATTACAAAGAGAGGATCGTTAACTGGTTAGCTGGTGTATTCCTTCTGGGTTGTTACAATTTCTACGCCCTTTGTCACAGAATTAACCGAAATAAATAAAAAAATACAGATAGTTTATTATTTATACAGAAACGGTTTTGTTTGTACAAAGTAGTCTCCCTGAACAGGGAAATATCGATTGGCTAGTTCAAGCAAAGCCTAACATGGAATTGGAATGCTGTTGAGGATGACTGTCGTTATGGATTTCTTTCATCTGATGGCTGCCATTATAACCGTATTTGCGGAATGGATTATTCATGAAAGTGTGCAGTATTTTTGAAACGGGTTCTTTAGACGAATGTGCAATATTTATGAAACGAGATGTTGTTAAAGGCGTGCAATAATTTTGAAACTAAGAGTGTGCAATATTTATAAAAAGAGGTCCTGTAAAAGATGTCAAATATTTTTGAAACAAAATTTGGCTAAAACTGAGCAATACCTATGAAACGAGATGCTGGTAAAGGTGTGCATTATTTTTGAAATGAGGTCTTATAAACGTGTTACTATATTTATCAAATGAGATCTTGTTAAAAGTGTGCAACATTTTTACAATGAGATCTGGCTAAAGATGTCCCATATTTATGAAACGAAATTTTGATAGATTGTGCAATATTAATGAAATGAGATCTTTGTAAAAATTGCAATACTTATGACATATAATATATGCTATGTATATCCAAATTAAAAACTGAATAATGTGCTCGGCGTTTTCCGCGTGAAACACCAACAGCCAAGATGGTACGAAGAAATAACAAAAACGAGAGGAAAAATTTTGTTTTTTCCACCAGCCGACTGTACCCAATCTAAAATGAGACCAGCTCCGGCGAGGAAAACTCAATATCGTCAGTCTTCTTAAAGATTTTTCATTAAAATGTTAATTTGCGAAAATGTTTTCCCGCTCATCGGGATTGCCAGGAGCGAAACTTTTTGAAAACCAGACGGAAGATCAAATCTGAAACGATGTCGATGACCTGAAGCACTTCTTAAATGTTTTCCTCTCACCCCCACACCTGCTCCATCTCCATCTTGATTTGATGAGATTTTAGTAAACGATAAAAAAAAGGAAAAACAAAGCCGCAAGCTGTCCCAATCTCCTTCCTTCCTTTCCTCTCCTGTAAGCCTCTTTTCTTTCAACCCCTAAGAACGAGTAGCGAGTGAGTGAGTGGGTGGGTCTCTTGACTTGAGATTTTTAGAATAAGAACTTATTGAGATTTCCTTTCTTCGAATCGGGTACAAGGAGGTAGGAGGAGGCGAGAGGTTCTCCTTCAGGTGAAACGAAACTGAAGAAATATTTTTTCATAACCACCAATTCTGTTTAAATAAATAAATAAATAACTTGAGAGGTAGATAATAAAAAATTATTTCACTCAGAAAACAAAACCATTATCGCTTATGTTTAACTTATCACCTGTGGTTTCATTTAATTTTTCCGTCAAAGGAAAACGTTCATCGAAAGTTCATATTGCCTGTATATAGGTTATAATATCTATTTATTTGGAAATTTATTTGTTCACCGATTTGGTTAGGTATTTATTTATTGTTTTTATCAAATTTTATCTGCTTCCTGGTGTTGTTTATTTATATACCGTTTCGGTTAGTTTTGTTTATTTTTATATTCATATCATTAATCAGAGACGTGTTTTACGTTAGTGCCACTGTGTATTTTATTTATTTATGTTGGTAGTGAGATCTGTGGTGTTGTGGTCAGGGCGCCTTAGTATATTGGTACCTACGTAGTTATACTATAATTAGTTTCCGTTAATTGTATTCCACTTCAGGTTTCGTATCACACAGTCAATATTAGTTTTTAGAATATACTATATATTCTTTATTTTGCCCGGAGGCAATAAAGATTTGTTATATGTGTAACATATATGCGGCAGGTCTCTGTCTGGCTCCACGAGAATGTTGTGCCGTCCATAGCTAACTTAGCTGGCCAAACAAGCAATTCAGATCAAAAGGATTGGAGTCTTGTAGGTAATTTTGGCGATTCGCTTCCCTTTGAAGAAATTGGTATTTGGGATTGAACGACGAGTTAAAAATTTTCAGGTTGTCTCCGTCTAAGATTAGTTTTTTAGAATGCTGAGTGTCTTCATTCAGCGATAGGGTCTTTTTTGGGGGGAGAGGATTAAAAACAGAAACAGACGACAGCAAAATCCGAAACATTCATTCATCGTGTCATAGATGATAGTACAGTTTGTATAAACCCCCAACAAGATCTTCTTTCTTCTCCTTTTTTCTATCTGCCGTTAACAAACGAAGTTGAGATCAAATTTCCATAGACATATCTTCAGCTGTGAAAAAGAGCAAAACGTCAGAACAAGTTAGAAGAAATTTTTCTTATACTGTGGAAAGTCAGTGGTGTAGTGGTTAAGTGCCAGACTAAGTTATAGTCGCGAGTTCCAACCCTCCTCCCGTATCATGTTATACCCAACTATAAATATAAAACTATAAGTTAAATTGTGAATGGACTCAGCTATAACTATAAATTCTCTTAAAATGAGAAAAATTTGTCTTCAGCGGGATACTAACCAAAAAGTTTAACGTTACCAACACTAATAGTGACAGCCTTGAAAATCTCATTATACATCTGCCCAAAAAGTTATTTTCTACAGTTACAGTTAACTTTAAATTTTACTGTACACCCTAGATATATAAAAGTTATATCATCAAGGACCATGTCTGTACAGTGCATCTTGAGAGAAAACTATTTTGACCATCTGGGAAAGCTTTTGGGAGCACGTTGAAGAAAGTGTTCAGGTTGTTACTCCAAGGGAGGAAGAAACATCCTCCTATATCTCAGGTTACGTAAAACGACCTAAATATTAATGTTTATAGAATGTAAAATAATATTTTAACAAGTTTTCTTAGCAACAATGCGTCACGTCTTCTTAGAAGTTTGTAAAACAAATTGTCTCATTAAAAACAAAATTAATTTAAGATGACAACTTCTGTCAGTGTTATTCTAATTAGGTAAGCTTGTCTTTTTGCAATTCTAACTAAAAAAATTATTTTAATTAATTAGTTACCTGCTGGTATTCAGAACTCTGTTTTCAATTCATCTTCTAGTCACTTTGAGTGAGGACATCAACAGGAGGATAGTGCAAGAGGTGTATAGTCACACCCCTCAGGCTGGACAGAGGAAACAACCCAATAGAAGGAACAAATTGAAGACGCCGACACAAAAAAAGTCGTAAAAGAAAAACTTAGTAAAGAAACATACGGCGGGGAAATTTAAGCGTCCTTCTGACCCCCACCTCCCAAGGAAAAAAGTCTCAACAGGTTCAAACTTGTCAAAATGATGGATTTTGTCATTGAATATTGTCGCGAGTAGGGTCATAAACAAAAAATTCGTCGGCCCGAGAATTATGGGCCCTATTTCATTTTTGAGGGGGCCCGGAGTGGGAGGAAGTGGAGAATGTCGGGGAGTCGGGTAGAGGGAAGAGGAAAAGAGTGTTCGGGAAAAAACCCATTTTCCGGGAAACTTTGTTACAAAACCGTCAACTTGGTGTTTTTTTGTTCGTCGAAAGGCCATTTACCCTCGAGTTGGTGTTTCCGGGGAAGGCTCTTGATTAAAGGAAATGAAGAAAGGGGTTTAACGATGGGCTTTCGATTCAAGATGGCTTCAGTGAACTGTAATCAGGGTTTAATATTTACGGATTTGTGGTAGTTGGATGAAAACTGAGGAAGGCGGATGAGAGAGGTTTCTTCTCCTCGACATTTTTTTTATCGAATCAGATTGTCTTTCTTACTGTCGGTAATGTTAGTCTTTCGGCCATTACGGAGCTGTAGCCAAATTTCGTGCTTGGGTGAGAGAGAACTTTGTCTTAGTTTGCCCAGACGTTTCGCCTTTTGTCTCCTTAGTAGAAGGAAGTTCTGTCTCGACCAAGTTATGTAACTTTCGGTTTCTGGGAAGAAGGAAGGAGAAAATCTGTATAGAGAGTGTGCAATATTTATGAAACGAGATATTGCTAAAACTGTGCACTCATGATTAGATTTTAGGTGTAGATTTAGGAGATTGTGGTCTGTGTTGTCGCTGTTTTGTCACACGATCTGTCCCAGAAGCTCCCGGAATATTTTTGGTAGCTGGCTTCACAGAGGAGTTTGGAAAGAGATAAGCTTCAACCTCTAAAGCTTTGAGAAGTTGTGGAGAAGGTATCGAAACTCATTGAATAAATGATTTATAAAAATCATTCCGGGGATTTTGGGACAGGCTCTACAGTTCAATCCAATCGGTCCCATCTTTGACGTAATCACTTCATATTCCGCGAATAAATCATCAGCGGCCAGTCATGACAATATTGAATATAGTGTCAGGATCCGTGACGGAAATGGATCTCTACGTCCAGGTCGTGTATAGGAAATGAATATGTGAGTCAGGTTCAGGGGAGGATAAAGGATTTAGTCGTTGTATGGGGATAAAAGTTGAGAGGGGGCAGAGGGACGAGAGAGGCGAAAACGGAGGGATTTTCCTCGTAAAAAGACTTTCCAATTATTCCCGTGACTGGGTGACACAATTATGGGTTCCGCCATTTTTAACCCCAAATCAAATTAAAGAAGAATCCTGATTTACATTTGAACGACCCTCGTTAAAAATGAAGGAAGATGGAAAGGCTAAAATATCGGACTTCTCGTCGCAATCTAAATCAACTCGTCGACCATTTTATAAAAATTTAAAAATTTTTGGAATTAATTCACGATTCCCAGAGATCTGGAGATTTTCCGCCGGAATGAAACTTAATCCGTGATCTAAGGTTTCGATCGAAACCTCTTAACGCGCGCCTATCCAATCTGTTAATAACTGAAAATTAATTATTTTGATTCCGGTTTCCGCTCACTCGCTAAATTATTTAATTTCGACGGATGATCTTCTAAATTAGACAGGTGCTTTTCTTCCCTCCCCCGTTCAGAGTCCATTCATTCGTGACTCAATTCAATCGCTCAAATCTCTTCATTCGTCATTACGTTTCAAAAACAGGAGCAGAAGCAGCAGCAGCAACAACAACAACAACAAACAACTGTTCGGCTTGGGTGGGAAAGATGAACCGGAAACAAAGGCTGGGAAACTCGTTGAACGATGAACCTTTTGTTGAAAAATAGAAGCATCACCTGCCAGCAGCACTTTCCTCTCATCCTCCAAAAAAGTGGATGGAAGAGGGGGGAGGGTGGGAAAGCTGGTTTTCGCATTTTCCGTCGGCAAACTCTTTTGATACGTCCGTCTAGGAAACCGAACCTGAGATCTCTCTTGAAAGGGTCTTGTCCAACAGAAACAAAACCCGGAAAAGAGTAATTTTAAAATTAATGAGGTTTCAAAAACACTCGGAGGTCTCCTTTTGTGCGGTGGATATGTTCCATGGAATATTACTTCCGGTATAATGTTTATCCTCTGTGCGTATGTATTTGTCCAATTTAATTGGAATGAAGTGACGTGTCTTCTTAGATTCATTAAAACAAGTTGAAGGGTTTTGTTAGATGATCTATTTACTCTTACAATTATGTAGGAAGGTGGTGTCTTCTTACATTGATAATATGAACTCAACTGTAAGATGATAACTTTTTAAAGTAGTTTCAGTTTTGCAACTTTTTAAAAAAGTAGATAATGAGATGCGAATAGTATAACTGACATTCAAAAAAGACGTGGCACTAGTTTTAGCACAAATTTTGGCTCTCGTTCGATGTTTACTGTATGAAAGTGTCTTGAAAAATGTGTTTTTGAAATCGTGTTCATCGTGAAAGTTTTAAAGCATGTTTCAGGTATTTCGAAAATCGATCAGGCGGTCGTAAATCGGTTCAGGTGGCTTCCATTTATTGCTGTAGTACTTTACAATCTATATACTGTCTTTGATAGAAAGTTCATGTTATTTGGATCATGTCTTTCTTACTTTCTTAAAATCCTATTTCTTTCTCAGGTTCTTGGTTATTCCTCAGATTATTATATGGTCTGGAGACCCGTTTAGGTTTTTCTATTTAATTTTATCTATTTAATTTATCTAATTTATTTATCTATTTAATTATTCCAAACCTTTTTATCTGATCTGAAACGCCTGGACAAGTTTTAACGGTTTCTTTTTGTCTTTAAATGAAAGGAATGGGTGTAGTCGACTAAATGACTATTTATGTTGACAGATGACCCAAAATAACTTTTTAGGAAAATTTGATGGTTAAAGAGGTGTATGTATCTTACATGTGACTCACGAACTGTACTGTATGTCATCGTAAACGACCGCCGATATTCTGTGGTGAATCACAAGATTCTTGTAGTCGTTTGGCGTCTGTCTAAAATATTTCTTAAATATGTTGGAGATGATAACTGCATTATGAACACACATGGAATTAACTTCTAATCACGTTTCACGTTGCTTTAAAGTTTTTCAAACAGATTTTCCATAATTTTGGGAAGATAATTTAATTTATGATTATAACATCCACAGTAATGGGTTCAAATACGTCGTTTTTGGTTTTTACGATTCAGAATGAACCGTTGTACCGATTCTGCTGACATAAAGATGAAACCAGCAAGCGGGCAACTTGATAATGAGGCAATGTGCACGTCAATTTAGTTAATATTTTTAATTGTTCGCAGTCGTTCTGTATAATTTTTAACTGTATATGTTACAGTAAAGGAGTGGGATTTGAGAATTTATTTAACCATCATTGGTGGTGGGTTTTGCAAATCGATGTAGCTAAATTTTAACTCAGTTTTGGTGCCACTGACTAGACTTATGGCACTTTCACTGTAGTGTCACCAGGTAGAGACTCCAATCATCTTCGCTTAAACCTCATAGGTCCTTTCTCAATAATTGTGTCTTCCTCTTGGCTAACCATTCATCCAACTCCTACCTGATGACTATAAATTCATCGGCATTTTGGGTGATTTGTTGTTGTATCTTCTTTCTGAACTATAGTATACAGATAATTATACAAGAATGCCTTGTAATTATGTGAGATATAGTTATGGTTATAGTTATAGTTGAGTTTTAACCCCGTTTTTCATCGCTTTTGGGATAAGGGAGGAAGATTTGAACTCGCGACTACAACTTCTTAGTCCCGCGCAATACACCATAGACCTCTCTTATGGAGGGATATTGTACAAGTGTTTCAAGGTGACATATACGTGAGAAAGAGGATTTGGGGAAGGTAGACGTCCTATAAATATTTATCGGGAGAGGATGTAGAAGTGCCTCCTCCTCCTCCTAAGAAAAAATTTTGAGTTGAAGTGTCAGAGGAGAAACGAAGAGCCCAAAGAGAGCGCAGCGCAATGGGAAATCCACATCAAGTGCTCGGGGGGGTTTTCCCCGGAACAAGAAAAAATAGTTTTTTGTTTTCTTTTGGTTTCCGATTCGTAAAATATATAGGGTTCTGCGGGGCAGTTTCTTTTATTCCTTGCCCTACCCCCCCACCATTTTCCGCGTTTTTCTTTCCTTCCTCTTCTCGAAGGGAAAAAAGCAAAAGATTATTGAATTTCCTTCGTTTCGTCCTCAATTCCGTTTCTGTCTCTCTCTCTCCTGAGGTTTTTTTGCTCGGTTCTTGTTGAGAAATTCCTTCGGCGGAAAATAAAAAGTTTCACATATTTTGAATGGAAAAAGTAAAAGAAAGAGGCAAAAAAAAAGTTTTGCAAACATTTTGCCGAGGTTTTCCACGCAATTCACATTTGAAAAAAATTTTTTGTTGTTGTGAGTGTGTGCGCGAGCGTGTATTGAGCTTTTGCGTTGTGTATGTATGTGAAATGGGACTCGAAATTTTTTGAGAAAAGCGAGTAAATAAATGAGCATTTATTATCAAAGCTTTTCTTTTTATAAAGTTCACCCGCCTTCTCTCTCTCTCTCTCTGATTCTCCTCCTTCCTCCTCCTCTCCCTTCGCCTGTATACCATTCTCTTTACCTTCTTTGGGTTGCCATTGTTCCTTCTCCTCGAGTTTTTCAATGTATTCAGAGTTCGGCTCAACTCTCGATTTCGTTTCAAAACTTGAAAGTTTTTTTTTTCTTTATTTCTCCATTTTCATGAAATTTTCCACAGCCTGGGAGAGGTCTTCTCGAATGAAGAAAAGTTTGTGAAGAATTTGCAACCCCTCGTAGCAGTGCGATAAATATGTTCAGCTCATAATCGCGTAAGTAGAAATTTCTTTCTCAACAGACTAATATGTTACGGTTTGTTTTTATATTTTTGTCTCACATATACTTTTCTTTTTTGCTTCCTCTTTCCGGTTATTTTTATGCTTTTCCTGAAGTATTTCCGGTCGCTGTTTGGTTGTTGTCTGTTCTTTTGGTTCTGTCTGTTCTGTTGTGTGTTGTTTACTCACTGCGCCACTTTTTTTTCAGACTCTCTTCTCAGTTTTTCCCTTGTTTTTGTTTTTTGTTATGTTCTTCTCATCATTGCTTTTCTGTTTTCTTTTCCTAAAAGTTCTCTCTCCCTCTCTCTCTGTTTCATCTTTCTTTATGATTTATTTTTGGTTGTGGTAGAACATTCGCAAGAAGTCATTCCTGGCATTATACAGTGGCCAACAATTTACTAATTGTGACCACTTTCATCGACTAGGGTACACCGACATCGGTTACTCAGGAGCTGACAATATGCAATACTAAACAAATTGTCCAAAACAATGTGTAATATTTATGAGATAAACACTCCCAGACAATTTGCAGTATTTATGAAACGAATCCTTTGAGAAAGTGTGCAGTATTTTTGAAATGAATACTCCAAGATAGCGTGCTCTATCTATGCATCTGGAGATGATTTATAACCGTCAAACTTCAGTATAGTCTTGGAACTAAGACAGATTCGGACTATCTCCATGTAATTTGGAATGAACTTTGACATCCCTAATGACCAAGAAAAAGTTTTGAAAACAGGTAGAGGACAAAAGAAGAGTGAGATTTGGAATTAGTTCTAATGGTGAGAAGCACAAGCAACCGGGAAAGTAGTCTCATATACAAATCGGAAAACATGTAACAAAAGATTATCTCAGCGAAAGCGAGAAATGTCTGTCTAAAATCTAAAAAGTATGTACTGTACATGAGAAATGATAATCATTTTAGTACCTAATATTACCCCAAGATAAATGACATGATCAGAAAGAGAATAATCGCCATCTACGTACACCTAGCGAGAATAAACTCAGGAAAGCTGACCGACCAGGTCTTCAAACTGTTCCTCAATAGAAAAACCAAGGCGGCATGGTCCGTGGAAACTGAAAAAGACCTGAGAGAAGCACAACAAAACACTTACAAACAGAAGACTTACAAAGGCGAGACACCCTGAAGATGTGAGTAGAAAATAGGAGTTTCCAGGACAAACTAGAGTTAAAACATGGTTGAAATGGACAGAAGAGAGAAGCTAGAGCACAGTCGAAAATGAGGATCGGCGGAAATGAAGGTAAAAAGATGAAGAGGATGGGTTGAAACTAACTTGGTCCAAAGATGGCCCCATCAAAGAAAAAATAACGTTCCTTCTGTAAATTCAAAGAGAGGTCAATCGACCCTTTGCGGTAGGCACAGTAGGAACGAAATATCGGTAGTTTTATTGTAAAAACATGTTTTTTATAACATTATATTGTATATTTGAAAAATTTACTTGTGATAAGATGATAATATCAATCGTGGAACAGTAGAATTGTTGGGATCCGAGTCACCGTTTGTCACGATTCCGGATTTTCAATGCAGAGTGTCTAGTACAGAGTTCATCGACTTTTTGACGGCTGTTGGAAGGGAAGAAATGTTCAGGAGACTGAGTGACGGCTAACACTGGTAATTTATTCATAAAATCTTATTTAAATTTTTAATCACCTCGTTACATTGTCAAATGAGAGAAAATTTTATGTTGAATTCGGTTTTTAAGATATGTGACAAACACGCACACACGTGTCGAGTGTGAGCTTTCATTTCTAAGAGATGAACCGAACAAAGAGGAAAATGACAGAGATTATTTTACAGTGATGACCGTTTCCGAGTTGAAAATGAACGCGCAGAATGTGAATCATACGTGAATCGTGTGTTGGCTCAAATTTAAAAAGGAAAAGAATTCAATTTTTATTTTTCAAAGATCGTTCACGGGTAAAATTCGATTTTTTGCCCGACGAACTCTGAACGTTTTTTATTTACGCCATTTTGGATGCGCTTGCGCCCAGCTAAACGAAAGAGATATTCAATTATTCTCTTCCACGAATTGAAGGGAATCGAAATTGTGAAATGTTTTTATGATGAACTAAACAAATAAAAAAAAGTAAAGAAACTGCCCCGAGGCATACGCACACATACAAACACACAAGATGGGCGCGGATGTCGGCGGATACGTGAGGGAGTTTGAATGTGGTGGGAAAAGCTACCTCGAGGGATGGTTTCCTAAAGAAAAGAAAAGAAGATGAAAAAGTCGGGAGACAACAAAAACCGATGATGGAATAAATTTAATAGAGTGAACCTGACCCGAGGGACAGGATTCTTTCAAAATGATCGATTTGTTATGAATTCGAAGTCGAGGAACAAAGGCTTTTGGAGCTGAGGGACATAGAAAAGGAAATAGAGAAGGGGGAGGATTGAGAATAAAAGAAAAAGATGAAGTGGGAGGGATAAATCTAAAAGAAAAGGGAGGTTATGAGAAATAGATTGAGAGTTGGATAGATATATATAAAAAGCAAGAGAGACAAAAGAGAATAAGAAATGAATGCATTTGAAACAAAGATGGCGGAGAGGGAAGATGAAGGGAGGAAAGGGGAATATAAAATAGAAAAAAATCAAGCTGTAGAGGAAGAGAAAGAAATAATCGTAGAAAAATTGAGAGAACTCAAAGAAAAGAAAACAAAATGGAACAAGAAAGAAAATGAACAAGTTAAAGTTGTGAGTATAAAATTGAACGAGGGAGAGGACAGATAATATGAAAGAAACTAACAAACAATATAGAAGGTAGAATAGAATAAAACAATAATAAGAAAAGAAAATAGAAAAAGAGAGAAGTACTAACAGGAAACAGAAGTTACAGATAAATTATCAAATGAAAGAAAGAGAGAACAGGAAAGGTAAAAAGGAGGAACCAAAAGAGGAGTAGAAGAAAAGGTTTAAAATAAGATGGACACGGGGAAGTAAAGGAAAGGAAAGCAAAACTCCACAAAAGTGAAAGGCTGACAGAAGAAGGACAAAATCTATGCAAACAAAAATCGAACAGAAGTTACGGGTAGAATTTCAAACGAGAGAAAGATAGCACAGAAAAGGTAAAAGAAAGAATGGAATAGAAAAATAAAAAGAAGACGACGAGAGAGAGATAGGAGAAGACGAACAAAGGAAGGAAACGAGAAAGGAAAACTGATGAAAACAAGACTCGAACCCAAAAGTAAGAGGGCCAACAGCAAAAGAACAAAATCCATGCAAACAAAAACCGGAGGGGATAAAAAAACTCGATAAAGAGAAAAAGAAAAGAGACAGAGAGATGGAATAAGTAGGAGAGAAAGAGGAGGAAGGGAGGAGGAAAGGCAAAAGGATGAGGAGAGCCTTCATAAATAATTCAACTTGGGAAAAAAAGAGTAAAATTTTAAAACCTGATCGACGGACAAGAGTGACAGCCATTCGTTTCGTCACTGTCTTCGTTACAGCTTTTTTTAAAAAGCTGTTGTCGATGTCTCTTCCCCACCCTCTCCACCCCTTCTCCCGACAATCTCTTTTACTCTTTCGCATTGTTGTGGCGTCTCTTTTATTTATGTCTCGAGCATCATGTCCGTAATATAAAATTATTAGCAACGGAAGGAGGGAGAATGAAGACAGTTTCGCGAAGCTGAACTGAACAGAAAAAAAAAAAGAAAATTTCAAAATTTCGAGGCGAGATGATTCCTTTCTACCCCTCTCCTCCCTTCTCCGCCCACCCGTCTTTTCATCCCCCCAGAGTTCCCGTAACTTTTGGAAAGCGGTGAAATGAGGCGTTTAAAAATTTCTTTTTCCTTTTTAATAACTTAACGTGAATAAATAAATTCTGGTGCGGGAGAGGAGGAGGTAGAGAGTGCAGGGAGGCCCGGAGGAAAGGAATTCAGGTTTAAATATAACGTCAGATGATAAATAAAAATTGAAATTACCTCATTATGCAAAAATGAAAAAAAAAGTAATGAAATTGGAAAAAAAGAAAGAGGAAGAAGAGGAAAACTTAAGAAGAGAAAGTGGAGGATGCAGCGGAAAGGGAGAAAAGGATTTTCTCGGCCTTGGACTTTTCCACCTTGCAAAAGACCAGAGCTTTTAAATAGACGAATATAAAGAGACGGAGTTGCGAGTGGGTCGTGGAAGCAGAGGCGTGAGGAGGAGGTTGAAGGAGGAAAGAGATGGGAGAAGGGTCGGAAGCGTTAAGTGGATTCGCTCATGAAAATTTAGTTTGATTTCTGATGTGATTAGCGAGTCGGGACGAATTAGAGTGAATTCCTTCTTCTCCGCCCTCTCTTTCTACTCCCCATCCCTCCTCCTCCTCCTCTCTGTTTAAAAGGGAAAAAAATGTAAAAATACAGAGAGAAAATTAAAATTTTCAAAAAAAATGAGGAAAGAAGAAAGGATGAAACTAATGAATAAGGGAAACAGTAAATTACAGCTGGGAAAAAGAAAAATCGATGGAAATCCAACAGTTAAAGATGAGGTAGAGGTAAAAGAAAGGATGGAAGTGGAAAATAGAGAGAGAGAGAGAGGAGTAACAGTGAGTAAGGGTGTTGAATTACTTCTTTGGATTGAAATCATCGCTAGTCGTTGCGAATAGAAATTTAATATTAAACCGAACTAAGGATGAAGCTAACAGAGTGTGCGTGCATTTGAGTTGGTCTGAGAATGTGACTATTGCAGGAATCAGGTGATTCATTAGACGTGTTGCAGATGTGGGCGATATATAGCTGATGAATAGCCCACTGAGTCCAAAATCTTTGTCCTGAATGATTCGGCAATGGATGAGTGTCCAAGATACAAGTTTAGCCTCTTTACAAAACCAGTTAAGTATATAAAAATATTAATATAAGCGGTGATTTTTTTAGTACATCTCAAGTGTGTAAGATAAACACTTTCGCTATAAATATGTCGACATACTTTTGATCCAAAACCGCCAGCTACGTGTATACGATTGTCTTTTGTGGCAGAAACAAAAACGACAGCCAAAGTGTTTTGGAATTTACTATGCAAAAGTGGATTACTAGTTAATAAGGTGTTATTGTTGTTATAGATATTTATTCATAACCGTGTAAAAGTCTTTAACGTATCAGCCTGTACTCACCTATGGCAGTGCTTAAAGCTTTTCGCTCGCTCACGCAGGATGGCGTCAGTGTAACGCCTTGCCGCACGTTATATCGTAGAGCGCAAAACGGCTTCCAAAAGTTAAGTCGTAGCGCAAATGGTTAATTAATCGATGAAGTATAAAAATAGGCGAAAAATTTATAGGAGAAAAGACGAAGAGGAGAGAGAAGAGGAATGTAGGAAGATAGAACAGCAGCAAAATATTAAACAGATCAAACAGAGATTAGGAGAAGAATACAGAAACGTAGCACAAAAATTGTAAGAGAATTTAAAAAGGTTGAAGAGTGGAAGAAGTGAATGGCGAGAGGTAGAAAACCATACAAAATCGAAGGAAAGACAGACTAAAAATTGACCCAGCGAACAAAAGAAAAAAAAGCTCACAGGAAAGACTTCAGAAAAGCTCCAAAAATGACCGGAAAAGAAACCGAAAAATGAAAATGGAAGGGACAAAAAAAAGAAAATTTTCAAAAACGATTCCAAATCGACGAAAAGAAAAAGAAAGAAATCTTGACAAGAAAAGAAGATTTTTCGGAGGGAAATCAGATTCAAGGAAAATTCGGGAAGGAAGGAAATCAGGGGTAAAGGGTATCGCGAAACGGAAACCCTCCTCCTTCACCTCCCTCTTCCTCCTCTCTTTCTCGTGTGAAAGTCGAAAAGGGATGAAAATGCGGAGAAGTCGAGTGAGAAAATCCATCGGGAGAGAAAACGCGACGAAGAGAAAAGGTGTGGGAAGGAGGAGGAAGAAGAAGAAGAGGAGGAGGAGGAGGATAGAGGTTGAGGATGGCGGGAGGAGAAGGTTGGTAAGAAATCGAGTGTAAGGAACTACCGAAGGAATAAGTGGAAGGAAAATTTTTGCTAATGAAGTCAGCTGGAGAGAAAAGGTTTCAACCGGAGGAGGAAGCGAGAAAATTTCGGAAGAGAATTGAAGAACCGGAAGTGAGGGGAAAATCCCTTCAGGAAGACGAACTATAAATACGCACGCGTTTCGGTTTGAGTGACTGAAGGGAAGTCGGGGATTCACAGAAAGATGGAAAAGTTGGGTTCTGTCTGCCTCCCTCTCTCCTTCACCCATGTTTAGCTTCTCCTTGAGGCTGTCAAAATTTTGGCGGCCATCTTGTCTTAGAAAATCGGAAAATTCCGAGGAGGAGGGGGAGCGTGATTTTTGATTGTTCACCAGTTAGTTTCTGTTTGTCTTTGTCAGCGATTCTTCGTTTGTTTTGTTTGTTTCTGTTTCTTTTCCCGAACGTGCTCTCGACAATCTCTTCTGATTTGAGGGGGGGAGGTCTGTTGGGGTATCGAACTTATCGGAAAAATCATTTTATAGGAAAGTCAAAAAAGGAAAAGAGCGAGGTGGTGGAATGGGTGTCGGGAAGTTTTCCATAAAATGTTTGCCCCTCTCATTCCCACCATTCCGCCCTCTGCCATTGCTCAAAATCCTTTTTCTTCTCTCTCTCGCTTCCTCCAACAGCCAGAAGGAAAAAGTGTGTGTGAGAGAGAGATTCTGCTGCGGCTATTTTAAACAATTCAGAAAACTCGTAACGAATTGACATCTTGACAGATTCCATTAACACTTTTGGACGGATTTTCCACGGGTTCTCTCCACATCAAAAACATTCCTTTTTTCAACCCCTTCTCGCCCTCCCTCCCCCCGTCAAAACTCCAAATCAACCCCTAAATCTCTCTGCCACCTTTCACATAAAAACGTCAGACTCGCGTGGAATTTTCTTTTCTTTTTTTTATTTTCATATTTCGATTCTTTCTCTTCTCATTTTCTTTTCTTTTCTTTTCTTTTTCTGCTGTTATGTTTCTGTAGTTTCTTTGAGAACCTGGATGGATGAAGAAGTGGGTGACTCTCACTTGAAGAAATTTTCTTGTGAATTTGAATGAAAATTTTTCCAAGTGGAAGACTTTTTGCGTTGTTTTCCTTTTTCTCTTTTGGTTTTTCACTCTCCTTCGTTCTTATCCTCCGCTCTCCTCTCTCCTCTATCTCTCTTCGGTCTCCTATCCTCTCTTTTTTCTTCCTTTCCCTCTCTTTTTTTGTGTCTCACGTTCTCCTTTTACTTTTTCTCTCTTTCTTCCTATCTTTTGCTATTTTCTTACATTTTTCTATCTTTCTCTTTCTTTTTACCCTTTTTCTCTCTTCCTTCCTTTGGCTTCTCTACTTTTTTATTCTTTGCTTCCTCTCTCTCCCTTCTTCTTCTTTCCCGTCCTTTTCTCTCTTTTTCTTTTCCACTATCTCTTTCTACCTTTCTTTTCCTCTTCATATTTATTCTCTTTGTTTCTCTCTTCATTTTGTTTGGCTTTTCTTCTTCTTTCTGTTTATCTCTTTTTTTTCTCTATCCATTTTTCTCTCTTTCTTCTTCTTTCCCAGCTTTTACTTCCTGTATCTGGCTTTTTAACTACTCTCCACCTTTTCTCTTTCCTTTTCTTTTTCATCGATTTTCATTACGTTATAAGGGATGACAACCTTCCTTCCACCTTCCAAGGGATGAAAATCCCGCCAACACAAAAATATAAGTGAAAGGAACGCTGTCATCTTTTAGAACGTAATGAAAACCGATAAATTTAGTTTCTTTCGGTTGGTTTGACCCGTTCATCCGTCCGTCCGTCTTTCCTCTCACTTCAAATTCCAGGTTTTTTGTCATGTGAATCACATACCCCGAAGAATAAAAGTTAAAAAAAAGAGGAAAAAGAGAAAATGAGGGAAAAAAGGTTTTTATTACGTTTTTGTTTGACTTAAAAAAAGAGAAGTTTGTGGAAGAGATGGTAAAAGGAGGATTGAGGAAGGGAAGGGGGTGGAAATTGGATGGTAGGAGAAATCGATTTCCGGTCACCGTTACCTAAAATAAAAAAAAGGTTCTGGATCCTTTTTAAATCACGAAACGTTCTTTTTTGGGGTAAAAGGGAAAAAGAATAAGTTGCGAAAATCACCCGGCAATAATACCAGGAGAAAATTGAATTCGCGGAGGACAATCGATAAATGAAAACAAAAGAGAAGAGAGAGGAAGGAGAGGGAGTGATGGAGAAGAAGGAGGAGGAGGAGAGAAATGAAACGTTTTTTTGAAAGCTAAGCAGTCAAAAAGAATTTTTTTTGTTGAAAAGATGAAAACTCCGGGTTACGGTAGAGAGGCTGAGATCCCACAGGGTCCTCTGGTTTTATAAGCGTTGACAGGTTTACCGGGTGAGGAGGAGGAGGAGATGAGAGAAGCAGATGAGAGGCTGTGGGACCGGGAGAAGGGAGGAGGGACGTTGTGTCTTTTCCCTCATTTCTTTTCTTTTTAAGTGGATGTGAAGAGAGGAAAAGAAAATGTTGGAAGAATTGGTTTTTTAAATTTATAGATTTAGGAGACGGAGAGGAGGATGTTTTCCGTGTTGAAGAAGGCGGTGGGAGTTGGCAGGGGGGCTGGGGGTGGAAATGTGGATTCTAAAAACGCGTGCGTGCGTATGGTGTGTGTGTGTGTGTGGAGTTGAAAGGGTTGACGGTTTCTTTTTTCTTATTTCTCTCCCTTATTACCGTTTTATCTGTCTTCGTATCTGTCTTTGTTTCTTTTTGTGAGCCTTTTAACTGTCTTCTTTGATTTGTAGTTTGAATGTTTTATTTCGTTCTTTTTTTGTCTTCGATTTTCCTCTTCGTTTCTGTATTTATAGCTGTAGGATTTTTTGTTTTTGTTTTTCTTTTACTGTCTCTTTTTGGGTGACTCTCACTTAAAAAAAATTCTCATTCAAATTCACATGAAAATTTTTTTAAGTGAGAGACTTTTGTGTCATCGCCGCTTCGTCTTTTCAGACTTTTCGCCCTTCTTTCTCTTGCTCTCCTTCTGTCTCCTACTTTCTTTCCCTTTCCTTCCTTTGTTTTTGCCCTCCCTCTCTTCCTCTCTTAGGCTTTTATACTATATCTTTTTATCCTCCTCTTCCTTTTTAATTTCTCTCTTTATTTCTTTCTCCCTTTTCTCTCTCTGAGATTTTGTGTCTATTTCTCTCTCTACCACTCCTTTCTCATTCTCTTTTCATCTATCTTCTGCTGCTTTTCCTTTCTCTTTCCTCTTTCTTCTTTTTCTTTTCTCTTTTTGATTCTTTTTCTCTTTTCGTAATTGCTGTTGTACTGCTGCTTCTCTCTATTTTCCTCCTTCTTTCTGTCTTTCTTCTGTCATCTTCTTTGATCTTCTTTGTTTTCTCTCTCTCACTCTTTAGTTTCTGTTTCCTTGCTGCTTCTCTTTTTCTCTTCCTTCTTTTCTTATTATCATTCTTTTTCCGTACCTTTCCTATAGTTCTTTGGTTTCATGTCTTTTTCATTTTTCTGTCTATTTTTCCTTTCTTTTTTAAATTCTTTGGTATGTCTCCTTGCCAGTCTTTTTGTATTTGTTTTGAGTTTTATTTCTTGTCCCTCTCTCTACTTTTATTTTCGATCTTGTTCAGTCTATTTGTTGTGTTTCGGTCACTTCATCGTCAACGCCTCCTTCATCTTTTTACTGAGCTCTCTTTTTTATTTCTCGGACCACGCTTTCCCTGTCTTCAGTTTGACCTTAGGAAAGAACCTCTGAGGTTTCAGTTTGTTATGCATCAGATTGAGATCTTGCTGCATGATTCCCATATCATCAACATTCGGTTTCTAGAAATCACATCGATCTTGGCTCTTTATTCTCCCTGGAAGTGCTGGAAGAATTTATTTTTTAGTCTTCCTGCTTTTTTCTTATTTTTGTATTTCTGCTTCTATTCCTAAATTTTCAGTTTCCATATCTATTTTCACGGCTCGTTTACTTCTTCACCCCTCATTGGCAACTTAAAAACTTAAATTTAACAGTTAAAACGTTTCATTGTCCTCGGTTAAAGAATTTTCACGAGAGTGTTTATCTTGTGTTTAACATTCATGAAGATAGAAACAAAATCCATAAAACAAACGAATTATTAAGCAACCTACGTAGGCCGGTTTCGTAGATTTGTTTTATTGTTACGCCAGACTTGTTCCTCTTTCTCTCAGAGGAAAAATTTTCGGCTTTTTGAAAAACGGGTCTCACGGACCCGGAAAAACAGTGGAAAATATTTTAATTTGGAGACGAGAGAGGCTGTGAGGATGGGGGGTGGCTGTTGCGGACCGAGGTGGGGGTTAAAATTTTCTTTTTTTTTAACAAATAAATTATGTCAGTAATTTTATTAAAAAGGGTAAAAATTTTTTACGAGTGGAAAGAGCTGTCATGGTGAAGCATCGCAGTCCAGTTCTCCAGATAAAAAAAAGGAGGAAACAGAGATAAAAATGGCGGGAAAATTCATTTCCAAGAAAAATAAAAATTCCTGTTGTACATGGCTGTGAAGTTTTTGTTCTTGTGTTTTTTTTTCTTTCTTTCTTCTTTTTTTGTAGTTAGCTGGTTGGTTGGTCGGTCGGTTGGTTGGTTTAATTTAGGAGGATGAGTGGGAGGAGGAGGGAGAGGAGACAAAGGAGAGATGGGAGGATGATCCGCGATGTTATTATTACGAAATAAAGTAATTAAATCCAAACACGTTTTGCATTTAGAACGGAACCTAAGAGCAATTTGTGTTTTCCGGAGTTAAGAGGAGGTCGGGGAAGGGGGCTTAACGGAGGTATGGGACTATCCACGCTCTTTTGCCTCCTTCCACTCCCTCTTCTCTCTCTCTTTTTCCTCCGCGTTTTCTCTTTTCCTTCTTTTTCTATCCTGCTGACGGTTTTCACGGTGCTTGATCACAATGAGAAATTAATGCCCCTAGTGGCCCGAAACGTATTGATTAAAACTTCATTTCGGATTGTGAATTGAAAAAAGAGGAGGAGCGGGGCGGGGATGAAAGGATGGAGGTGAGGGGGGTTGGAAGTTTTGAGTAAATAAATTTTTTTAGAGATTGGAAGTGCTCGATGAGAAGAGTCCTCGGGGGTGTGAGACGAAATATAGTCTCGGATTTGAGTTTGCTGTTGCGCCTATCCTTTGTTTATTCGGTCTTCCTTGCTGTAGACCTTTATCTTCCATCTCTTCGTGTCGCTGGTATTGGTTTGTTTCGCTTATTTCTCTTTTCTATTATATTTGCTGTGTCTTGTTTCGTGTGTGTTTTTTATCTCGTTTTTCATTTTTGAATATAACAGTATGTGAGAGCTTGAGCTCATGACTGTGACATCTCGTCAGGCGCTTGGACCACTACGTCACAAATCTGACTTTTCTTTGTTTGCTGATTTATTTTGATTTTATTCTCACTCTTTTTCTTTTTCTATCTGCTTTTTCTTCTCTTCCACATTAATTTGAAACCCATTTTTCTTCTTCCTTTCTGTCGATTTCTCTTTTTCCTTTCCTTCTTTTTCTTCTCTCTATTCTTCTTTTAACCATATTTTTATCTCTTTTTTTGCTTTCTTCCTTTTTCTTCTTCTCCTCCTTCTTTAATCGATCTTTTCTACTTGTTTCCTTCTTCTTCTCTTCTTCATTTATTCTTCTATCCTTATCTTTTCACTTATTTTTGTCTTTATCGATCTTTTTCTCTGTTGCCTTTATCTATCTCTTTTTCTTCCTTTTTCTTTCCTCCTTCCTTCCCTTTGTTTTTCTTTGTTGTTATTTGTTAGAGTTTTATCTTTTTCATTTTTGATATATATGTGGATGAGATTCCTGCCTCTCTTCATCTTTTTCTTTTTCTTCTCTGTCTTCTTCCCCCTCATTATTCTTTACAGATTTTTATCCTTCTGGTTTCTTTTTCATCTTTCTTATTTCTGTTCTCTATACTCTCCTTTTTTCCTTTTTCTTTTTCGAGAGGAATTCACATTTTATTTCCATCCCGCTTCTATTTCTTTTAATATTCTGCTTTTGAAGACCTCACCTCTTCAGATTGCATCAACAACTTCTATAAACTTAATAATTTCTTTCTAGGTTGGGATTCTCCGTGAAAGTTTTCCTGTCATCAAAACCTTTCTCTTATCTAACTTTTTTTTATTCTATGTAGGTTTCGCTTCTTTACTTAATCTAGTTTCTTTTTTATTTTCTTTCAAGTTATTGCTTCAAATTTCCTCATTAATTCCTTCAAGTTTCTTGGGCGGAAACTTTACCTTCTTCTTCCAAACTATACTCTTACCTCCTCCAACGTATCCAACTAAAGTTCTTGGCTTTGTTTCACGTTTTAACTAGTTTCTTGCCATCTTGTAAAATTTATTTCCTTCTAGGTTTTGTTGCCGGAGTTGCTTAGGTTGTTTTATTCCTTTTCTACACCACCAGGTGAACTTCTTTAGTGTGGGAATTATAGAAGAAGGTGTTGGAAAAGTTCAGTGTAGCGTGTATGAATAAATGGCCGTAAAAAATGAGAAGAGATCATTTTAAAGTTGGGAAATTGTCCTTTTTCCAAAAAATTAAAAATGGCGGAGGGGACGGAAGAGACATGAACACGCAGTATGAGGAAATACATTTTGCGGGAATTTCCATGGTAAAGCTCGCGAGCGCTCCTAAAAATTGGGGGAAAAGCTCGGGTTTTCTACAGGAAACCCTGCAACTTTAAAGTAGAAAATGATTCATTTCGTAGAAAAGCTCATTGTTTCGAATCCGCAATGCCTCAAACTTTCTAAAACCGGGATCGGATATCTTTATTGTGGCGAATAAATTTCTCTTGGTGCTGACGTCACGGGGAGTCTTAAAAGAAACGACTTCTCCCTATGATTATCATCGGCGTTAAGAATTTAGACTTGTCCGGAGTTTGTTGAGCCTCTTGTTAACATGGGTTACCTCGTCTCGTTCCACCGCCACCGCCACCACCGCCCCTTCCTCATCTGCGGCGCAAAAACCAAGTTTTCAAGAACCTCGTGTTCCGTGGGACCTCGCTCGAGCCTAAATCAAACATGGTCGAAAAGTCGCGGCGGGGTTAAAAGTCAAATTTCATCTTTTATGGTTTCCAGAGACTTGAGATTTACGAGGAGGAAAGGAAATGCACAAGTGAGTTTTATTAAGGTTTGTTTTTCGCTGACTTCTATCTTCTTACATTTAGCTAAGGGATGGAACTTTGGTGGATTGAGATTCTTCTAAAAAACCTCGAAACGTCTTTTTAGAGGGAAGAGATTGTTGGAATGGAGTTTCTGTCGTGTTTTTTAGGGGTTTAGAAAGTGTTATTGGAGAGAATTAAACGTGTGATGCACCTCAGCTTCCGGTACCTCCATCGCGGTCTTTTTGAGGGATGTTTTCAAAATATATATATATGGTGGTATTAATCCCGTTTTTCACTCTTAATTTTTGAGTATAACAGGATGCGGGAGGAAGATTCGAACTCATGGCCATTTGTGCCCAAGTTAGGAACTTAACCACTACACTACTCCTCCCTCTGGAAGTTTTCAAAATACAATAAAAGCTCTTAGTTGACGGTTTCTTTATTTTCAGGCTCTTTTCTGACCCGATCGGCCTATCAAAAGAATTTGGTGTTGCGGTGCTGTTTTGTGGGCATTCTTTAAGTCCTGCTGACAACTTTTCCACATCCGCGCTTCTGTATTCGCGGAAAACTTATATCCCCGCCAAATAAAGAAACTTTACTGTGGTATAAAAGATTTGAGAGAAATGGTACAGACATTGACAAAATACTCAACAAGTTGTAAATTTAATTTAAAAATTAGATAAAAAAAAGGAAACAAAATAGACTTTTGAAGAAAGAAGAAAAGAGAAGAACTACGAACTTTTAGCAGATAAGTTGCTGAGTGTAAATAAATGAACGCTAAGAAGAAAGAGAAAAGAAAACAGGACAAAAAATTCAAGAGAGGAAACAGTCAAAGACGAAAGACAAATAGTAGAGGAATCAGGCGGAAGAAGAAGAAGAAAATACCCGACACGACAACAGATATGTTGAGGGGAGGAACAAAAAACAGCTGAAAAAGAGGAAAGAACAAGATAAAATAAGCAGTAGATGAAGAACCAAACGAGTTCGAAACCAGATGAAACCAAGTTCAAATCCTCCTCCTGTAACCGGTTATACCCAAAAAAGTTGGAAAACGGGATTGAAACTCGACTGTAACTGAACAACAAAGAAGAGCTGTAACCCCAAACACAGGTGACCGTTCAAAGCAATTCGTGGAACACTGCGCCTAAAAAAATCCTCTCAAAACCACAAACTAAGTCATGGTAAGAGCAGCAACAACAACAACAAATTTGCGTTTGGAAAGCTTGACATCGTTTGATAAGCAACACAAAACTTGAAAAGTAAAATGGTAAACAACAAAATGACGAGAGTTGAGAGGATAAAAGAAAACCAAACCAGAAAAAAAACACAAACAAACAAAAGATAAGAAGATAAAAGAGGATTGCTGAACCCAACAACTCTTCTCCTTCCTCTCCTGTACATTGCCTCTCATTTCGCTAAAAAAAACCTCGAAAAACCGGAAGTTTCTAAAAAGACTGCAGTATAATGAGATTGAAGGAAAAACGTGCGAAATCGAGGAACCGAAACCCTCTTCGAAAAGATCGTGACCGGCTACTAAAAGACAAGAGAAGGAGATGGAAGAAGGACAAGAAGACGAGACAACTGTTACCATTCTTAAATAGTCGTTCTCGAAAAGTTTCCTCCAAAACGATTTAATCCTTTTCCCTTGGAAGGAGGGAAAAAAAGGTTTTTCAATCGATTTAGAAAGTCTTTCGATTTGGAA
Source organism: Columbicola columbae (assembly GCA_016920875.1). Lineage (NCBI taxonomy): Eukaryota > Metazoa > Arthropoda > Insecta > Psocodea > Philopteridae > Columbicola > Columbicola columbae. The sequence continues at coordinate 3,010,007 of JADMLL010000007.1, read as the reverse complement.
GAAAATGTCGGAAGTACGTTTGAAGGACATTCGTAGTCAGACGGAAGGGTTTAGGAAATAAAAAAACATAAACCAAGATCCATTAGGGGTCGAAACGGGGAAATTGTCTGTTGATGTATTTCGCCTCCTCTTCTCTCTCATCCACCTCCCTCCTCCTCCTCCACCGCCTTTTCTTCTCCTCTTCTCTTCCGATTTTCAACCTTCCCGGCCCATTTCGAAATGAGATTGCCCCGACTCCTCGGAAAATATAGAAATTTTCTCTTTAACCTTTTTTCTTTTATTATTAAGAGCTTTCTTCTTCTTCTTCTTCTTTTTGTTGATGATTGGAGGAGGAAGAAGAGGAGGTGGTGGTGGTAGTGGCGGAGGGAGCGTGTTTTGAGTAAGAAAATCTTCAGTTAATAAACAAAACAGACTTTTATAAGTTTCATACTCTCTTTATTGAGAATTCTCAGTATCTGTCAGACTGTCTAAGGAGTAACCCTTTTGCAGTTTGTCAGAAGGAAATGTAAATACGATTAGTTCACTTTCATTAAGTTTTTAATCTAAACTATAATATATTTATATTTTTATATTATGTCCTCCTCAGGCATTATAAACATATTAATATATACAAATACATAAAATTCAAAGGAAATTAAGAAAACAAGCGAACAAACAATACAAAACAAATTTTCCACCACAACAACCACTAAAGCAAATAAGTTTGGCCCTTACTTTCTATATTTTTGCTATAGATAATGAGCTATCATATAGCTCAGTATTTATAAATATATTATATATATATTTTATTTTATACACATTGTAATTAAAATTAATATATTATTGTTATTTTTTTTAATTTATATAGCCCGGAATCACATTAAGTTAGTTAACAGTGGGCTGCGGAGGTTAAGCAATGCATTATTGTTAATCATATATATAATATCATTATATTATTAACTATATATAAACATATACAATGATAATATGTAATGAATATATGTAATGTAGCAATTATATAACAGCCCTTTTTGATGTCTTTCCCGTACTTCGTTTTGTCTGATATTTAAACTCCCAACTCGCTCTGTCTGCATTCCAGCTACTTAGCTTACCTTCAAATCTCCTTCCCCCCTCTATGAGCAAAACAATTGAAGCACCCAACGATCTTCACACCACTTCAATTTTCACCCGTATTCCATCTTATCTCTAAATTAAGACTCACTTACAAACTATCAGTCTCACTTAGCAGTCTTCTTTCTAAATCCCTCTCTTAACTCCAAAGTTTCCCTGCCCAGGATATACAACAAGTCGAAAGTATTTGTGATACAGTCTGGTCAGGAATTTCTTCGCCTGAAAAGCTTCTCTACTAGCTAGGTTTGCTGATATTCCAACCAAGACCAGTTTTTGTTCAACACCATCTCCATCTCATGCCTTAGGTACAGTCATTTGTTTCTCCGTATTTATCTGAGGCCTTCATTGTTTACAGTAACCCCTCCCCCCCCGTCTATCGAAACTTCTTAAACAGCAAAGAGAATGACTGGCATCTCTGTTTCACTCCTCTGACGCTACTCTGATGTAGGTTAAGAAATTCGGCAAATTCATTTCCGGTTTTGTAATAATTTCCTGTTTCACTCTTAGACATTTCCATCAATTGTCAAAATCACTCATCGAAGGAGTTTGTCTTGAGTTGAAGATATGCGCACGGGGTGAAAGGATTTTCATCCCCAAAATTCTCATGGTTCCGTAGATGATACTGGATGACTTGGATCGCAAGAATTTCGTTCAAACGAGTCTGCCGAGGAAAACATAAACAATCGAACCAGAATGAACCTCAGTCAGCAGACTGGAAGAACCAAGATCACTTTGAAGGAAGCGTTCCTGCGTAAGAAGGAGAAACGTGAGCCGGAGGAGAGACGAACGGAAGGCGTTCATGCTCCCATCCACTCGAATTCCTCACACGTAATCAGGTTTGAGGTTTTCCTTAAAGAGTCGTCGAACGAACGGATTTAACGAGAAAATTCTTTTCTCTCAAATGTTTCCTTTGATCAGGAATATACAAGCACAAAACAGGGGAAAAATGGAATTGGTGCACGTGTCATTCCACGTGGGATAAAATCTCTCTCCAAGGGAATTCTCTCGGTTTATGAACAACTCTCTGAAAGTATGTTCGAAATCGCTTGTTACGGTCTCTTTGACATTCTTGTGAATGCGAACAGTTTCTCCGCCGACTCAAATCTGTGTTATGGAAACAGGGTTGCCAGAGGATCGTAAAATTGGAGGAGGGAAGTAAACCACGATGGGTCCCAACGGCGCCTTGACTTGAAGGTTTTATGAAAATAGTTTCGCTTTAACTCCGCGTTCGTGTGAATTAGTAATGGAAATTGTCCTCGAGGAGGAGGAGAGGAAAAAGGAACGAGGGAAACAAAAAAACTTCGTTAAGATCGTAGCAGAATGTATTTAAGAAGAAGAAGAAGAAGGAGAAGGAGAGCAAACAAATAAAAAGGAAAATGGAGGAGGAAGCAGTGGAGGTGTAGGAGGTGGAAAAGGCTTTCGCTTTGGGTCCGATTCCGAGCATTGCTCTGCTTTCAAACCCATTAACTCTCCGCATAAAAAAAAAAAAACTCGGGTCGTGTCACACACACTTTCATTCGAGTCCCGTGGGTCTCGTGTCACGGCGCTCTCACATCTCGAATTAAACTCTCCGTTTCCTCTCCTCACATCTTTTTCTTTTTTTCTTTCTTTATCCTCTCTTTCTCCTCTCCTTCACCAACCACCGCCCTTTTCCTTTCTTTTTTTGTGAGTGGACTAGCTGGAAGGATGGGAGCAATGGGAGGGATCGCTAACACGCAAACTTTCAATCGAAAATGAAATTTTTTTTTTTTTCTGGTTAATGACGTCAACAACCTTCGGTTGTTCTCTTTGTCCAATTCTTAGGTTTCATGGTTTTAGAATTCCAACAGCTTGTAATTATGTCGAGGATGATTCTTCGCTAACCTAAGTACTGGAGCCTCTTTAAACCAATTAGTCATTAACCAGTTTTTAAGATTTTCGAAGTCAGCGGTAGGAGAGAGGAGAGTTGCATGTCACTTTCCTTTCTGACACCATTTTATATTTGCGTGACCTAACACTTAACACTATGAAATTAGCTTAGAAACATGAAAACTGAGAGGAGGAGAGAAATAAAATTGTTGGAAGACCAAAGCGAAAAGTAGGTATGAGTAGAACCTAGAATGAAATACTATAAAATGGGTTGTGGTGTGCTGACCCAGATGTTCACAGTCAACAGAGGCGTGAAAAAGCGAACAATCGGCGCTACAGCTCATTGTAATAAGCTGCTGGACAACTCTAATAATCTACTTATTGATAGAGAACTCGACCCAATTTTTCCTCAACCACATCGTACCATTACAGTATAAACAATTCCACACGACAGCTACAACAATCACGAAAAATTCTGTTGTTTCACCCAACAGCTGTGGACATCTTTGGCAGACAGTAAATCTATAACAGAACATGGGCTTCGAAATCAAGTAGGTTTGAATACAGACAAAGAAAAGCAGAAGTCGTGTTTCCAGCCACGTCGACGACGCCATTTTGTCGTCTTTAGGAGGGAATTTTGTTAACGAATGTATACCTGGGTACAGTGGCGCCACCTACAACAACACTATAAAAGACCAATTTGCGTGGCAATAGACCTTCAGTCAGCTAGTGATGTACGCAGCGGTTAGGTGAACGGATCGTTGTGTTGTTTTATAATTGTATAACAGTGACAGTTCTGTTTGTGATTGTGATTTTATAACTGTGCTGTGGAACTGTTTATAAGGAATTTATACCACATTTTCTGCGATATGAGTTTTTTTAACACATGTACACGATGAGAATTTTTTTAAATGTGCAATAATTATGAAACTCAGGATCAACGACCGTGTAAGTCTATGAATACTTTATATAACTAAATTCTATTTTCATGTAGTCATGTGTCATTTTCAAATTTTCCGGAAGACGAATGACGATTTTATAATTGTCCCCACATTTTCTTAGCATATTCGGCAATCTAAGTTCTTTTATACACATATATGATCAAAATTTATAAAAACTTGCAATATTTATGAAACGAACATTTCGTGTAAGTGGGCAGTATTTGTGAAATGGCTTTGACGCTAGTACTTTACATACAAAGCGTGCAATATTTATGAAATTCAGGATCTGCGACGGTGTAAATCTGCATATACTTCAAATTATCTAAATTTTTATTTCTTGTATAAGTTTTCTGGACACTTGAACGACGATTACGAGTTCTGATTTTATAATTTATGCTTTGAAAACTGTATCCATCCCATAGTTTCTAAACATTTTCTGTAGTATGAGTTTCTATATAAATTTACATAATGAAAGTCAATAAAATTGTGCAAAATTTATGAAACATATACCTCATATAAGTCGACAGTATTTACTTAATGGCTTTGGTACCAATATTTTACTTACAATGTACGCAATATTTATGAAACATAAGATCAGCAACGATATAATCGTATATATATATACTTGCATATTAAATTATCTAAATTTTCATTTTATGTATAAGTTTCTGGACACACGAATGACTATTGTGAATTGTGATTTTATAATTGTTTACCTGATATTTACTCCAAAGTTCCTTTACACTTTCTGACATAAATATATATTATACAAACAAGCAAACAAATAACGAACAATTAAATAAAATACATAAAGACATAACTGAGCTTAAATCTTGAATAATAGATATTTTATCCAGAGCTTTCGAGAGGAGTCTAGTGATATCTGTCTTGACGATTTTCCGGGATTTCTGTTGGAGCCGTGTTTTTGTTTGATAACAGGTTAATAAATATATTTAGTGAAATATGTGATGAGATTGCATATACTTAATAAGATGTGTATGTATTAAAAACTTATTAAGTATACCTGCTTTTTATTTATCTAAATTATTATTTAATGTATGAGTTATACGGAAGACGGATAATGAAGCCCACAAGTATAAAGAACACTCGACTCGACAGTGAATAGGATGAGGGCTGAAAGTCAGAATTCTTCATTTATTATTCAAATCCACATTCGAAAAACTTTTCGCCTCAACTCTAATTATAAAAGAAAAGAAGAGAAAGAGAGTATAGCAAGATGTATAACAGAAAGAAAGGAGAAACCGCGAAGGAAAAAAAAGAAAAACAAAAACGGAAACGGTGGGTCTGACCTCCTTATTACTTTTTTTGAAAGTATTTCCTGTTTTCAACAACAGGAGAGAGAGGGAGAAAACACTCCCCGACAGAAAAAGTTTCTTTCGACTCCTTTTTTTTCTTTTTATTGTTATTTTCTTTTGTCTTCCTTTTCATTAGTAAAACGACTTTATCTTCTGCCAGTTTCTTTCTTCCGTGAATTCTAAATTTCACGCCCTCGAAATCCTGCGTGCGAAACTCCTACCAATCCAACCTGACCCGATTCTTTATATGTGACGTCACATCGCTCAAACTTATGGCGAGGAAAACTCATTTTCCGAATTATTTCCTTGATAGGTAGAAGATGATCTTTTTGTGTCTACTTCCGGTTATGTTTATTATGTTTCTTTTCTCTGTTATGTTATGTTCCGTCTGTTAATTATGTTGTTGAGTTTGATCTTAGGATTTGGTGATAGCTAATGAGAATGTGCAATATTTATGAAATGAACAATCCGTAAAAGTAGGCTTTACTTGTCACAAGAATATTTCGTGAGAAGCATTTGTGAAGAGGGCACTACTTGAAAGTGTGCAATATTTATGAAATGAAGAATAGGAGAATTTATTTTTAACTCGTCCAGACGCTTCTACTTCGTCCAAAGCTGTAATCATCTGTAGTGGTTGAATGATGGCTTTCAACTCCAAGAATTTATTTAAATAAACACTAAGAACGGAAATGTGAAAGACTTTTGAAGGGAATATTTCATGAAAATGTATAATATTCATCAAACGAATACTGAGTATAAGTGTGCTGTATTTATGAAATGACTTCATCTCTAAGATTGTACTTAAGAAATTCAAACTCCACGAAAAAGTGCTACTCCTGGTAAGTGGGCAGTATTTATGAAATGTCTTTTGACTCCTATAGTTCACTTATGAAATACATACTCCGTGGAGATGTGCAATATTTATGAAATGAAGGATGAGAGACTTAGTTCTTACCTCGTACAGCCTGTTTGCTCACGTCGTCAGCTGCAGGATCCCTTTTCAAGGAGTGTTCGTTTCATAAATTTTGCAACTTTTCGTGGAGTTTGGATTTCGTACGTAAAATCTTAGACTTGAAGCCATTTCATAAATATTGCACACTTAGAATGTGTATTCACTGATGAATTTTACACATTTTCATGAAAAATTCCTTTTAAAAGTAATGCACACTTTGGTCAAGTGTTTATTTTTAGAAATGAATTCTTGAACTTGAGGCCTATCACTCAACCACCGACAGCGTTCAACGTGGGCGAAACATCTAACAAAGCTCAGACCAAAGTCTTTTGCTCATCCAAAAATTTGATTTGAGGATCGTAACAGTCAAAAGAATAACATTCGTAAGCGGTTCTACAGTACAGGAACGATGGGTTTAGAGTCTAACTACAGAGCTAAAAACAAACGAACCAAAAGTTGACAACAGCAAAAAATTAGTTTACCATAATTTTGATCCTAAAAAATGTCGAATTGAGCTTTAATGCGTTTTTCACCCTCGGGGATAAGGGCGGTCGAACTCTCAGTCATTACTTTCGGCGCTTTGACCACTCAACCATGGGGGCCTTCCCGATCGTGATGTCATTACATCAAATTTTGACCAAAACTCAAATTCACCTCTCACACAGTCGAAAATCAGCCAGACAACACCAGCAAACCCTCATAAATTTCAACCCTAATCGTTTTCACCTAGTTCAGATGATTGGAACATTCTCAAAAAAATTTCACAACAGCAAAAAGTGATTTGACCAAGTCTTAAATCGTTCTCAGGAAGTGTCGACTCTGACAGAATTCACGACAGCAATCATAATTTCAGTTTTGAAGTCATCAAACATAAAAATTGAACCTAATCAAACTTTAATAACATACAACACCAACCAGATGGTCGTAGAAGAAAAGGAGGGCGAGGAGGGTGTGCAAGAAAAATGGCGGGAACGGGAAACGGAAATGATTTGTCCCATTTTGATTTGAAACAAGACGTCTTGCTTTGAGCGAAACGATTTCTCGCACGTGTGTAAAACTTTGCTGTTGAGCAATCAGACAATTTTTTTATATGAGCTTTCAAAGGACAACAGCAACTACAGAAAAGTGGAAACAGAGAAGGAGGGAAATGTTTTTTTCTTGTTTTATTATAAAAGTCACGAAAGAAAAATTTTGCACAAAGGGAAATAACGGTGTATCAAGGTAGGATAAAGACTTAATAGAACGGCAGTCGTGTGAGGATAGATGGATAAGCAAAAAGAAACAGGGTCAGGATTTAGGGAGGAAAGGAAAAAAAAGGTTTTCGAAGAACTTAAATCCTTAATAGGAGTTTCCAGAAACTTCCTCCTCATCCTCTCCTCCCTCCAGGAGAAGGAGGAGGAGGAGGAGGAGGTAAAAAAGGGAAACACACCGCTATAAGGTAACGCCAGCATTAAACGGATTTTCTTCGATTTCAGGTTATCCAGCGTGAGCTTTTCCGCTTCCGGATTCCAGTCACGGAGGATGTTAAGAAATAATTTAAACTGGAAAGGTAATTTTCTTTTAAGATATTGTAACTGCGTCGTGGTGAAATCAAATTGAAACTTACAGCTTCTTCTCCCTCACCCTCCTTCCCACTGCCTCTTTCATCACGGTTATGAGAAAGTTTCCGATGTACCTGAAAGCCTTTAAAGGCTGCTTTTACTTGCTGACTCCAATATTCTTAAACCGTAAAGAGAGAGGTAGGGAAGGAGGGATGGAACTGGAGTAATGACCGAGTTAAAAGATTTTTAATATTCGCGTCCCGCTTTACCCCGATTTACGCTTTTTGTTAAATATTTTTCTCCACATTCTCCTCACATGTGGAGAAGTATCAAGTGGAGGTACTTTAGTAATAATAGACGAAAGAGAGGAAAGACGGGGGGTAAAGAGGAATATGTAACACGTGTTGAGTATAACTTGTGTCGTGGCAGAAGAAAATGTTTAAAGATGGTTTAATCGTTTCTTATATGTGGTTTCGGGTTTTCTGTGTGGCGTGGGTTTGGGGGGCTGTTTTTGCTTTATTTCCGGTTTATGCTTTTGTCTTTCTGATTTTTTCCCTCTCGTTTTGACCTAGAATTGTTCGCTTGACTGCGTTGGGTTGTGCTGTTGTTTGTTGCCTCTTTCATCAAGATTTTGGTTTAATTTATGGTTTTTAACTTCCAGTTAAGTTTCTAAAGGTTTTGATGGCTGCGTTTTGTTATTCTATCCTCGCACTCGCTCTTGTGTCAGATGGGCTAGGTGGTCTTTATCTATGTTTAGTACCCAGTAGGAAAGATAATCGTTGTGTTATCAATAACGTCATAACATTATCATTAGAGAGGTTAGGTGTTTAGAGCCTTCAAAAGAAGGTCTGTGGTGTAGTGGTTAAGTGCCAGACTAAGAAGTTAGTCGCGAGTTCAAATCCTCCTCCTGTATACTGTTATGCCCAAAAAAGTGTGAAAAACAGGATTAAAACTCAACTATAAACTGTCTATGTTAACCAAACTTCCGGTTTATACATTCAACAGAGAGTGTAAACACATACAAAGACAGTGATTTTACAGAAACATAGTTACAGTTATAGCAAACTGAACAATGTTGTTTGAAGCGTCGTTATATATATAGCTAGTTATATATAACTACTAGATAACTATATAGTTGGTTAACTCATAAAATAATGGCGAGTAAAATGGGAAGGAAAGAAGGCCATCTTCTTCTAAAACTCTCAAACTGTTTAGGTTTCCGACCTTCAAGGTCGATGATATTCAAAAAGAAAACTCAACTTTTCTTTACCTCCCCCCGCCTGCCCGCCTTCTCTTTCCTAAAACCCACTCTTCTCTACCTTTTGTACTTGTTTGTATTTCCTTCATCTGAACGTAAACAACCTCGTTAAGGTTTTTGAGGAAAGGCAAACCCATAGAAAATCTCCGACATTTTCCAATCTACGCACTTTAAAAAGGGAAAAGTAAGAAAGAGGAGGAGGAGGAGGAGGATGGTGCGGCTGGGCCGGGAGGAAAATGGAGAACGAAGGAAAAGAAACAAGATCGATTTTCGTTTTCTCAATTCAAGTGCCACTACCCTCCCGCGTTAGCCCCTTCCTCCCTTCTCCGTTCCCCGGAGTAAGCAAAGATCTCTGATACCGAACGATTAATTAAACCGCTTCGATTAATTTTCCCTCCCGTTCTCTCTCTCTCTCTCTCGAAGGTTTTTGGGAATCGTGTCAAGGTGAACTGGGAAAAGCTAACCAAAAAGGAAATGACGTGAAGAATACGAAAGAATAACTTCTCTGGCCCTCCTCCATCACCACTACCACCACCACCATGACCACCCTCTTCATCCCCGTCACGAAATGGTTTTCCTGGCGACAAATAAAGGATTAGAACCTTTTTTCTTTAAATGACCCGAAGAAAATTGTCAAGATATCCTCGGTTCGCCACTTAACGGTCCGGAAAAGATCAGAGTGGGAGGTGAAGGAGATGAGGATGAGGATGAGGAGGAGGCAGAGGAAAGGAGAAGAAGGGATTGGAATTGGGCGGGGCCTAGAATAAACAAATAAAAAAAAATTGAAGTGTGATATTGTAGAAGAAGTTGAAGAGAAGATTAAATTGCTAATGAAAAAAGTTTTTAGCGGCCAAGAAGAAGAAGAAAAAGGAGAAGAAGAGGAAAGAGTCAAAAGTTTTTTTACTGTTCTTAAGAACTTGTCTGACATTATGACGTCATCAACCTCCTCCTTTTACTTCTAATGGGAGAATAGAAAGAGAGAGAAACAGAGAGTGAGAGGAGGTAATAAGATGAAGAAAAATCGACGTTTCCACCATCACAGTCATTTTGAAATTTTTGGCGGGAATTCTCTTGAGAGAAGTGATAAACCGGAAGTAGATATCACCATTAATATAAAACAAATCAATATTTAACTACAGAATGCGCGTTTAAGTGCTCATTTGACCGCGTCAGCTGGTATATTTGACAGTTGGTTGTGTGTCTTTTCGTTTGGAAACAGCTATAACACCGCTAGTAACCAAGAAAAATTTTTAGCACTCTTAGAAGACGAAGGCGAGTAAGAACGACAAACAATAGAGAAATCGATATAAATAAAACTTATCAAATTTACCGACTAGGTTATATAAAATCTTCATTGAGGAGTTTAATTAAAGTTTCCTCAGGTTACGAGTTGTACATTTTATAAACTAGCCGGTAAATGTGATAAATAATCAAAGATTTGTCACATTTACCGGGCTTAATTAGTGATTTATGAATAATCCCCGGGACTTAAAATTATATTTATCACTATTACCAAGATATCACGTTCCATGGGAAATTTATTAAATCTTCAACTCATTTTGGAGATTCAAAAACTGTTAGTGGTACTGCTGGTTGACTAGGAAAAAAGTTTTTAGCGGCCAAGAAGAAGAAGAAGAAAAAGGAGAAGAAGAGGAAAGAGTCAAAAGTTTTTTTTTACTGTTCTTAAGAACTTGTCTGACATTATGACGTCATCAACCTCCTCCTTTTACTTCTAATGGGAGAATAGAAAGAGAGAGAAACAGAGAGTGAGAGGAGGTAATAAGATGAAGAAAAATCGACGTTTCCACCATCACAGTCATTTTGAAATTTTTGGCGGGAATTCTCTTGAGAGAAGTGATAAACCGGAAGTAGATATCACCATTAATATAAAACAAATCAATATTTAACTACAGAATGCGCGTTTAAGTGCTCATTTGACCGCGTCAGCTGGTATATTTGACAGTTGGTTGTGTGTCTTTTCGTTTGGAAACAGCTATAACACCGCTAGTAACCAAGAAAAATTTTTAGCACTCTTAGAAGACGAAGGCGAGTAAGAACGACAAACAATAGAGAAATCGATATAAATAAAACTTATCAAATTTACCGACTAGGTTATATAAAATCTTCATTGAGGAGTTTAATTAAAGTTTCCTCAGGTTACGAGTTGTACATTTTATAAACTAGCCGGTAAATGTGATAAATAATCAAAGATTTGTCACATTTACCGGGCTTAATTAGTGATTTGTGAATAATAGCCGGGAATTATACAAAATATATTCGGCGATTAATCACTATTACCAAGATATCACATTTCCTGGGAATTTTATTAAATCTCCAACTCAAAATGGACAATTTAATAAAAGTTCGCTCAGATATGCTTGGCTTCTGTCACTTTTCAGTCAAGCAGCAGATTTTTCTTCATCTTATTACCTCTCCCTCTCTCTGTTTCTTTATCTTTCTTTTCTCTCATTAAAAGTAAAAGAAGGAGGTTGATGACATCATAATGTCAGACAAGTTCTTAAGAACAGTAAAACAACTTTTGACCCTTTCCTCTTCTTCTCCTTTTCTTCTTCTTCTTCTGGCCGCTAAAAACTTTTTTCCTAGTCAAGCAGCAGTACCACAACAGTTTTTGAATCTCCAATATGAGTTGAGATTTAATAAATTTCCATGGAATGTGATATCTTGGTAATAGTGATAAATATAATTTTAATTCCCGATTATTCATAAATCACTAATTAAGCCCGGTAAATGTGACAAATCTTTGATTATTTATCACATTTACCGGCTAGTTTATGAAATGTACAACTTGTAACCTGAGAAAACATTAATTAAACTCCTCATTGGAGATTTCATATAACCTAGTCGGTAAATTTGATAAGTATTCAGGTATTAGTTACTTTTACCAAAATTTATACGGTCATTATGATTAATCGCTGAGAACTACTTACAAATCGCCCAATGTATCACTTTACCATAACATTTATATTATATATGTGACATTATAATACTTAGCCATTATCTATACTGATTTCTCTGTTGTGTGACATTTTCACTCGCCTTTGCTTTCTATGTGTGTTAAAAAAATTTTTCGGGCTACTACCGGTGTTATAGTCGTTTATAAACTAGAAGAACAACCAACTGTTAAAGATTAACTTTTCAAGTTTTTTCATGAGGCGTTCTGGGTAAATTTAGTCGGTAAATGTGATTCATGTGTATTCAGTAATTGATTACTTTTACTGGAATTTAGTCGATGATTATGAATAATGGATGGGAATTATGTATATTCGCCCGACTTATCACTTTTACCGTAATATCTATAATGAATATTTATAGCCAGCCGGTAAATATTATGAATATTCAGTAATTTACCAAGCTGAGAGGTGCCAAACAAGTGCTGAATTCCTGTCGGTGTAAAAACCCACGTGCACATTTCCAAGTTAAAAACGAATTTTTTCCATCTGTGCTGTGAGCGAGATTGGGAAATAAAAAAAAATTTTTTTGGGTTTCGTCCAAGCTCAAATTCATCAAGAGGAAATATCTGGTTCTTTTGGCAAGATTTTCCGGAAGTGAGGTATTAATAAGATTAAGAAAATTGTGTTTTGTTTTTGAGTGTCTCTTCGCCCCCTCCCAACCCCCCGGAAACGAATTGATCGGATGTGTGTTCGCGTGGATGACCTCTCTCAGAGGAAAAGGTTTTCCAAAAAAAAATTTTCATTTCTTACATTTCCGGTTTGACTTTTCCTTATTAACCTTTCTGTTGTTTTGTCTTTTTTTTAAGGGTGAGATGGGGGTTGTTTTCTCTTTCCCTCTCCCTTTGCTGAAATTGTTTAAGGGAAGAAACCCGGGGAGTAACAAGTGACTTTTACAATGTTAATAAAACATCAAATGTTTCTGTTAACGACTCGTGGGCTTTATTAAATGTTTTCTTGGATTATTTCGGACACGGGGAAAATTATCCAGCGGGATTTTATCTATCTGGAGATTAAGCGGAAGTGTTTTATCTGGGAAAATAGCCAGTCTGGGAATTGGAGTCGCAGAAGGTTTTCTCCGCCTTATCTACTCATTGTTTGGTGAAAATTAAAACGTGGCACCCAACAGCAGAGAATATCCGAGACCGTGATATCAAGTTTTGGTGATGGTGGTAGATGACTAGATATCTATCTTTCTTTCGTTTCATTCTTTTTTTTTTTGGTCACATTTCGTGTGAAATCCTTCCCACCCACACCACACTACTTCTCCCAAAACTCTGGGTTATAACTTGGGCTATAAATTTAATTTTTTTTCTCCTCTTCGTAGATAAAAAAAAAGTTTTGAAATTTCCAAAGTTTTTTTCTTTTCCCGCACATCTTCCGCTATTGCCCTTCTCTCCCCAACCCCCAACCCGTACCCCCAAGCCACTAGCCCCGTGTTTGCATTTGAAGAAAAAGTTTCCGTCATTCCGAAGGATTGTAAACGTTTAAGAGAGAAAGTGGTTGGCGGAGGAGGGACGGAGGGAAGGAGAGTATGAGGAATTGAATATTTAAGGAAAAAAACTTTGCAGGATTCCGTTTACTCGACTGAATTCCATTTTTCTCGGTTTCTGGGGGAGGAAGGAAAAGAAGAAGAAGAGGGATGGAGTCTTAGAAAAAAAAAGAGAAAGTGGGTATGAAGAAGAAGAAGAAAACAAGATGAAGACGATGGAGAGGATGGATGGATGGAAGGAAGGGAATAAGAAGAAAAAGAGACAAATCGAGATCATTAGAACAAAGCGAGAGAGAGGAGGTACGGGATGAGGAGTAGAAGAAGAAGACCGAAATCTGAGAGAGAGAGAGAGAGAGAAGATGCAAAATAAAAAAAATCCTTGAAACATTACGCTTGCGTCAAACCTCATTCTCCGAACAATTATTCCTGCGTTGGGTTTTTCATTTCTCTTTTCATCCCCCAACCCCCACCCTTTAGCCACCCCTAATGTCTCCCCGGGTTTTTCGGAATAAAAAGTGCCTTAAACACCGGACGAAAATTCATTCTCTTTAAAAAGGTGGAGGAGAAGGCTGTGGCGGTGGAAAGGAGAAAGGGGAATGGATGGAGTGAAAAAAGCTCAACTCAATCAACTTTTTTTTTGCCTTCTTTCTTCCTTCCTTCCTTTCTTTCTTTCTTTCTCTCACAAATTTCAGTTTTTCGCTGTTGGTCCTTCAACGCTTTTCCCTTTCTCATCCACCGTCCCTTCCCTTCCTCCCCCTCTCCTTCCTTTTAACCAAGATCATTTTATTTTCACGACCACAAAATTTTTTTTTTCTTTATTTATTCCACACTTAAACGTCAAAAGCAGAATTCTCCTTACAACAATAATTTTTACCGGAGGCGGGGAGGAGGAAAAAAGTAGAAGAAAGATGGAGTGGATAGGAAAAGGCTGAGGGGAAGGGGGTTGGAAAGGTTTTAAACCAAAAAAAAAGGAAGAATAGATTGAGACAGAGAAAGATGAAAGCACGGTTTTCGGAGGTCGATAGCAACGTTTTTAACTCTTAAAAAATTTATATAAAGTCGGGAGTAAAGGAAGAAGGCAGGAGGTGAGATAGATAGATAGATAGAGAGAGAAAGAGAGAGAGATAGATAAACATCTGGTTGCACCAAAAAAAGGAGGAGGAAAAAAAAACAATTTCTAACTTGATAGAAACCAGAGAGTAATCTAATTATAAAATGTCATCAAAACCAGAATTTATTCTTTTTCCCGAGGTTTCCAGCTGAAATAAACTTTTCCTCCTCCTTCCGAAAGCCTTTTCTATTTCCATCCCCTCAACCCTCAACCCTTATCCTCTCCTCTTTCTCTTACTCCTCCTTTTTCTGTTTTATTATTTGTTGTCTTCAGGGCTCCGGAGGAAGGAAGAAGTCGGGGGTGGAAGGGAAGAAAGCTCACCTTCAAATGAATCTAATTTTTAAAAGTGGATTTTTTCGGGGGATGAGAGGGTTGAAGTAGAGCGGGAAGGGGGTAAACTGCGTCTCCTTTCTGAAGGAAAAGATGATTGATGACAGCCGGAGAATATTTATGCCCTCACGTATTTTATTAACCCATTAGGGGGTAGGTTTTTCTAGGGATCAAGGAGCCTTAAACCCATCCGACATTAAACGGTTCTACCTAAATTGGTCGATAGCGGGGGTGCGAGGGGCGGTGGGAAAGGGTTGAGGGAATAAGAGGAGAAGGAATTCATAAAGAGATGCTGAAGTGAATGTTTCGGGGAGGATCTTTGTGTTGGAATCTCATCACGGAAGGTTTGCGTTGATGGTGGTGGTGTTCTAAGGCCTGATGGATGGTTCTCGTTTGGTTTTGTTAATGTTGTCTGTGGCTGTTGTTTGAGGGTTGGGGTTTTTTCATTATACTAATGAGTTGTTTTGTTGTGATAAAAATTCAACGGATAGGTGTGAGGAGAGATCAGAAGCTGGAAATTCTGGAGTCTCTGTAATGTTTTTTTAGTGTTGTTCGTTTCGGGAAGCTTGATTCAATACGGTAGTTGGTGGAATGGACAAAAAGAGGTTTAAGGGAGATGAAGAGCAAATTGCTTAGGGAAAGTGCCGAAAATAGATGAAATTGACTTGTGAGAGGATGAGTTTTAGAGCTTGAAACAGAAGGAAAAGACGGGTGAGTAAAGTCTTTCTCCTGGCAAGCATCAGTATCATCTAGTGTGGTACAGAATCGTAAGAAGCAACAACCCCAGAAAGAGAGAAAAGACGTTAATGGGCAAACAGTTCAAATTTGAAATACAAATCCAGAAAAAAGTTTAAACTGACAAATACTCTCTTCACCTTGAGGGAAAGCAGAGAAAAAGATGGGGAGACTGGAACACAGAAACAGAGAAACAAAGAGAGTGACGGTGACAATCTTCTATAACACAAACACCAAACCAATTCTGTACGAAATCAGCACCATGGCAACAAACCTCATTCACAGATCATCACACCTCCTTCCATTCCCTCTGGTCACTCGGTGTTGGGCCTTCACACCAACTGACCAAACACCACCACTCACATACCCCAGAGGAAGGGGTGGAAGAGGGAAAGAGAGACGTTATAGAAGGAAGAGAGGAGGAGGACACACCCAAATCGAGAATAAACCTTAATAGGCTTCCGATTTCCGCTCGCTAATTCCGTAAAGGAGATAATCGCGTTTGAATCTGACGGAATGAATACAATCCAAAGGTTAGAGAGCACTGAGAGAGGCAGAGGAAGAGCGGGGATTGGAGGAAGAGGGAAATTAAATTTGGAATTTTCTATTTTCCCGGAAAAACCAGACAACTATAAAAATTATAATAAATATTTTTCGGTGAAGATCTCCGCCATTTTTCTTTTTATATTTACGAGTAAGCCTTTTATTACTAGAAAGAGGAGGAGGAGATGGAGTTTCAATTTCAAGGTCAGTGCTTCTAACCTTCTAATCATAAATTTCCCTCAGAGGAGGAGGTTGGGAGGATGAAGAGTGATGGGTGTAACGATAGCGTGACAGTAAATGTCGTGAGACTCTATTTCTGTTACTGATCTTGTCTTCCTTTTCTTCTTCTTCTCTCTCCCTCTGTTTTATCTTTTATATTTCTCTTCACTTTCTCCTCTCATCCTCTCTATTTCGTTTTTATTTCTTACTCCCTTTGCCTCTCATTTTTATCTTCTCCTCATTCCCTCTTGAATCGTACGAGTTTTAACGTTTTGAGTGGAGAAATGATTCGCATAGAAATTGATTCTTTTCCCGGATTACGATTATGGCACAAAAATTTTCTGATTTCCTTTTTTGGTTTTGTCTCCTCCAAAAAGGTTGAGGAGGTGGGAGGAGGAAATAAAGGAAGACATTCCTTTAAAATGTTTTCGAGGTTAATTTCAATTAAAGAAGAAGAAGAAAGCCGCCGACGCCGCTTCCTCCTTCAAAATGTTTTCATTAGTTTAGCCGGGGAATTAGGAAAGTTTTTGTTAAGTAATCTCATTAATTAGAAGCGTTATGGCTGCCGTCGTCTTCCTCCTCCTCCTCCTCCACCACCTCTTCGTCGTCTTTCACTTTTAGGATGATGATCGCCTTTAGAATTCACGCTTCCACCTTCTCGCCAACCGCCTTCTTCCTCCCTCCGGCGAGGTAAAAACCGAAACTAATCCAGCTAACGCCATCCACCTAGCCTCTCCTCCTCCTTACCCTCCAGTCCCCCTCAACCCTCTCCTCACCTTTCTTCCTGTTCTCAACCTCTAAAACCGCTATCTTAAATTGATTTCCTAAAAGCCAGCCTACCTCTGCCTCCCTTCCTCCTTCCGTCTAAATGGTATGGTAGCTACCACCACCTTGACAAGGTCATTGGGGTCTCTTCTTTTGAAGCCCCGTTCCCTCCGTCTTCTTTCTGTATTAAAGCCCTCTTGGGCTTTTATCGATTGAATGGAAAATTTTTTTGGAAGTAGCCAGGGGAGGGTGGACGAGGAGGTTTTTACAGAAGTAAAAGTGGTCGTCAACCATTAGCGGAACGACCGCTTTGAGTTTTCGAAAATGCTTGTGTCTGCTCTCTTTCTCTCTCTTTCCCCGTCTCTTTGTTTTCTCCTCCCCGCTCTTCCTCTCTCTTTCTCTTGTTCACATTTTTTGGGTAATTAGAGGGAAAAGTCAAAAAAATTACATGCGAACGTAATTTTCAGAGAGAGAGAGACATGTCCGGGAGATGGAGGAGCAGGGAGGAGATTTCGAAATGTGATCAAAAAGAGATTTGTCTAAAAAGGGCGGTGAGAGAGGAAGGAGAAGATGGGGAAAGAGAGGCGAAGGAAGAAAATCCACCCCCGTGACACATTCTAAAAACGTGGAGAGATGCGGGGGGCAGGGCGGGAGAGCACGGCTGTTCTTATGAATGCTCAAAGCGAGGAAGTTTGTTTGCAAAGTTATCTCGTTGGAACGTTTCGGTTTTGCCGATGACTGGAAGAGGAACAAGGGACTGGTGGTAGAAGAGGGGGGGATTGGAAGAATGGAGAATAAAAGAAACTGGAAAAACGCGTGCGTTGAATGTGCGAAACCTCTTTCACCCAATATCGTTCCCGATTTTTATCGATTGTTTGTCGTCCGTTTTATTGTTAATACCAACGAACGAACGAACGAACGGATAAAAGGAAAAGAAAGTTATTACTTTCTCTCCTCCCCTCCCCTCTCCCTCTCCTCCTCTTCTTCAACCAAAGGAACATGTATCAAAGTAGGTCGATGAAGAGGAAGAGGAAGGAGAAATGATTTCCTCCTTCTGACCTGATTTTGTTTCGTTTTTGCTGATTTGTGTCACTCTCCTCCGAACGGCTTCCTTTACATTAAGGCTAAGCCGAAACTGTTCCCGTTCTCTCTCGCTTTCTCTTTCTCTTCTTCCTCCTCCTCCTTCTCCTCTCTCACCCCAATCTCTTTTGCTCAGGTGTGTTCTGTAGGGTCGTCTTCAGCTGTGCAAAAAAAATAACAGAAAAAGTTAGAAGTCTAATTTCACAGTACAAACATCGAGCTTCCACATTTTTTGGTCCGCCATTTTTAATCCGCCTCCTCTTCGCCGTTCTGTTCTTGACTTTCAGGAAGACAGGGAGAACGCTAATCTAGAAATATGACTTTTTTTTGGTAGAGGGAGGCGTAGAGAGTGTTCTCTTTTCCAGGAACAAAAAGGTTTTCCCTCACACCCGGAGGATTATGTAAATCAGATTTTGGGTGTCATGTGTTCTCAGTAGACCGTTCGGTTCCATCTCTCGTTCGCGGGAATGTCGTGTTTAATCCTGAGTTTGAGATGTGGTTTCCGTTTCCGGTTTTTTGGGAGGTTGTTCGCCCATTCGACCGTTTCCTCCCTACTCGAGTTTTTGGTGTTTATCGTGTTGTGACCGTTGTTTGCTGACTTCTTCATGTTTCTGGGTTTTTGGAATCTTCACGTTGCAGGTTAATCGAATCGAATTTTTTTGATTTTTGACGTTCGGAGCCTTCGCTTTCTGACCTACAGCTTTTAGACTTTCTCCGGGATAGCTTGTTTCTCTTTCACTGGAATTGTTTTTCCCGTTCCCCATCTGACTTTAATAATCTTAATTGTTTACTTTTGAGATTTTCCTCTTCGGCTTTTGTTTGGTGTTGCCTCTGATTTTCTGTTTCGCTCATCTTTTTCATTCTTTTGATTCTTTTTTCTAATATTTTGTGCCTTCCTCTAAACTTTTACTAATTTTTCTCATATAATTTTCTTCCTCTACACATTTTTTTTGTCTCCCTTTCCTTCCATTTGGTTTCTCTGTCTTCTTTTAGGTATTTTGTTGTATAATTTGTACTTTATTCATTTCCCCCTCTTCTTTGTTTGCATTTGAAAATTTAGTTTCCTTGTTTGTTCACCTGTTTCTCTCATCTCCTCCTTCCACCTCCTGTTTTTGTTAATTATTATCAGTAATCTTCTGTTTCGCTCATATTTTCTATTCGTTTGTACTCCTCCGTTTCGCCTTCTTTTCTTTTTTAGGGTGTTTTTTGTTCTTTATGAATTTCTTTCACTTTATTCTGTTCTAGCTCCTTCTCTCTATCCTACTCTTCTTACTCTCTCTACCTCTCTACTTCTCTCCTTGTTTTTTTAAGTGTGGCTTCCCGAAAATAATTTGAATAAATATATAATATAATAATACTACTACAATTTACATCCATAGTATAATGGTGTTGCTACTACTAGAGACTTTGTGATGTCCATCTCTCAGGATTTGTGACTAACTGTTGACTGTATGTCAAGACCGGTCGTGGTACCCGGTCTCGAACAAATTTGTATCAAGTTTAGTTGTTGTCAACAACAAAGGTTAATAAAGTAGCGTATATCATATTTTTTTGTTCGATACCTGATAGTCTGAATCCGTATTGACCAACCATTGGCCTGGTCCTTTCTAATCGGGGCAATCCTTGTCAAAGAGCTTAGTCTGAAAACGACGTTTACTGTTCAAGCGACACATACGCGGTTTTACTAGAAAATCTTAAAACTACTGTATGTCTGTTGTTCTTAGTGCACCTTCGAACTACTACACCTAAAGAATGTGTAATATTCTCTTCTCTCCCTTTGCTTATCTTCCTCGTTCATGCTTTCTCTTTTGAGTTTTAGTTTTTCTATTCGGAATTTATTCTTTATTTTTATATACGTCTTCTTTACTCCCCTCTCTCCATTCCTTGTCTTCTCCTCTGCTATTCTCTCACAAAAATTCGGCTAAATTAAAAATAAAAAATTTCCCAGGAATTTTACTTAAGTTTGTGAAATTAAATTTACATGACCGTCACCTCCGTTTTCTGCGGAGAAAAGAGTTGGAGGAAGGAGAAGGAAGAGGAGTAGAAGGAGGTTAATGTGAGGAGGAAACCGCGGAAACTTACCGGTTGTTTTAAAATTCGATCTTTCGAGCTTTTTCCTTTTTCCCCATATTTTGAAAATTCCAAAAACGCTTTTCTCCCCGAGAAATTATTTCCGAAAATATTTTCGGAATTTTTTTTCCTTATTTCTCGGGGAGCCAGTTTTTTGGGATTCCGGAACTTGTGCATCTCTCTCGCGCCTAAATAAGAAAAAAAATTTTTTTTTCTCCTCCCATTATCGCGGAGGTGAATTTTTTTTTTTGAGAGCTTTTTTAAGGGATGAAGAGGAAGTAGAGGAGAGTGCACTGGTTTCGACGAAGTTTTCCAAGTTTTTGGGCTTTAAGGAGAGGAAAGGGAATGCGGAGGTTAGTTCGGTTTTTGGGATTTTAGTCGGCGATTAATGAGTCCGTTTCTCTTTGAAAAATCAAAGCGATTGCAAAGAGCTTTCTTGCGTGGAGGCGGGATGGAGATCGGGGGGGGGAAAGGTTTTAATCATTCGATTGCATTCCCATCAGTGAAGGAAGTTCAAACTTTTCCATTCCCTCATCCAACTTTCTTTCTCTCTCTCTCTCTCTCTTGGGTCTGAGTGCAGTTTTTGGTTTGTCAGATTTTGCTCTCTTACTTCCTTTGTTTTGTACAGGCTTTTAATTTTGTTGTCAGGTTTTTTGTTCCCACAACTTGTTTGGTTTTGTTCTAATACGCTTTGGTTTTGACTTTTCAATTTTGAAGCTTTTGATCCTTTTCTCTGGTCTTTCACTGTCATTTTTTCTCTATTTCTTATACCTGATAGAGTTGAATTCTTGTTTTACTTTCACTTTTGTTGGCTAATTTTAGTTCATGGTTTACAAGTCGGTATTCACTGGTTTCTTCTCTTTTTTGGTTTTGTTTAGGTTTTAGTTTTGTGTGTTTGGACGATCCTAACCTCTTTTCCACTCAAAACAAACAAAACATTATTACCATGACTCATATTTTCAGACTCCAGACTGCCTTTGGTTATCATCAGGAGAAGAATGGTATTTTTGTTCTCTTGATTACTTTTAAAACCTTTCCGAACAACCGCAACTGAAATTCTCTCCCAGTACTACTTCCCGTCACCGTTTAGACAGTTTTGAAAATTCTACAAACAATACAGCTCTTCCCGCGAGAGGGATCGTGGTAATCTTGTAAAGTATAACAAATAGTAAAGAATATTACACTTAGTTTGCGGTCATACTTGGTTCTAGCGACAGACTGCAAAAAACGTAAAAATACGGTACCCGCATGCGACGTGTTAAAAAACTAAAGATGAAGCCAACGGAGTGCATACGCATTTGTTTGTACTTGCAAATATGACTGCTGCTAAGATCAAGTAATTTATTGGTCTTGTAACAGTCTTAAATTTTATATTTGGGACAAGACTACAGGTCTTATAGTGGATCTTAGCCTTAAATTATGGGTGGTTTAGTGTCTGTTATTATTGTCATTTCTGGAAGGTTGTATGCATTCATCATAGTTTAATGTTTAGTATTTTATTAATTGGACTAATTTATCCTAATCTATACCATAGGGTTGCACCTCAAAACCCCACCCTTTTCGACGCTGTATATTTTCTTAGCTGAGTCTGATTTATACTTCCCATCAGTACATGCTTTATACA
Source organism: Columbicola columbae (assembly GCA_016920875.1). Lineage (NCBI taxonomy): Eukaryota > Metazoa > Arthropoda > Insecta > Psocodea > Philopteridae > Columbicola > Columbicola columbae. The sequence goes on along the minus strand of JADMLL010000007.1, from coordinate 2,988,103 downwards.
GTATAAGCACTTAGACGTAATAAGTGAAAATGTTGGTAATGAAAACAAAAATCAGAAACAAGAATCAGATCCAAAGGGAGAAAATAAAGTTATCAATAGGAAAACTATGAAAACTCCAAGAGCTTATACAACCAAACTTGAGGGAGAAGAGAGAGAGAGGAGTATAAAAAGAAACACTCCAAACAAAAGGAAGGAGGAAGGAGAGAGGGGGAGAAAAAAAAGAAAGAAAGTCCCACCCAGAGCTTTTCATCCGGCCGCCATTTTCAAGAGGCAAAGAAGAAGAAGAAAAGGAGAGAGAACGGGTGGAGGAGGAAACGAAACGAAATATGATGAAGAGGAGAGAGAGAGAGGAACGAAGGCGAGAAACAAACAAATTCGGGGAGGAAAAATAGAAACTAATTTCTCATTTTCACGGAAACGGGAAAACAAAATTTCCTTTCGACAGTTTGTTCCGTTAGCGTCCTAAACAATTTTTTTCGCAAAATTTTTAATTAGGAGATTATTTTTAATTACGTTTTAAGATTTTAATTAGGAGAAATGAATAAGCATTACGTTCAGATTTCTTTTCTTTTTAGCCCCGGAATCGTTTCGGGCTTTTAATTCCACCCCGAGCTTATCCGTTGTCAGTGAGAACGCTCTCGACCCACTTGAATATAGTGCGAACACGACAACAAGACCGTACGGAGTGCGATTATGTGATTATTACCGTCCGAATGAGTTTGCTTAGACTTTTCAAACTACCCCCATTGTCTCCTTATAATTATCTATCGCTGCTTTTAATTATCTAGTCATTGTTAGGTGCTGAGCTTTAACTCTGAAAATTCTAACCACAACATCTTCTAACATCTTCCTTAATCACTTCGTTCTAACCTGCTTCGCTGTATTTGTTATCATCATGATCATCTTCTTGTTATGTTCTTCTTTGTCCTCTTGTTTTATGTTTGTCTCTTTCATCTTATTCAAGCTGTTTTTATGTTTCTTACAACTGTATAATAAATTTTTGTAGTGTTGTAGTTATTCTGAGATCTCTTTTTATGGGTATTTGAAGTTGTGCGGTTGTGTTTGTGTTTTTTAGCGCATATACTTTTCTGAGAGCTTGGCAGTTTTCTTTGTTCCTGGCTTTTCTAGGATCACCTGTTGACCTTAATCTTTGTCTTCTTGTTTTTATTCGTCTTCATAGTGTGGTCGTCTTGTGCTATCTGCCAACTCTCTTGCTCGTAATCTCAATTGTCCATTTTTTATTTTAGGACTTCTGTTAGTTCAATCCCTGATTCCGCTTACTTTGCCACTCCTAAAACTATTCAGGTTGCTGATTTACTTCATCCCTCTTACCTCTCAAAGATGTATTGACGGCAGATTTTGAGGGCTATACAAGAGGGACGTGTGATCGATTATCATTTCTATCAAAGAACTACAATCGTCACCAATTCTTTATGTAAGTGATTCAATTGTCATACGTTTTATACAATTTTCAAGCAACAGTATAATAATATCTGTTTCACACTACAACACTATATAAGCGAAAATTGATTACGCCAGGTGATATCGAATTTTCAGTTCATATTGTCAAATTATAAAGGATCTACTCAAAAAGATGTGGGCGAAATGGACCAAAACCTTAAATTTTGGATTACTTCGCTACTTTTAGAAAACTTAGCTATATGTTACAATCACACGGATAAATCGATTTTCTTATAGTACTTTGTCATATTAAATTCGAAGAGAAATTAGGCTCAACTACAATAATTGAAAAGGAAACAAAATTTTTCTTCTTAAGAAGGAATCATCCGAGAAACAACCACCGCATAAAACGAAATCTGAGAAAATTTACTTTGTCTAGAACGCTGTTTTTGCCGTTCGAAACCCACGAACGCCATTTCCTGGACAACCGTTTCACGATTCCGATGAAGAATGGTAGAAGAAAGTTTTCACTTTGTCTTACTTCCAGCGCTTAGCGTTCTCAAATAAATTTAAATTATGTTTCACGAGGTTCTTTCTCTCTCTCTCTCTCTCTTTCTCTTCCAAAACCCCAAACGCCCTCCTTGCTTCTTCTCCTTCACTTCTACCGCCCTCACTCCTTTGACCATAAAACTTTTGGAAAACTCCACGCGAACACTCCGGCTGTCGTTCGCCCAGTCCGGACACACAAACGTCCGACGCCGGCCTACTATTGTTTCCTTTCCGTGGAGAATGGTTCAAACGGGTTTTCACCCCCCGCGGACCCCTTGCCCCCGTCCTTTCCACCACCCCCACCCTCGTGCCGCGCGGGTGTCGTTTTCGTAATGAGATTTTGAATAATGTAACTTTACCTAATTGGTTTTCATTTAATTTATGATTTAATTGCCATTTTGTTTCCGGTCCTCTTTTCGCCACCTTCCGCCTACGATTTTTCAACGCCATTTCAAACCTATAAACCTGTCACAGAGGCTTCGCTTCTACGAAACCCCTAAAAACTACCCCTCCCACTCGCCCGAACGAATGAGTTAGTGACCTGTCTTATCTACTTGATTATCCCCCCGCAGGAAAATGAGATTTGGGGAACAAATCTTTGTAATGCATGTGGGTAGACCTTCATTTCATCACTGAGGTAGTATTGTAGTGAGTCAAACTATTCAAACGGGTCGACACACCTTCCGGTATCTCGATTCTCTCAAGAGTGAGAGTTTAGGTTCCACGTGCCACGAACTCAAAATTCAAAATCATAAAGAAGCAGAGGGGATGGTGGTGGCGGCAGCAGCAAAGGGGAGACCTCTCACCTTCACTTTGAAAGGGTTAAATTTTCGTGTGAAAGGGGAAAGCCCCTGGTATCAAGCCCCTTGATCTCAGATAATTTGATTTTACCTTTCTGTTGTTTTCTCTTTTTTTTCTGTTTATCGTCAGCCAACTTGACACACCGAAAAAACGCAAGTTTCCTTGGCCTTAAACTAGTTATCAGAAAAAATTATGGTTCCCTTGTGAATTTTTAAGTTCAAAGGGAGAACTCCGAGATGGGGGCGGGTGGGGGTTGAAGATTTTAAAGGTGATACTATTAATTTTAACATACGGGAGCGGGGAGGTTTCCTTGAGTTTCCTGAACTCGAGGAGACTTCTCACGAAAGTCTCGAAGGAATGTTTTAAAAGACTTTTTGCTTCTCCTTCCCTCCCGTCCGCCCAGCCCGTTGGAAAATAAAGGAGAAACAGAGTGGATAGCAGGAGAGGAGGAGGAGGAGGAGGAGAAGGAGGGGTCAAAAGCCCATTTCGTGAGTTTTGACAATTAGCACATCAAAAATAAAAAAAGGGAAACTCGAATTTCGCACAAGAAGGTTAACGAGGAACTAAAGAACACAATTGATAAGAGGATTTCGACAGATAAAAGAAAGGCAGGCGTCAAGGAAAAGAACGAAACAAACAAGGGAAGGGAAGGGAAGGAAGACCAAAAAAACCAAAAAAATTGCAGTATGCAAAACCGGAAGTTGGGAATGAATGGGTTAAGAAAAGAACAAAGGAAAGAAAAATACAAAAAACCACCTTCATCCTTGATTACGATGCAACCGACCAAAGGGAGAGAAACCAAAGAGAGAGAGAGGAAGGTAGGAAAACCGGGAAACAGAAACCGACAGAAAAATAGGAAACAGGAGAAAAAGCGAGTCAGCAACCTGAAACCTCAAAAAAGGAAAAATTTCTTTTTGTTTTGTTTAATGAAATTCCAGAGAGGTAAATAGCAAAAATGAAATTAAATGCTAATTAGTTGGAGATAAAGTGAACGGGAATAAGAACGAGGGTAGGAAGAGGAGGATGAGGGAGGAGATGGGAGGGGAGAGTTATATATCCTCCGGTAACGGGAAGATATCGCGGCGGGCACGCATAACGGTCCGAAACGCGGAGAACGAGGAGGAAGGAGAGAAAAAGAAAAAGATAGACGAATGGAAACATATGTCAATGGTCACTGGATATTAGATACGAAAGAAAAACCTTGTGAATAATGCATGAGTAAAGCTTTGGCAGTGGCGTGTTAAGGGCCGTCCTTTCGTGTCATTTTGAGGCGTCGCACGGAACGCCTCTTTTAATGAAACCTTTCAATGTATCAAAGGGCTTAGGGGTTGTTCGCTTTTCTACACCTCCTCCTCCTCCTCCTCATTCACCTTCCCATACTCCTCCCACTGATCCTTGAAATGATTTTTTTCCCTCCTCCTCCTTCCAACTCCTTCCGTTTTAATACTTTTTATTGATATTTTATTTATTTCCTGTTTTTAAAGAGAGAGAGAGAGAAACGGGGAGGAAAAGAAGGATCGGGGGAAGGTTGGAAAAGGTTTTGCTTTAACTCCTCCCTCTTTCTTTTCCTTTTGTTTGCATACTATTTTTAGGCGTTTAAGTTAAGAACTTAACCCTCCATAGCTGAAGAGGGAGCAATCATAACAAATACTCCCAAACCCAAGCAGACGAAGTGTGAAAACGAAATCAACCAATGAAGAGTGAGTGTATTAAAGAAAAAAATTGTACACACATGAGTTTGACGTTTTTCACTCATGTACACATCATCTATGTGAGGAGGATAATGAACACTTACAATCAATCTCTACTGTACATATGATTGGTTGGATCTCATCACCTACCTCCCACGGCTATCACACGATCAATGAATCAACTGGTTTTAGCAGTAGTCACATCCTCAAACTCACTTAAATGCGCGTACATTCTGTTAGCTTCATCTTTAAGCCGTTCCTATGTTATATTGATATTATTATTAGTCACACGTAACAAGGTTATCACGATTCATCTTCTAGAAGAAGTTCTAATGCTTTAAGACTTTCTATCTAGACAGTGAGAAAAAGTAATGCTCACAGGGGCATTCTGAGTAGGTTAACTTCCCCTCCGGAAGTAATGAAAGGTAAAGTACGAAAAATACTCTCCAGAGTTTGTCAAATGAACACGAAAGAAAGATGGTTGTACAAGCTAGAGGGAGAAGTTCTGAGAAGACAAGTTGATATCATCCATTCCCCACAAAAGTGTGGGATCCGAGAGATCCGAAATCGGGATAAGATTTGATACTTACTTACAGGTAAAGGTACAAGGATAGTACAAACTTAGTGTAGTATCCGTAATCGAATATAAAATTCAGCCGGAAGATGAGTTCAATTTTCGATTCACAAACCCATTCATATCGGAAGTTGAATGTGTCAGTATGAATCCAGAAAAGTTTAGGAGGTTTCAGCATACACCACACAATAACACCCTCACTAGTGACCAAGTAAAATTGTCCATATTGTCAAGTAGCAGGTCACAAATATGACGTTCTAATGAAACAGTAGGTGGCAGGTCTTTAGTGCAGTGGTTAAGTGCCAGACTAAGAAGTTATAGTCGCAAGTTCAAATCCTCCTTCCGTACCGTGTTATGGCTCAAAAAGAGTGGAAAACGGGATTAAGATTCAACTATAACTATAACTATAATGAAACAGTAGATGTAATTGGGGTTCAGTTACCCGGTTAGGCTCAACACACTTTTAGAAAGCCTTGGATGATACTGTATCACTCTGTTAGATTTCCAACATGGAAGCTTACTTATATCAAATAACAATCGATATTGTTATTGCTTACGTTCAATTTGGTCGAAAGGTAATTTCAAACTGGGATGAAGTTATCAGTGAATGATTCAGTCAATCAATCTTGTTAGAGTTGAGTTACGCTTGAGAGATGTGTTCGCTGTAAACTTCTGTATTAATAAGACGGAAAACGTTGTCATAACTCATCGTAGGTGGATTTTTGTATGATATTATCATGAATGTTAATACTTTATGAAAACACATCAAACGAGGTTCAAGCAAATTGGGTCCTTTCGCTTGAGTGATTTACAGCAGAGCTTTTCACCGGAATCCCTCTGGGGAGTCGTATATAAGTCTAATGCATATGTTTGCGTTTTTTTTATTTTATTTTTAGCTTTTTTTATTTTTCATGCTTTCGAAAAAGTTTTTATTTATTTGTCGGAAGGATAAATATAAAAGAAGAAGAGGCTGGGGAGGTGTCAGTCAGGGGTTGTGCAAAATACAAAATCCGTTGAAAGCTCCTCTCGTCACCCTCGATCATTTAGTTCAAATCTGTTTGGCCTTTGAAAACCTTGGGAAATGGTAATTCCTTCTTTTCCTCCTTCTTTCCTTCACCTCTTAATCTATCTTTCTTCTTCATCTTCTTTCCATTCCCTCTCTCTCCTTTTCTCCATTCTTTACCTTCCCTCCTTCATCATTTCTGCCTTACTTTCTGTCACTTATTTTCCTTCCTCCCTTTCTCTTTCTATCTATTTCTTTCTCCTTCTTTTTCTCTTGATAACAAATCTTTTCCTCCATCATTTCTGTTTTTCTTTCATTCACCCTAGTTTCTTGTTCCTTCTTTCAGTCTTCTCTCTCTCTCTCTCTAGTTATTCCTTTTTATCTCTTCTATTTCCCTCATATTCTTCATTATTCCTCTATGTCACTTTCTCTCTTTTTTCATATTTTTTTCTTCTATCACTTTCTATATTTTCCTATCTTCTCCATCTTCCTTCTATTCTTTTTGTGCCTTGTTCCTTTCTTCCCTCCTTCCTCCCATTTCCTTCTCTCCGTATTTTTTGCATGCTTCTTCTCTCACCAACTTTCTTTTCCTTTTTTCTCTCTCTATATACCCATCTATCTATCTCTCTTTCCCCTCCTCCTCCTCCTCTCGTTTCGAACTAAACGTTTTCATTTTGACGGTTGTCGTAAGCTTCTCGTAAGCTCTAACGGTTACTCCGGAAATTTATTGCTTCACGTTCTCTTGTCTCTTTCCTTTTTTTTTCCTTTTATTCCCTTCCCATTCCTCTCTGCCTTTTTCCCATTCTCTCCTTCTCTAGATCATCCTTCCGTTTGTCTTATTCTGAAATGCGACACGACCGACCCGTGATAAGTGAGTCGGAAAATTTCTTTAACGTTTCTCGCATTCTATATGACCTTGAATGGAAGCAATCCATCTCCCGTGCTGCTGCTCCCACCCATGACACAGTGGGATAAACCTCGGAGGATGGGTAACGTCACACGTGTAAGAATAGTCATTCCCTGCTTCTTTAGCTTTTGCTCGAAAAGACCTTCAACTCGGTCAATCAGTCAGTCAATCAATCATTTGATGAGAATTCAGTTCCATTTTAATTATATTTAAAATTGATGAGTTTTAATTAGGTTTGAAGGGATTGTGACGCTCTTAAAGATAATTAGAAAGATTGAAGAAGGAAATGAGGAGCAGAAGATGGAAGAGGAGAGGAGGAAAGTCAATAAAAGTGTTCTAGCTTGCCAGGACACCGAGGAAACATACTGACATCGAGGAATTTCGCCAAAAACTCAAGACCCAAATGATTTTTCATTCATCTCTCTCACTCTCATTGTAAATAGACGAATGGAAACGATTAATTAACACGTCGTTTCGTCGTCATTCTATGCTTCTCCCTCGGAAAGTGTTAAATGGAAGACTTTCCTCTTGAAATTGTGATGAGGTCTTTGATTATCTTAGAAATCGGCGTTGAAGTTGGAAACTTTTTGAGCGATTTTCGTGCTCGAGCAGGCATAAGAAAGAAAGGAAGGAAGGGCGAAAGAAACGCACGCACCAAAAAAAGGAAAAAGAATTTTCCCCTCGGGAAATTGGGAAATCCTCTGCGGCTTAGGTTCAAACGAGGTCCATTTCCCGCCTTTCGGGGAAAATTTCCTCGTCGATCCGTCAACCCGCTAACCGCGTCATTCATTAACGGGGTTTCGTTCGTTGGGCGTTTTATTTTCCAAACTGTTCGTGGTGAAGGGATGGAAAGCAAGGAGGAAGGGTCGAAGAGAACTTTTTAGGGTGGAACCAACTTGATTTTAAGGTGCCTTGGTTTTGTCAGCAGGAAAGGAAGAGAGAGGGAAAAGCGATTAACTTAATCCAAAAGCTCCACGGGGCTTTAGCCGGGTTATTTAACTTCGGGGAAGTGCGCGGGATGGATGGATGAACCTCAGGCCTTTGTTTCCATTCACCCAATCAGCGGAAGGTCGATCTTGTCAATCGTTCACCCACCCTTCCCATCCTCCCACCCGCTGTCCTTCAGTTTGAGTGTCGATGACTGATTCTGACCGGTCGCTTTGTTTTCCGCTTAGTCGCCTTTTGTTCGATACATACTTAAATCCCCCCAAAAGTGCTTTAACGGGACCTGCTTTGAGGTTTCCGGGGCTGTTACTCTCAAACAAAGCTTTCCAATCGGAGGCTTTAACCCCATTCCCAAGCACCCCCCGCTCGTTCACTCCGGAAGTGAAGGAAAAATAAAGTTTTGTTGGAAGCGTTAAACGAGCTCTTGACAAGCTGTCATGTGTCCTTATGACGCTTTTCTCAACAGCTAAGAATAACGGAGGAGGAGGAGGATGAAGGAGGAGGTCATTAAATGCGTTTCATATTACAAAAAGCTGTGGAAAACGCTGTCACACTGGAGAAACTCGCGGGAAAATTTTCAAACTTAATGATTTTAGATTTTAATCGCCGGGAATCATAAATTGAGGGATGACCTTAATTAATTTACTTCCATCTTCGCAGTCATCTAATGATTCTCAAATAAGTTTAGAATTAATCTAAGTGATTAGCGTTTTTGTTCAAAATCAAAATGAAACCGACCATAAATTCAATTAACTGTCGCATTTTTTTTGGCTAATATTTCGCATCATCTTCATTTGTTGATTGAATGGTTTTGTTATGAAAGTGGTCCTAGTCCATTTTGTAATGAAAAAAACTGCGATATAAAAGCAAAGTGAACAAATATGAGTTTCAAAGTGAACAGTCTAATTAATAGGAAGTTAATAAATAACGCGGATGTTCTAAAACACAAACAGGAAATAGATAAAATCGATTGAGAGGCTGTGGGTGAGAGGTCAGAACACTCGCAGATCATCCCAAGGGTCGTGAATTCAAATCCCACCTACGTGGAAATTATCTCCTCCTTAACTACAACGTTTTCCATCAGTTCATTCTGCTGTTTTGTGTTTGTAGTGTTGAACTTTTAGATATAATACCGCTCGAGTCAAGTTTTTGGTTAGATAGTGGGAGTTTCCTCTTCGGTTTGACCAGACATTTCGCCCACGTGGAGAGCTAAAGGCATCCTTAGGGAGTGGAAGTTTTGATTTAGATTTCAAATTCATCGCTGAAATTTTGTGTAGCCTTCACAGGCTTCACTTCAATATCGTTGCACCCTTTTATCGATATTTCATGTTTCTCATGTCCTAAACACTGTATATCTGCTTAAAGAACTGGTTTCATAATTAATGCACACTCACAACATGTGTTTTTATTTTATAAATTAACACTCACCACATATTCAATACAGAATATACCATTTCATTCAGGCGTTCTCATAAGTGTTGCACAATTTCTTCAAGATTTCACTTCATAAATACTGCACACTTCCTTAAAATTAACGCACATTTTCACTAAGAGACTTCACACTCACAACACATTCATACAGTTCAAAACGTATTATTTCACACAGATCTTTTTTCATAAATATTGCACATTTTCTTCAAGGTTTCATTTCATAAATACTGCACATTAGCTCAAGGGCCTCAATATTAGCGAAGGCGTCCTCAGTGGAAGGAAGTTTGGTCTTATTTTTTCTAGCTACCAGAAGTTACTCAAATGAGTCGAGACCAAACTTCCTTCCACTGAGAACTTTAGCTGTGAATCAAACCAAACGTCTGGAGAAGCTAAAAGAGCGAGAGAGCTTCCTCTCATTCAAAGGAAAATTGCCGGAAGTTAGTGACACTAACGATAACAGCCGCAAAAACCTCAAAACTCGTCGTATCCACTATCCTCTTACCGAATAAATTCATTTCAAAGCTCCTCACG